>CM035153.1:78736352-79058852 GCA_020205615.1 Panax quinquefolius
GAAGAAATAATAAAATATATATAAATAATAACTAAAACCTAATCTTCCTCGTATCTGATAAACCGAGGGGATAAGGGTAAGAGAGAAAACGGCGACAGCAAGAACAGGAAGCAAAAAGGTACTGCACTATTCTTGTTAATAAAGAATTGTTTGAATTTTTTTCTTTATTGTACGTTAAAATATGTTTATCACACACACACACACACACACACACACACACACACATATATATATATATGGATTAATGATTGACGAACGGGTCACTGGTACAAAATTTTGGCAACAATTGCGCATTTTTTTAAT
This sequence comes from Panax quinquefolius, assembly GCA_020205615.1. NCBI lineage: Eukaryota > Viridiplantae > Streptophyta > Magnoliopsida > Apiales > Araliaceae > Panax > Panax quinquefolius. The sequence continues at coordinate 78,736,656 of CM035153.1, forward strand.
GTTTATTGTGTTATCCTTGACACCACCGATCCAGTACAATGAGACTCTGACTGTTTGCATCTTATTGTTGTTTGTATGCATAGTAAAAAATAAAAAATACACACCTATTCCTAATACTAGAACCTATGAATGGTGTATATCAGGACCTATTTAGGTTCATTTAATATAGTATTATATTTGATCCAATTTATATATATGACTTGTTATGGCTTTGGACCTAGAATAGTAATTTGCATTCTTAGAACCATTAGGTAACATAATGGTGTATATCAGGACCTGTTTAGGTTCATTTAATATAGTATTATATTTGATCCAATTTATGTATATGACTTGTTATGGCTTTGGAGCTAGAATAGTAATCTGCATTCTTAGAACCATTAGGTAACTAGAATAGTAATCTGCATTCTTAGAAATGCAGAACCATTAGGAAACTAGAATAATAATCTGCATTCTTAGAACCAGAACCATTGGGTAACTAGAATAGTAATCTGCATTCTTAGAACCTAATCCATTAGGTAAACACAATAATAATAATAATTTTGGGAAAAGTAATTTATAATTAGTAATTTAACTTGCAGTTAGTAATGTATATTATTTTTTTTTGTTAAATTGTGTAATTAGTTCGGACGGAAGGAGTTTAACAAATTATATTCAGATTATAATTTCGGGTATTACATTACTTAATCCAGGTACGGATTCCGTACTCTTTCAGCTAGACTCTTTTGATTTTAATTTGTTCGTTTCGTTATTCGTTTCAAAAATTAGTATTGCCTCTCATAATTATTTTTTTGTCAATTTATTATGATAGTTTCGTTTTGGCGTTGATATGGAAACTCATATTTGTACTCTTTAGACTAGTGCATCATGTTTAAAATTTAATTTGATATTCGTAGTAATGTGCATTTTAATATATATATATATTTTGGAGACTTTGTATCAATGATTCGTTTCAGTTTAGCATGTACATATTAGAACCCCCTTTGTGTTAATATTGTGTCGCATGTGTTGTGACATGATATTTTGTTAGAATGTACCGTAGGGTATACCTGAGCTATAACCACCTATGGGGGTACCACAGGCATGTCCTCTTAGCACCGAGGCATTACACCTTCCGTAGCGGTGTGATCAGTCCACAACGTCTCCATTTTGTGCTCTGGTGGGAGTTGGCCATTTGGTGTTTTGTTGTGAGAGGCATATGGGTCGACCCTAGTTTTCCATTCTGTTCTGCGGATTAGTGATGTTTGTGTCAAACACACATTCCGATTTTACGTGCATTGAATTCGCGGTCCAATGTGTGTGACTTGCCTGTGTGGCATTATTTGATTTACATGTGTAGCATTATTTAACTTGCCTGTGTGGCAAAGTATATTTCTGTTTTGTTCTGAGCTCGGTATAAAATAACACCCAGTCATTTGATTCAGCCTATTAATTTGTTGTGTTAGTTTTGTCCGTTTCGGTTCATTTCAGTTCATTTAATTGAGTTAGTTATCTCAGTTCTTTATTTTGTACTCTATATCCGAACTAGGCATTTGGCTCATGCTGTGTTTTTGCACCGGCAAGTAATCAGGGGGATCAAGAGCAAGTGTGATGAGAGCTCCCTTCTATCCAATGGTTTTGATATATTTTGATGGGCTATGATACATTGATTTATTTAGAGTTGTAATAGTTATTTCAGATTGTGGTTTGAGCCGGTGTAGCATTTATGGTTTGTCTTATAACATTTAATTATTATGAGATTATTCTTTTGTGGCTTTGAGCCTTGTTACTAAATTCATCAGTTTTGTTGTGTTTTGAGTAACCTCTCTTTCTATTTCGGAAAGGGTGTTACAAAATTGGTATCAGAGCTTAGGTTCTTTCTTGTAGAAAACCTATTTAGGTTTGACCTGTGAGTTATGGGTAGACTTATGGGTTAGGTTTTTGTTCTGTTTGATTTTCTGTTCAGCTATCATATCAGCTATATTCGAATTTGTCTCTAATCTACTTTGTTTATATTCGTGATCTCTTTCTTAGATGGCTCGTAGATCTGCTAGAGTTGTTGGGAGGCGAGGTAACAATAGGTGAAGAGGCGAGGGTCAGCCGAATGAGCAACCTAATGATTAGATTAATGCTCAATTGGCTAACTTGATGAATCAGGAGGTGAATCAAGCTTTACCTTAGTTGGTGGCACAAGTTGTACAAGCAATGCAGCAGCCGCCAGAAATTCCTAAGCAAGGGAATCTGGGAAATAATGGTCAGCATGCAAATGTTGAGGAAGGGAATGAGGATGGTCATGATTAGCCGGTGGTTCCAATGTATGTATGGTTGGAGATGTTCCAGAAACAGAAACCACAGTCATTCAGTTCAGCTCCGACTCCAATTAAGGCAGAGAATTGGATTGCTCACCTAGAGAATATTTTTGACGTGTTGGGGTGCTCGGATAATCAATGTGTATTGCTTGCAGCTTACAAGCTAGAAGGGGATGCACAGAGGTGGTGGAAGACGGTAAAAGTAACAAAGGGAGATGATTATGTTGAGACACTTGGTTGGGCGGAGTTTTGTGAGATCTTTTATCAGCAGTACTTCCCAGCTGCTGATAAAGAGGCCTATGCCAGAGAATATCTGTCTATTCGATAGAAAGATGACGAGTCCATTACGGATTTCATCACGAGGTTCACCAGGTTAGCAAGCTTTGCGGGAACTTCTGCAGGAACTGCAGCGGAACAGGCGGAGAAGTTCAAGTGGTGGATTCATTATAGGTATCGCCAATATTTTATTAATACCAAGTTTGCAAACGTGTCAGCAGTGGCCAATGCAGCCAAGAACATTGAGATGGAGCGACAGGACTTTCGGTCTTCTAAACCGGAGGGGAGTCGAAAGAGGGACAGAGATGACCAGCAGGGTCAAGCTTCAGGTCAGCATGGGAAGAATCAGGGTGTTTAGTGGAACAAGAACCGTGGTGGCCAGCAGGGGCAGTGGCATGGCCAGAATCAAAACAGGGGTTATCAGCAGATGCCTCAACAAGGGCAGAATCGTCAATTTCAGCTACCTTGGAATGGTAAGAATCGTCAACAGTGGCAGAATAGTCAGCAGGGGCAGAATCAGGGTCGTTATCCGGGACCAGCTGGTAGGGGTAATCCAAATCTTATTCCGATAGCTCCTTGTGCTACTTGTGGGGCTAATCATCCGGGGAGGCAGTGCCATAGAATCACCGGTGCATGCTTCTTGTGTGGACAGATGGGTCATGTTGCTAGAGATTGTACCGGACCACGTGGTAATGGTGGAGGGGGTGATAATGGTGGCAATGGAGGTCAACGTTAGGGTGGTCGAGTGTTTGCCTTGACATATGCGACAGGTGCACCATGTACTGTTTCTGACACTCTTTTAGTTGGCAATCGTGAGGCTTCTATTTTGTTTGATACGGAATCTACTCATTCCGTTGTTGCTCAGTCTTTTGTTCGGCACCTGTGTGTCATCTTAGTCTTTAGATTCTGTTATGTCTATTGTTATCCCGATGGGGACTTCTATTGTTATTTCTAATTTTTATCGATGGTGTGCGATCATTTTTGGGGATAAGATTCGTAAGGCTAATCTTCTTCCGATGAGTATGCACGATTTCGATGTCATTCTTGGGATGGACTGGTTGGACCAAGCCACTATCAGTTGTCAGGCGAAGGTTATATTTAGAGATGTGAAGTCTCTAGAATTCGTGTTTCAGGGTTCACGACCGAGTAGAGTGGTGAAGTTAATTTCAGCTTTGAAGGCTGGAAAGTTGGTGGCAAAGGGTTGTGAGAAGTATTTGGCGTTTTTGAAGGATACCTCTAAGGGTGAGTCCTGTATTGAGGATGTTCCAATTGTTTGTGACTTTTTCGATGTGTTTCCTGAGGAGTTGTCAAGGTTGCCACCACAGCGGAAAGTGGAGTTTGTTATTGAGCTTGTTCCTGGTGCGAAGCCTATCTCTAAGGCGCCGTATCGGATGGCACAATTGGAGTTACAGGAGTTAAAGGAGTAGTTGCAGGAGCTGTTGGATCGTGGTGTGATTCGACCGAGTGTTTCTCCGCGGGGTGCTCCAGTTTTGTTTGTGAAGAAGGATGGGTCTATGAGGCTGTGCATAGACTACAGGGAGTTGAACAAGATTACTATCAGGAATCGGTATCCATTGCCGAGAATTGATGACTTGTTTGACCAACTTCAGGGGGCAAAGTATTTTTCAAAGATAGACTTGAGATCAGGTTATCATCAGTTGAGGATGAGGGATGAGGATATCCCTAAGACAGCTTTTCGCACCCGATATGAGCAGTACGAGTTTCTGGTGATGCCATTCGGTTTGACTAACGCTCCGGTAGTGTTTATGGATTTGATGAATCGGGTGTTCAGGAAGTACTTGGACCAATTTGTTATTGTTTTTATTGATGACATTTTGGTTTACTCCAAGTCTAAGGAAGAGCGTGAAGAGCATCTTCGCACAGTGTTGGGGATTTTGCAGAAAGAGAAACTGTATGCTAAAAATTCTCTAAATGCGAGTTTTGGTTGGAGCAGATTGCATTTTTGGGTCACGTTGTTTCTGCTGAAGGCATTAAGGAGGATCATGCGAAGGTTGAGGCTATCACTAAATGGCCAAAACCTATTACGGTCACAGAGATTAGGAGTTTCTTAGGTTTGGCAGGGTACTATAGGCGATTTGTGGAAGGATTCTCTTTGCTTGCCTTGTCATTGACTCAGTTGATGAGAAAGGGCACGAAGTTTGTGTGGAATGAGGAGTGCGAGAAAAGTTTTGAGGAGTTAAAGAAACGACTTGTGACAGCTCCAATACTTACATTGCCATTGGGGACACGAGGTTACCAGATTTATAGCGATGCTTCTAAGAAAGGTTTTGGGTATGTTTTAATGCAACACGGTAAGGTGATTGCTTATACTTTTAGACAGCTTAAACCTTACGAGGTGAATTACCCCACACATGATTTGGAGTTAGCAACGATGATCTTTGCCCTAAAGATTTGGAGGCATTATTTGTATGGAGAGACTTGTGATATCTTCACCGATCACAAAATTCTTAAATACATTTTCACTCAGAAGGAGCTCAACATGAGGCAGAGACGTTAGTTAGAGCTTCTAAAAGATGATGATGCTAGAATTCAATATCAGCCGGGAATGCCAAATGTGGTTGTAGATGCTCTTAATAGTAAAAGTTCAGGGAGTGTAGCAGCCCTTATTACACAACCTCAGGTTATTTCGGATATTGAGCGACTAGAGTTGGAGTTGTTTGTGCAAGGTTCAGATGGACATGTGGCTGGTATGAGAGTAGAGCCCTCTCTTATCTCGCGAGTTAAAGAAACTCAAAAAGAAGATGGAGAGTTGTGGGGTATGACGCAAAATTTGGAAGAGGGCAAGCAGCCTGAGTTTCGTATTAATGATCACGGTGTGATTTGATTGGGCGAGTGGTTGTGTGTACCATTGGATCCAATCATTTGGGAGGCTGTGTTAGCTGAGGCAGTGAGGCTCATAGTTCGCCATTTTCTATTCATCCATGTTCTACAAAGATGTATAGGGATTTGAAGAAGAATTTTTTATGGAATGGGATGAAACGAGACGTGGCTGAATATGTTGGGAAGTGTCTCACTTGTCAACAAGTGAAGATAGAACATCAACGAACTAGCGGTTTGCTGCAACAATTAGTCATTCCAATTTGGAAGTGAAAGGATATCACAATGGATTTTGTGACTGGTTTGCCGAAGACTTTTAGGAAGAATGATACCATTTGGGTAGTGGTGGATCGGTTGACCAAATCGGCACGCTTTTTGGCTATCCATGAGGGTTACTCGGTGGATAGGTTGGCACAGATCTTTCAGCAAGAGATTGTTAACCTTCATGGTATTCCAGTATCTATTATTTCAAATCGGGAACCATGTTTCACTTCACGGTTCTGGAAAGGGTTTCAACGAGCTTGGGGCACTCAGCTCAACTTTAGTACTTCTTTACATTCGCAAACTGATGGACAATCCGAAAGGACTATTCAAACGTTTGAGGACATGTTGAGGTCTTGTGCACTTGAGTGGTCGGGTAATTGGGATGATTACTTGAGCCTAGTTGAGTTTGCTTATAACAACAACTGGCATGCAAGTATTGGAATGGCTCCGTTTGAGGCATTGTATGGTAGAAAGTGTCGGGCACCGACTTGTTGGGATGAGGTTGGTGAAAGGGCCATAGAAGGGCCTTCAAATAACTATAGAGAAGGTAGCGGTGGCTAAGGAGAAATTGAAGTCGGCTCGATTACGGTAGAAGAGTTATGCTGATAAGCATAGGAGGACTTTAAAGTTTGAACCTGATGAGCATGTTTTTCTAAAAGTTTCTCCTTGGAAGGCCATTCAACGATTTGGGTTGAAAAGGAAACTTAGTCCGCGTTATATTGGCTCATTTGAGATTTTGGAGAGGGTTGGTGAGATTGCATATCGGTTAGCTTTGCCTCCGCAGCTAGCTCATGTGCACAATGTGTTCTATGTGTCGCTGTTGAGAAGTTGTCATTATCATCTGTTGCATGTGGTGCAATATCCATTCGATAAGATTCGGGAGGATCTTACTTGTGAGGAGCAAGATGAGGAGATTTTGGATCGTCGAGAAAGGATTATGAGAAGGAAAACTATTCCATTTGTTAAGGTTTTGTGGAGGAATCATTCGGAGCGGGAAGCCACTTAGGAAATGGAGGAGTCTATTCGAATGGAGTATCTGCATCTTTTTGATAATTAGGTACTTTCCATTCTTTTGATTTAGGGGACGGAATCCTTTATAAGGGGTAGGTGATGTGATACCCGGTAAAATAAAAAAATAAAAAAATATTGAAATAATAAACATTATTTTGGTTTAAATTATATTAATTGTACTTTGTCTTTTATTTGGGTCAATCTAATCATTTAATTTATGTGAGCTAATAAATATTAGTAAGTGATCGAAATTAATTTAGTAAAATTGGGCTTTAAAATTAATTGGGTCTAATTTATATTTGTGTGAAATTAAAATCCTATTAAAAGTAGAAGAAATAATAAAATATATAAATAATAACTAAAACCTAATCTTCCTCATATCTGGTACAAACCGAGGGGAGAAGGGTAAGAGAGAAAATGACGACAGTAAGAACAAGAAGCAAAAATGTATTGTACTATTCATGTTAATAAAAAGTTGTTTGAAATTGGTTCTTAATTGGTACGTTAAAATATGTTTATATATATCTCTCTCTCTCTCTCTCTCTCTCTCTCTCACACACACACACACACACACACACACACACACACACACATATATATATATATATACACACAGAGAAAGGATCAAGACTATTCCCCTTATCTAGCACTCCTCCTTAAATAGCACGCCATTAATAAAACTACGTCGTTTTGGAGTTTTTTTTTAAAAATAAGTGGGGTCGCGGGTGATATTTTTGTAAATAAAAAGAAAGCAAGTGGGACCACTCTCTTTTAAGAATCTCCAAAACGACGTAGTTTTATTAACGGAGTGCTATTTAAGGAGAAATGCTAGATAAGGGGAGTGCTCTTTATCCTTCCTCTATATATATATATATATGGATTAATGAGTGACGAACAGGTTACTGGTACAAAATTTTGACAGCAAGTGCACATTTTTTTTAATGTTTACTGTGTTATCCCTAACACAACCGATCTAGTACAATGAGACTCTGACGGCTTGCATCTTATTCTTGTTTGTATGTATAGTAAAAAAAAAACACCCCAATTCCCTAATACTAGAACCTATGAATGGTGTATATCAGGACCTGTTTAGGTTCATTTAATATAGTATTATATTTGATCCAATTTATATATATGACTTGCTATGGCTTTGGAGCTAGAATAGTAATCTACATTCTTAGAACCATTAGGTAATATAATAATAATAATAATAATAATAATAATAATAATAATAATAATAATAATAATAATAATAATAATAATAATTTTGGGAAAAGTAATTTATAATTAGTAATTTAACTTATAGTTGGTAATGTATATTTTTTTTTTGTTAAATTGTGTAATTAGTTCGAACGGAAGGAGTTTAATGAATTGTATTCAGATTATAATTTTGGGTATTACATTACTTAATCCAGGTACGGATTCCGTACTCTTTCAGCGAGACTCTTTTGATTTTAATTTGTTCATTTCATTATTCGTTTCGAAAATTAGTATTGCCTCTCATAATTATTTTTTTGTCAATTTAATGATAGTTTCGTTTTGGCGTTAATATAAAAACTCATATTTGTACTATTTAGACTAGTGCATCATGTTTAAAATTTAATTTGAAATTCATAGTAATGTGCATGTTAATATATATTTTTTTTGGAGACTTTGTATCAATGATTCGTTTCAGTTTAACATGTACATATTAAAACCCCCTTTGTATTAATATTGTGTCGCATGTGTTGTGACATGATATTTTGTTAGAATGTACCGTAGGGTATACCTAAGCTATAACCACTTGTGGATGTACCACATGCATGTCCTCTTGGCACCGAGGCATGACACCTTCCGTGGCGGTATGATCAGTCCACGACGTCTCTATTTTGTGCTTCGGTGGCAGTTGGTCATTTGGTGTTTTGTTGCCTCCCGCATATGGATCAACCCTAATTTTCTGTTCTGTTCTATTTTGCGGATTAGTGATGTTTGTGCCAAACACACCTTCCGATTTTTCATGCATTAGATTCGCGGTCCAATGTATGTGACTTGCCCGTGTGACATTATTTGATTTGTCTGTGTGGCATTATTTGACTTACTTGTGTGGCAAGGTATATTTCTATTTTGTTTTGAGCTCGGTATGAAATAACACTCAACCATTTGATTCAGTCTATTAATTAGTTGTGTTAGTTTTGTCTATTTCGATTCATTTCAGTTCATTTAATTGAGTTAGTTATCTCAGTTCTTTATTTTGTACTCTATCTCTGTACTGGACATTTGACTCATGTTGTGCTTTTCTTCCGACAGGTAATCAGGAGATCAAGGGCAAGTGTGATGAAAGCTCCCTTCTATCCAATGGTTTTGATATATTTTGATAGGCTATGATACATCGATTTATTTAGAGTTGTAATAGTTATTTCAAATTGTGGTTTGAACCGATATGGCATTTATGATTTGTCTTATAACATTTAATTATTATGAGTTTTGTGACTTTAAGCCTAGCTACTAAATTCATCAATTTTATTGTGTTTTAAACCACCTCTCTTTCTATTTCGAAAATGGGATGTAACACGACTAGTCTAGTCGACGACTTGACAAGCATGGTTAACACCATTTTAAAATTTGACAATGTAACATATAGACTTCAAAAAGTTTCTCTTTTTGAAAAGTTTTTCCTTTATTGATTAAACTAAATGTTGGTTTTGAGTAAATTATACTGTAAATTTCTTAATTTTATGAAATCAAAAATGCACAAGAGTGACCCTTTAAAGATGAGAAATTAACAAGCGGGCAGTAGTACACAAACGAAAACGTGTAAAACAATAAGAGAAATACCTATCTGATAGTGTGTGCAGAGCCATAATAGCTTGACTAGTAGACGCATTCACAGCCAAATCTGGGACTGATAAAAGAACCAATAAGTTAATCCCCTTATAAACAGCAACTCCTATATTATAATACCCGACTTATTTCTAAGCTCCACCCAACTACCCACCACCACAATTTTCCATTCTATAGAATCACAAGTACAATTCAATGCTCCACGAAATTATCCACAAGAATGCCACCAGCAAACTAAAGCTTTACAGAAGATCTGAATTACGAGATAAAGGACAAGGCATTTGGAGAGTTCCAAAGCGCTAACATTAAAAAGATTTAACAAATAGATTATGAATCTCGAATATCTGGCACAAAAATGGTATATGAATCTCAATCTATGAAATAAGATATCTATCGATATGCTTAATTGTAGAAAAGAAAAAACTTGTATAGGAGTACATTTTCAAGCATAACAATACTCCCAAACGAACAAAGAAAACACTTTTTTTTATGGCAATCGAGATGCAAGTGAAGAACCACAATAATAACCAAAGTATCATGTTCCTGTCATAGATTTACAAATATACCCATACAATCATGTTCAAGTGAGAAACTCAATCATGTTCAAGTGAGAGAAACTCAACTATTATTTTCATAGAGATGTGGCAGAAAGCTCGCAAGACGCTCATACCTTCACATGCTTGATTTGAGATCCTCCTTGTACACAAGACGATCCCAAGACAGGTTTCGAGGGAGAAAAGCATCCTGCCAAGTGAAATGATTGCATTAGTGTTCAGACCACAAGGCACTTAGCAAATAACGAAAAGAAAAATCATATTAGAAAATGAAAAAGAGAAACTAAAGCAATCCCATCTTCACCGAAAACATCAATCCTATATTAACTTATTTGTGTGCATGTATAGTGCAAGTTTGAGTACCAGAATTCAGGTTTTTGTCATTGTCTTTCTTTCTAAAATCTGTTCATCAGAACTGCTTTGTGTTCATGATTTTGTACTTGAGAAAAGCTGAGACGGAGACGGATGCAGGTAATTTTTGTAAAATTTTCTTATTGAGTGTTTAACTTCGTAGTGATGGCATGATAAATCATCACTACCAGGTTATAAAAACTCAATAAATCATCAATGGTTGCAGTAAATAACAAATGTTGTTAGTAGACTTTAATTTGTTTTTTAGGTGTGCCTTTTGCCTTATAACAGTGGTTGTAGTTTACTTTTTTGTTCTTTAGGTACACAGCATGGGTAATTGGAGAGGAAGAAGAGTAGTTTTTGGGCAGATATATTGTGTGGGGATGCGTCTCTTGAGGAGTATCTTTCGAATCTTTTGAGTACTGTGGTGTATCCGAAGGCTAGACTTTCTTACATTGATTCAGAATTGAAGGAAAGATAAACGTGGCAAAGGGTCTTAAGGTGGAACTTTTGGAGGAACTTAAGAAGGTGGCAGACTTGTTGTCATTGATTGACATAGTTCAATGGAAGGAACTAACACATTAGTTGGCGCTTCTTGGTAAGGCCTTATTGTAGGTTGCTGCAAGGATATGGAGATAGGTCGGTGATGGTTATGTTATTTTGTAACGTTTTGCTACCTATTAGACAGTGGCACCTCACATGGCCCATGCCAAGATTGTTAAGATAAGAACGGGATAGGATAATGTAGTAGCTTCTAGAAGGTTCTACTAGCCATAGGAATATGAATATTTAATATTGAGACAAGTTTCTCTCCCTTATCCCTTTCCTCAAGTTCTCGTTTTTCTACCCCCATTCTCTCTCCCTCCAGTTCTAAATCTGAACTCTATTTCTTTTATCGATCTGAAACATTATTAGGATCTAGCTCAATCCTAACAGAGTGATGATAGAAGGAAAGTATGCAGCTCCATCAGTTGTTTGGAGAAGAGACCTCATGACTTGGATTATGGAAAAGAATTAAAAATGGTTGCGATGAGCGCTGACGCACCTCAGATCTAAGTGGAGAATGGCAAAGGGCTTAGGATGACCTTTATCTTCAGGAAGAAATCTCTAATGACAAATTTTCTAAAGCAAATAAAGTGGATGCAAGGATACCATACCTTTGCTTTTCGGTCGGTGTTAGTATTTAGTTCAAATTTGTAGTCTTCAGTTGGTCCCTCCATCCAGAAATAGAAGTCGCAGCTAGGACACACTTGGACATTATTTTTTCAATGATTTTCTTTTCTCAATATTAAACTTAAAACTTTTAACTTGGAAAGTTACTGAAAATTATTATGTTTTAAGTTACTAAAAAGAAAACGAGAAATCCAAATGAAAACCAAGAAAATTAAACTCTCATGTGGAAGCCAGCAAACTGTTAGTGAGAGTAATAGCTCTCCTGAAAGTTATACTCCCAAGAGGTCAAATCTTGTTTCTTAGATGTGCTTGGAATATCAACATATCCCCACATTACCAATCAAATTTTGTAGTATAAAGAAAATTTGTCAGTGCCCAAGTAATTGATAAATCTAGTCTGGAGATATGCTGTTTGTTTCACATAGAACGAAGATGTCTTATCGTTGTCCGAATTGATTTTTTAGACAATTTACGCACATGTATACACGATCAACAAGTAATATAGTGAAAGTAAAGTGTCGATCCCACGAAGATTCCAACTACTAACTTTATATCAATTCGATTTTAGTTAAACCAATGCAATTTAAGGTTATAAAACTAATTATTAAAATTAACTACACTAATTAACAGAGATTAACACCATATTAAAATATTAAGATTACAACTTTCCCCAATACTTCACCTAAATCGTATCGATGACGTATTCGACTTTAACTCCCCTGATGTAGATATTGATGATTTAAGAACTGCACTGCATGGCATAACATATGATTTGCATCAATACATGAAATGGTTCAGAGTTCTGTTTAAAGATTATTCTCTTCTTCAAAAAGAGAAAGAGAAAGTTCAAAAAGAACTGGAGACAGCTCTACTAAGTACTACCTCTCTCTCTAAATTTGAGGCTGAAAATAAACTCTTAAGACAGACCAATGAACTCAACACCCAAAGAGAGTCAAATCTAACCTCTAAGATTGAGGAACTAGAAAAGACAATCTTAATGTGGAATAGATCTTCTTCATCCATGGACTCCCTGATCTCCAATCAGAGAAGTGCCCAGGTTTAGGTTTTGGGAAATCTACCCCAGTAACATATGTGAAAAAGCTAAAGGAAACTAACATTAGTAGTACTTCAAATTTAAATAGAAGCATTATATTTGTGAAATCCTCACAAAGGAAAGAACCAGTGCATCCCTGCTCTTCAGATTCAATCCATGTTCCAATACATAACGGATCCCATGTTGGCTAACGGATCCCATGTTGGCCTGAGGTTTAGAAAAGAGAAGAGTAACTTAGTCACTACTTTCCAACTTCGAAGGATCGTGGAGTCGAGTAAAACCAACTCCACGAACCAACCAAGAAGGAATAGTAGAGTTAAGTTTCACTAATCACAAATCATGAACCACAAGGATGCATAGAAAAAGAAGAATCAGTATAAGGGAAAGACCACCAAGAATCCACATAAGTCTAAATGGAGAAAGAATTCACACACACGCACAAGCATGCATCATGCTAGATGCTTTGTATGTGATAAATATGGTCATAAGGCTGCAGAATGTTACAATAATCCTTTGCATATTAAACCCAAAGTCAAGCAGATTTGGGTCCCAAGTGTACTAACAAGGTAGGAACCATGCAAGTCTGGGTACCAAAATGAGAGTTTAACCTCACTGCAGGAATAGAGCTCCACGATCACAACTTGGTATCTGCAAGGCACATGACCCGGAACAAAGCCCTCCTGTCTAACTTCACAGAAAAGGAGGGTCCAACAGTCATCTTTGGAGACAGTGGCTCTGGCAAGAAAAGAGGATATGGCTCAGCTGGAAACGGTGCAGTGTCCTTCAGTAAAGTAGCATATGTGTAAGGACTAAAGCACAATTTTCTGAGCATAAGCCAACTCTGCGACAAGGGTCATCAAGTTACCTTTTTCAACAATCAGTGTCAAGTCAGAGATCGACTTCTTCTATAAAGCTGACTGGAACAAGAGAAGGGAACGTCTATACTGTTAATCTTGCTCAACTAAGTTCTGATGAGACAATATGCTTTCTTGCCAAAGCCTCTGAGGAAATGAGCTGGCTATAGCATAAAAGATTGTCTCATCTCAATTTCAAAAATATGTCAAAACTGACCTCCAAAGATCTAGTTTGGGTTGATCACCTATTATACTTGTTTATATTGGATTATCAGTGAAATACTGTTAATTCTAGCTGGAGTTCTTAGTCCATAGTGACTACTCGGTGTTAAATATTCTTTAACTTGAAACTGTTGAAACCTTTGGATTCTTTTGATAATTATTCGGTCTATAATGACTCATTGTTTAAAATTCAAAGGATAGATTTGGAACTATTGAGATTTTTTGTCTACAACATTATTCTTTAAACTCTCGAGCTATCCTTTATCATTATACTTTTGAGATTATTATCCTGATATTTATGGTTGTTCACCCTTATTGTTATAATACTTGCAGAGCAAATTTGTTGCTCATTCTTGCTTTCCTTAAAGTTTTCGGTTAAGACAAAACATGGTGAAACATCATGCAAGGTTAAGAGAAAGGACAAGGCTATGGAGTAGCTTGGTCCTCTATGTTAGGATTTTAATTTTCATGTTATATTAAGACTTAAGTATGGTTATGTATTAAGTATGTTGTGTTTTAAGTTATGTAATGTGTTAGTTAAAGTTGCGAGACTCGGTACGAGAATATTTATATTATATCAATATAAATTATTCTATTATTCCGTTGTTTGAGTTAGTAGTATGTTAGAACGTGAAGCATCAAATTCAAGGTACGTGTATCTAAATTTGGGGCGTCACATAAGTACTCAACAGACTCAACCCACAAACTACTAATCAGAAGCGTTCATGGCTCTCGCTTAACAACCTTATAACGCTTATGTTTCAGTCCACCAACGCCGCAGTTATTTGGTGCTGCCTCGTACAACCTAAGCGCATCCATGTGCGCCTGATCATCTCGTCTTGCTTCGTCGTGCCATGCCAAACTTGCTTCGCCATGCCAACGCTGAGCCACACACCATCATGCATGCCGAGCACCTAACACTGCATTTTGCTTTGACTGATAATCCCTCATTCAATGCTTTATACACCATTTCACGCTAAATCTCAATTTCAACATAAAAACACTAAAATACATCAAAATAAACTAAAAATACTCAAAAACTCACAAAATCATCAAGCCAAGACTACCCAATTTATAGGGTATAAAATCCACTCATCACTTATTATGAAGAAAAACCAATGCAAGAATTATGCAAAAACAAATAGTAAAGAAAATGTCTTGAAACAGAACTAAGATACATGAAAGATATTGTGATAGTGAAGGTGGATTGGTGGAATAGCAGCGGAATCATAACATTATAAGCATGCACATGCACACATAGACACCCATGTGTCACTCCCCTATATATGTTCCCTCCTTACTTCTTAGATATTAATCCATTCATCTTTCCCCTCCTAAAGGGCCAGTTAAATGTGTTCATTTTATGTCATGACCATCTTTGAGCAACTCATGTCTTCATCAACTTTAAGAATTTGCAGACAAAACTCTTGAAGAGATCGCATTTCCTTCTGCAATTTTATGTGTCACTCCCATATATATGCTGCCTCCTAACTTTTTAGGTAATAATCTGTTCATTTTTTTCTTGTTCTTTTTTCCTCCTAGAGGGTCAGTTAAATGTGCTCATTTTATTTCATGTCCATCTTTGAGCAACTCATGTCTTCATCAGCTTTAAGAATTGGCAGACAAAACTCTTGAAGAGATCGCATTTCCTTGCACAATTTTATGTGTCACTCCCATATATATGTTGCCTCCTAACTTCTTAGGTAATAATCCATTCATTTTTTTCGTCTTCTTTTTTCCTCCTAAAGGGTCAGTTAAATGTGTTCATTTTATGTCATGTCCATCTTTGAGCAACTCATGTCTTCTTCAACTTTAAGAATTGGCAGACAAAATTCTTGAAGAGATCACATTTCCTTGGGAAATTTTGAGTTTATACATACATATATTGACCTTACTGCATGCATCTACATGATATAATTCAGGCATAAAAGATAATTATTTTATGCTTTACTCCATCAAGGAAACATTACCACAATATGCATTACTCCATGAACAAACATTATCACAATAATGTAGTAATGAATCACTTATTCTCTTTAGATGACGGCATCAATCTCCATGATGCACTTGTTTTACACTCACATTTAGTCCCAACATGACTTTCACTAGCTCCAGAAACTTAGCTTCGTAGTACGCCCACAAAGTCCAAGTTAGGCTAGAAACTAAAATTTCATTAGCTCCAGAAACTGAGTTCTGTAGTACACCCACAAAATACCAAGTTAAGTCTAGAAACTAAACATCCAGCTAAACATATAATCTTCCAAAGTATATAGTTGATTGGCACATACTTAACATAAGGCACTTATTAACAAACTTCAAATTAGCTCCAAATTTTCAGCTATATTAATCTTAGATTCTAAATTGATCTTAATGTATCCTGCATGCGTACAAGACAAAAAGTTTCTCCAAAAGTAAGTGATAAATCCAAAAGTAAGAGAGAGAACCTATTTCCGAATTATTAATCAAACATTTCTAGAAACCGATATACTCTATGTATCTGTGTTAATCAGTTCTGTTTGTATAACCTACACTCTATCTTATAATAAGACCCAAATTCAAACTCATAACAATGAAAACCAAAACCCAAATGAAATTAATATAATTGTCACAATTAAATAAGCAGAACTGAACACAATATACACAAAATTAGTGATCTCCCAAGACCTAATTAAGTAAAACTCATAAACAAATCACATATATATATGTGTGTGTATGTATGTGAGTGGCTGTGGAGAGAGAAGAAGAGCTTACAGATCAAACCCACATGAAATTAAAGAAACCTAAAAAACATATCATATAAGCAAAAATTATCAATATAGCAAGACCCAATTGCGTACAACCCACACAGAAAATATCACATACACAAACAACATATATATGAGAAGAGGAGCCTACAGATCAAACCCACATGACAGTAATGAAATTGCCACGAAAATTAATCAAAGAGTAAAAGCTCAGAATAGAACATCATATAAACAAAAATTAACAATCTAGCAGGACCCAATTGAGTAAAAGTTCCCCAAAGAAAATATCACATACACAAACATGTATATATGAGAAGAAGACCTTACAGATCAAACCCACCTGAAACTAATGAAATTGCCCCATGTAAATCAGCAAAAGCGTAAAAATCCAGAAACAGAACATCAACTTAACAAAAATTAACAACCTAGCAGGACACAATTAAATCAAATCCACAAAGAAAACATCACATACACTCGCACACATATATATAATTTGTAGTTGTGGGAGAGAAGAAGAGCTTACAGAGACATAGGAGCAACTGGGTATGACAGACATGGAATGGGAATCGGCGTGATCGAAGGCGTAAACGCAGAGGTGGGAAGCGAGACCTAAGCCCCTCTTGCTGCTGGGAACGAAAGTGTGGACTATGTCCATCACTTTGCCGCCATTTCTGAGCTCATAAACCAAATAAGCTTTCTTGTCTTCCGTTTCAAACCTCTTTTGACCCTCGTTCCATATTATCTTCAGTATCTCCGGTTGTCCACTCACCGTTGTAGTTGCCATCTCTGTGTTGTACTTCCCGAAATGAATGATATATTAAATTCGTGGAGGGACTATTTAGTTTGGGACAATATTGTTTGGGAATCAGATTTGGCTGAATTTGTCGCGCCACATATACAAAAGCATGATACCGTGCACGGGCAAGCATCGATAATAGTCAATGAAATTATATTACTCCCTCCATCTCAAAATAAATAGACGTTTTAGGTATTTTTTTTTCTAAAATATCTGACGTTCTACAATTTCAAGAATATTTTGACATTTGTTTTTCCTTTCTACTCTTCCTTCTCCACCACTATTATCAAATTCAAGAAAAAAATAATTCTTATGCTCCCATCCCATCCTAAATACGGCATACGACTAAATTCCCATCCTAAATATGGCATACGACTGGCGAGCACGGAGAGGAGGAAAATAATTTTATCAGATCAGATCTATCAGATCTAGCACGAAGAGGGTGAATCCGTTGAGTACCTGAAGAGGTCAGATCTATCAGATCTATTAGTTCGACGATGGCTGTTGATGGCTGAAGAGGGTCCGGTTCAAGGCGGTCGTGACGACGACGGAGGCGGAGTGGAGGTCGCGGTGGGGGTGGGTATGGTGGCGGAGGGGTTATAATGGTGGCGGTGGAGGGGGTTATAACGGTGGTGGTGGAAAGAGTGCCGGTCATGGTGGCGGAAGGAGTGTCGGTTATGGTGGCGGTAAGGGAGGTGGCTGAAGAGATTAAGAAGAAGACAGAGAGAAGGCTGAAGAGATGAAGAAGACGCAATATTAATTAAGGGTAAAATAGTAAAATTATAACTATTCTTAATCTTTGTGAAACTCTCTAGAACGTCTATTATTTTGGGATGGAGGGAGTAATTTATTTGTTAACAATTGAATGTAAATATATATGGAGACTGATTCATAAGGAGCCTACTACATCCGTCCATCAAAGTGTACATTTCATCAAAATGTACATTTGAATTCCTGTTCGCAGATGAATATGGGAATATAATTTTGTAGGTAGAAAAATTGTCCAAAATAATCTTCCTCAATCACAGAATTAAACTACCAACGCTAGGATTCATCAGCCTTTCTGCACTATTAAATGATGTTATTTTAGTCTACTAGTCCGCAATTTAATATTGCGGACATAGACGCCATTTTTGTATGTTCTCATGTCCGAAGTTTAAAACTGTGAACGCTGTATCTATCCAAACAATGCTGATTTTATATAAATCACCGTCCGCAAAACTAAACTATGGACTCTTACTCCTTAGTACGTTGTTGTCATTTCTTCATCTAAACACCCAAAGCGAATTTGAGAG
Organism: Panax quinquefolius; assembly: GCA_020205615.1. NCBI lineage: Eukaryota > Viridiplantae > Streptophyta > Magnoliopsida > Apiales > Araliaceae > Panax > Panax quinquefolius. The sequence goes on from CM035153.1 coordinate 78,755,193, forward strand.
AAAAGCAACCAAGCAATAGCAGATCAGCAAATCTGTGCTACAAACTAACATCTTTGCTAAATCCAAGTTATGTAAGTTTTAAATTTGTCATATGTATATATTTTGTATTCTTCTTTGTTGTATACAAACTCCATAGTTGTTGTATCTATAGTTGTTATATACAAAATTGTTGTATACAAAGACTTGATGCAAATGTATGTAAGTATATATAAGGAACATTATGGGTTATTGAGAACTAAAATTTTTAAGTATAATGTTTGAATTAAGGTTTTTCTTAGTTATTTTTGATATGTAATGATAATAGCATCAATGTGTTCTTGATTTTTGTTTAATTTGTTTATGTTAGTTACAAAAATAGAATTCAGTCTTAGACCAACTGATAATACATTGTTGTGTGATCAACCAAATCACATTTCAACAATTGTAAGGAACAATCCCCATTACACGTGGACATTAAAGACTGATGAGAGTGGATGGTCGTTGGATATATGGGTTTCAAGTGTTGGCCAAAAACAATAATTATGCCAATGTGGTTTTGGGTATTCATAAACATAAACGTATGTAACCAATTAGATGCTTCATTGATAGAAGTTTTCGTGGAGCATTATCGGAGTGAGACCAATACATTTCACTTCTCCACCAGTGAAATGACAATAACGTTAGAAGATGTATATTTCATTTTAGGATTACCGGTTATAGGGGAACCTATAACATGTACATTAATAAAAAATTCTAAATAATTTTTTTGACGAGAGTGAATTTAATAAATATATTGTGGAGGATGAGAAGGTGTATGGTAGAAGGGGCATTAAGTTGTCGTGGTTAGGCGCCAGATTTTGCAAACTTCCCCTAGACGCGGATATGGAAACAGTGGTGACATACACCAAAGTGTACGTATTGTTGTCGACGTCGGGAAAGATTTCTATTAGTTCCCAGTAGGCACACAATAGATCTAGAAGGGGGAGGGGGTGTTGCCCCTTTTATAGTTCTAATAAAAGAGCTCTAACTCATGTAAGCATACATGTGTCAACAAGTAATACAGAGTAAGTAAAGTATCGATCCCACAGAGAAAGTTGTTAAACTTAGATTATCATGCATTAATTAACTCACTATACTTATATGCTTAAACTGATGACTAAATTGTTAAATTAAACTAATTATGATTACCAACTAAAAATAAGAACGCAGATGGAATAAATATAATAAGGAAACAATGGGACCCTAACTTCATTTAATATTTCGATCTAATCGCCATTTGTCATGCGCACGAAGTGTCCACATATCACGGGAAAATAGCCAAGAGCACAAAGAGAGTTATAACCATTTTCAATGCACTATAACCAACTTACACAAAGCATCTACGGATGTTAGACTCTATGTAATCACCAATACAATCACAATCACCATATATACATGCACAATTGCAATCCTATTGATTTTAAGCTCAAGCCCTTACTCTAGCTCATAAGGTGAAATAGTATATGTCTATCTGGTTCACAAAATACGCAAGTCATTACACTAGCCCCATTTTCGCATGCTATCATGATTACAATCCATATTTATATGTTCATTGTCAATCCCATACAAATACTAAAACGAATGGTGATCAATCATTTATACATGTAAAACAACCATGACAGATATCCCATATGATATGCAAAACAAATCTAGCATTTAGATATACAACCAAACTACATATTAAAATCCGTTAGAATCCCATAATAGAGTTTAGTTCATGACTGAACCAAAAGCCATTATGGGATCAACGCTAAACATGATCAATAAACAAACGAGTGAAGTAAGAAAGATAGAAATATCAAACCCAATCGCTGAATATAAACCAATGATCAACTGTTAAATCCTCAAAGAAATCCACTATATAATAATCAGAATTCACGATGACAGAGAATTCCAAGAAGAAGTAGAGAAAGTAGACGTTATGGCTTCGTTCTCCGTTGGAATCTCTCCCAAGGTGTAAACCCTAGTTTTCTAAGATGAAAATACGTAAAAGTAATCCTCGTCTCCCTTTGACACCAGTCAGAATCGTTTAAAAACAAATTACACATCATTTAATTGAGAATTAAAAATAAAACAAAATTACAGCATCAGCATCGCGTGCGGCCGAGCGCCTCTATAGCTTCCCTATCTCGCGGCCGCGAGACTTGCAGTGTGTTATGTCGATCCGGTAGTCCCTCTCGACGGGCGCTTTTGATTATGCCTCATGAGCGCAGATCTATCTCTCATGGTCGCTCAACTTGCAGAAGGTCTTCCCTGTTTAGCCACTGCTTTCGGCATGCGGTAGCGAGTCTAAGCTCAATCTGCCACGCCAGCGCGCATGACTTGTGTTCTGCGGTTTACAGTTACGGTTACGTCTTTGCTTCTTTGCTGCTACTTGTTCACTCATGCTTAATCCTCTTGCTTGCTTGGTCTCCATGCTCATTTCACCTGCATGCCATGCACATCCTCGCCTTGTGACTAGCCTTCACGCATCCATTCGCCTCGTGCCTCTAATTCCACCAAAATCAATGGATTTCTCGCACTTATTCACCAAAAGGAGTTTTAAGTAAATCTGATGCAAAATAACGTGAAATGCAACTAAAACACAATGAAATGTACTTGAGGTGGGCATAATTAGCATGGATTGGTATTGATAAGTAGGTAAAAATACCACTTATCAAATACCCCCAAACTTGAAGCTGTTGCTTGCCTCTCAAGCAATGCATACTAATGAACAATGAAAATCTGACTACTAAACTATGCAACTACTACATGATGCATACTAGTCTCACATAATCTTAGCCATAACAAAATTTACATTAAATTACCTCGGTGAACTATCCGGATCCCAAAACATAATTTCAAACCAAACCATAGACATAACATCATACACTTAGATAATTCATGAATCTTTATAGAATCTTTGTGTGTGTGTGTGATGTTCACAAAAACTTAATCTAAGCAAAGATTATATATCCTATCTTTGCTCCACACGAGAAAATTATAGTCTAAATCAAGACTCATGTATACTCATGCAACATAGATCATTTCGACATATCACCATAAACTAAGGTTCAACAATGGGTTTATTGCTTTATTGCTACTCACGAGGGCGATTTTGCACTTTCATGGTGTTTATTCTTTTTTTTTTCTTTCTTTTTCTCTTTTTTTTCACATGACTGTGCAATGTCTTAATCCATTAGGCACACTGCTTCTCTTTAGCGAGCTTTCAACCAACGACTCCCAGACCATGAAAGACCTTAGGGCGCTAGGTGTAGAGACAATCCCCTCGGGCGTACTTATTCAAGAAGCCAGGGCCCCGAATTAAGACTAGCCACATTATTGCTATTCGATTTTTTTTTATACATAGTATACCCATGTTTTCCCAAAATTTTGCACTTTAATGACTTCCAATCTACAACACTTTCCTCATGTTTCTCTTTTTTAAAACTACATGTTCTATTGAGCAATGCAAGATACACATCTTAAACCTACAAGTGATTGTGAATACATTTGTGCAAATCGAAAGCATTTAAACAGCAACATGAATCTCATTGTGTAAAACATTATATCCAAGTTATGTTATGCAACATATTCTGAAATCTTTCACAATTCACTATCATCATTGGCTAGGCAAAAATTGCTATTATTAAGCAAGAATTTGTGTGAGACATTAAACTAAAACATACTAACACAATCACAAATGAATGAAAATTAAAAATTTTATTCAAAATTTTATTTAACAAATAATCATGCAGAATTAAACTAAACATGCAAAAACAGAATGCAAACTAAACTACTATGCAAGTACTCCAATACCCCCAAACTTAAAGTGTTCAATGTCCTAATTGAATGAAGGTAAAGGGTACAAGAAAAACTCCCCTAATGATCGGCTTGATCACCCTTCTCGGGTGGTGAATCTGGTGGTGGATAAGGCACGGCGGTCCCAAACTACGGCCATTCGAGCATTGTTCCTTGCTGCGCGAAGGCTTCGGCCAAGGCACTGGTGAGTCCTGTAGCAAATGTCCCAAGATTGTCATACAATGCGTCGACTTTGCGCTCCAACCTTCGAAGATGTCGATCGCTAGGGATAGGATATGCTCGGGTGGATGGGCCTGCATCATCGGTCTGCAGGGGCTGCTTGGTTGGCTCTGGGAAGGTGGGTCGGAGAATGAATCCTCGTCCGCGCGGGTGTGGCTCACCACCTGCCCAGTCCTCAAATTTAGCAATGGTGGCATGTGTGATGTCTTGACTGGGATATTACATTTGTTCATTGCCCCAATTGCACCCCTGCTGCGCACATAGTATGGCTATCACTGAAGCATGTGGAATACTTCCAGTGGTGGTTCCCTTCAGATACTTCACAATGTTTTGATGGATCAAATACCCTACGTCGATATATTCGTCAGTTATGATGCCCCATAGAATTACAGCCCTCTCTGCTGTGATTTCATGTTGATGTGATGATGGCAATAATTTGGCACAAATGAACAGATTCCATGCCTTGGCGTGATTCGATTCGGCATTGCGGGGAATATGCGAAATTTGGGTCGTGCCGGCTTTATAAGTCCACCTTGTGCCTGGAATGCACAACTCCGCAATGACACGCTCCAAATCTGTTTCCTGATGTGCCCCCGTAATCCAATTGGTCGCCCCTGTTGGTGGTCTTGCAGTGATTCTCAGCACGTTACGGATGGCGGAGGGTCTGTAGTCTATTTCGACACCACGAACCATAGAGGTATCGTTCATTGTGACTTTGGCATTGACATAGAACTCTCGGACTATGCTCATTGGAATAGGCATGGGTGCGGCAGTCAATCCACCCCAGCCCCATTCGTGGATCATGACACAAAGCTCTCCATCTTGGCCTTCTGGTCTAAATCCTCTTTCCTTGATGAATGTCTTCGTGACAATGCGATAATACTCTTGCTAGGCTTCCAAACATAAGAATTTGTTGTGGTCGACAATGTCCTCCTCATGACTGCCGAAGGAGGATTAGGAAGATGAAGTTGTTCGTGCTCTCTTTGGACCCATTTGAAATTGTTGATAGAGAAAGAAAATAAGCTTACTGAGAGATGGATTTGAAATTTGTGAATTGATAACCTTCACCTTTGTGCAAGCTAACCCAATTGAGAGCCCTAGCTTTATAGAAGGGATGAGATGTGGATGAGCTTTGGACGTGGAGGAAATAGTGGAGATTTGATGGAGAGATGTACGGCGTAATCTGTAACTGATGGAGAGATAAAGACGTGAGTTATAGAGAGTGAGAGCGTTGGGTCTGTTATTATCGCAAATGAGAGTCCAAATGAGCCAAAACTCTCTTTTAAAAATCTTCAGATCTAACTGGATTCGGTGTTGCATGTGTGGCCAGCCTTGATTGTGTAATAATGCATGCGTAGTGGTATGAGAGACTGCAGAAAGATTATTAGGTGAATGGATTAACACTTGGCCATGAAGTTTTATTATTGCTTGGGCAGCGACGCACGACCCTAATATCTGTCATTCTAAAATTTGATCTCGTTCTTCCATCAGTGATGCTCTCCAATAATGGTACCTGCACAGACATTAATGCACATGATTAAGGCATGAAATAGTGGTTACGTAATGCGTACATCGCGAAATTATTATCAATCAATACTTATTACACATTTACGATTGCTTATCCAATATCCTTTTAACACTGAATTAGAAATACTAACTAAAATAATCAAAAAGGAATAACTAAAATAAACGAATTAATGGGTGTAGAAATGATTTGTTGCCTCCCATCCAGCGCTAAGTTATAGTCAATTAGCTTGACTGTCTCTGAATTTTCACGTCACATCAAAATTTGAGGTGCCTTCCTTGTTGTCCTTGGCACCCCAAAATTTAACGACTTCGGCTTTCATCAACGGCTATACCTTCAACTCTGAACTTTCGCCCGTTACACACTTCCTTGATTCGTTCGTCCTCGGGTTTTTTATCCAATCCTTTAGGTTACCATCTACCAGATCAACCAGAAAACACTCTTCTTCATCTTTTGGGAGCTTTATTGCTTTGAAGACATTAAAGGTGACCTCTTGATCTTGTACACGCATAGTTAGTTCCCCTTTCTGAACATCTATCGAAGTCCTACCCGTAGCTAAGAATGGTCTCCCTAGTATGATTGGTATACTCTTATCCTTTTCGAAATCTAAAATGATAAAATCGGCCAGAAAAATGAACTTATCCACTTTAACCAATACATCTTCAATAATTCCCCGTGGATATGTGACGGACCTATCAGCTAACTGTAACGATATGTTCATTGGTCTTGGAGTCGGTAATCCCAACTAGTTGAACACTGACAACGGCATCAAATTTATACTTGCTCCCAGATCACATAAACACTTGCTAAAATTCACCTTCCCAATGGTGCACGGAATTGTGAAGCTGCCCGGATCTTTCAGCTTTGGAGGTAGCTTGCGTTGGAGCACTGCACTGCATTCCTCTGTCAAGGCTACCGTTTCAAACTCATCTAATCTCCTCTTCCTTGACAAGATACCTTTCATGAACTTTGCGTAGCTTGGCATTTGTTCCAATGCCTCGGCAAAAGGTATGTTGATCTGCAGCTTTTTAAAAACCTCCAGAAACTTGCTGAACTGTTTGTCATCTTTTTGCTTAATTAACCTCTGCGGATAAGGTACTTGAGAGTGCAGAGGTTGTACTGGACTCTTGACCTTCTCTTCTGAACCTGCTTTATTCTTCTCTTCCTGCTGAATCTCAGAATTTTCCAAATTTTTCTCCTCGTCAGTCTCTCTGCTTTCTTTCTCGCGTAGCATGCAACCTCCCTTAGTAGTTTTATTATGCTTGGTAGCGCGACTTGCAGACCCTGTCAAATCTTTCCCAGACCGCAATGTTATTACTTGACACTGCTCCTTCCCGTCTCTTCTAGGATTATCTCTGTGTTACTTGGTAATGTACCCTGGGGCTTGTTAGTAAGCATGCTAGCCATTTTCCCCATCCGAGTCTCTAAATTCTTGATAGCCACTGCTTGGCTTTTGATCATGACCTCGGTGTTTGCCATGTATTTCAACATCATCTCCTACATTTCTGATTTCTTCTCTGGATGTGATGCAGCTGGAGTGTGGTGTTGTTGCTGTTGAGGAAATCCCGGTGGAAATGGTGGTTTTGGTGTAAACTGTGGTCTTATTTGCTTGCGGTGGAAGCTGTTGATTTTGGTTTGGGCCGATTTTGCTGTTATCCTTGGTTGTTAGACCAACTGAAGTTTGGATGATTGCGATTGTTGGGATGGTATGTGTTTTGAAATTGACCTTGGTCTTTTACGTGAATTACTCACATCTTGTCTTGACTACTGGTGATAAGCACATTGATCCAGTGGAGTGTGACCCCGACAAATCTCTCATAAAGAAAAGCAACTGTCTTCACTTTGTTCTGCGAAAGTATCTATTTTCTTAGCCATAGGCGCCATTTTGTCTTAAACAAACGTGTGTAATCGCATCTACCTCAACACACACTGCAACCTTAAAATTTGTGGCATCCAGTGTAGGATTTTGATAGTCATTTGCAGCCATAGTCTCGATAAGCGTATAGGCTTCATCATAGCTTTTTGCCCATAATGCCCCTCCTACGGCTGCGTCTACATTCGGTCTCGACTGCTATCCCAAACCATTGTAAAACAAATTTATCACCATCCAATCTGGCAAACCGTGATGCGGACACTTCCTAAGCATCTCTTTATACCTCTCTCATGCCTCATATAAGGACTCGCTCTGTTGTTGCTTGAACTGGGATATGGATGTCCTCATCTTCACAGTCTTAGCCATTTGGAAGAACTTGGCTAAGAATTTCTGTGCTAAGTCCTCCCATGTATTGATTGACCTTGCCGGCAAAGAATGTAGCCAGCTCCTTGCTTTATCCCTCAATGAAAATGGGAATAACCGTAGTCTGATGGCATCCTCCGTCACACCGTTATATCTGAATGTGTCACAAATCTCGATGAAGCTCAATAGGTGTTCGTTCGGATCATCCATAGCAGCACCCCCAAACTGTACTAAGTTTTGCACCATCTGGATAGTGCCCAATTTAATTTCAAAGGTATTTGCTACTATCGCCGGTCTGACTATGCTAGACTGTAATTCGTTTATGTTCGGCATGGAATATTCCCTTAGAGCCTGATGCTCTTCTCTTTGCTCAATTCTTAGTTCTTCCGCCATACTGACTGAAGTGCTCTCTACTTGTGCTTGCAAATTTCTTCGCACACTCGCTTTCCAACCTTTTTCGTTTATATTAGCTTGCGCTGGTGTTAACTCCGAGTTGGATGATCGTGTGTGCATAAAATTCTACAAGTACCTGCAACCAAAAACAAAATAAAAATAGAAATGAGAGATGAACAGAATTGTCTTAGTCATACAATATAACTTTAAACTAATGATAATGATCTAAATTAACGCCTTTCCCAGGCAACGGCGCCAAAAACTTGTTGCCCCTTTTATAGTTCTAATAAAAGAGCTCTAACTCATGCAAGCACACATGTGTCAACAAGTAATATAGAGTAAGTAAAGTATCGATCCCACAGAGAAAGTTGTTAAACTTAGATTATCATGCATTAATTAACTCATTATACTTATATGCTTAAACTAATGACTAAATTATTAAATTAAACTAATTATGATTACCAACTAAAAATAAGAACGTAGATGGAATAAGTATAATAAGGAAACAATGGGACCCTAACTTCATTTAATATTTTGTCTAATCGCCACTGTCATGCAAGAAGTGTCCACATATCACAGGAAAATAGCCAAGAGCACAAAGAGAGTTATAACCATTTTTCAATGCACTATAACCAACTTACACAACATCTATAGATATTAGACTCTATGTAATCACCAATACAATCACAATCACCATACGTCTATGCACAATTGCAATTCTATTAATTTTAAGCTCAAACCCTTACTCTGGCTCATACGGTGAAACAGTATATGTCTATCTGGTTCACAAAATACGCAAGCCATTACACTAGCCCCATATTCGCATGCTATCATGATTATAATCCATATTTATATGTTCATTGTCAATCCCATACAAATACTGAAACGAATGGTGATCAATCATTCATACATGTAAAACAACCATGACAGATATCCCATATGATATGCAAAATAAATCTAGCATTTAGATGTACAACCAAACTACATATTAAAATCTGTTAGAATCCCATAATGGAGTTTAGTTCATGACTGAACCAAAAGTCATTATGGGATCAACGCTAAACATGATCAATAAATAAACGAGTGAAGTAAGAAAGATAGAACGATCAAACCCAATCACTGAATAGAAACCAATGATTAACTAATCAATCCTCAAAGAAATCCAATATATAATAATCAAAATCCACGATGACGGAGAATTCCAAGAAGAAGTAGAGAAAGTAGACGTTATAGCTTCGTTCTACGTTGGAATCTCTCCTAAGGTGTAAACCCTAGTTTTCTAAGATGAAAATACGTAAAATTAATCCCGTCTCCCTTTGACACCAGTCAGAATCGTTTAAAAACAAATTACACATCATTTAATTGAGAATTAAAAATAAAACAAAATTACAAGACAAGATCGCAGCATGATGCATGTGCCTCTATAGCTTCCCTATCTCGAGGCCACGAGACTTGCAGTGTGTTATGTCGATCCGGTAGTCTCTCATGCAGGCGGCATGATTATGCTCTCATGCATGGCGTGCATTTATCCTCATGGTCGCTTCAACTTGCGAAGGTCTTCCTGTTTAGCCTGCTCTTTCACATGGGCAAGACGAGTCTAAGCTTCGTCTGCTTGCTTGCGCGCCACGCGGTTTGTTTTCTGCATTTCAGTTACAGTTACATTTCTTCTTCTGCTGCTACTTGTTCACTCATGCTTAATCCTCTTGCTTGCTTGGTCTCTATGCTTCATTTCACCTCCATGCCATGCACATCCTCGCCTTGTGGCTAGCCTTCACGCATCCATTCGCCTCGTGCCTTTAATTCCACCAAAATTAAGCTGATTCTTGCACTAATTCACCAAAAGGAGTTTTAAGTAAATGCAATGCAAAATAACGTGAAATGTAACTAAAACACAATGAAATGTACTTGAGGTGGGCATAATTCGCATGGATTGGTATTCAATAAGTAGGTAAAAATACCACTTATCAGGGGGTTGAATAGATCCTTTTAATTTTCAAATACTTTTCCTTTTTATTTTGTATTGTTAATAAATTAGCATATGACAAACATAAGTATCTTTTCGAGCATAGCGGAATAAGTAAAAGATCCCCTTCATTGATATATTCATAATCATATATACATTGTTCTTAGAGTTAGTTAAGTTGTAAGCAGTTAATACATACATACAGTTATAGCAGTTAGGTACATAATGTAAATGACATAAACTAAAACACACAAGGGGTTTTAAGTGGTTCTGAGACTCAAGCTCCTAATCCACTCATCTGCTTTCAACTAGCAGAATTTCCACTAAGGAAGGGCAGCACCCTGAATCACTAAGATTTCTTCAAGGCCTGCAGCCTTGGAACTTCAGTTCACCAAGAACTCTTTAAGGTTAGCAGCCTTGGAACTCCTCTAGTTCCCTAGGAACTCTTCAAGCCCCGTAGGCTTGGAACTTCATTTAGTCCCTCTAGACAAGGACCCCTCATGCCCTGGCTTCTTATTGTTGTAGTTGTTGTTGTTGTTGGTGTTGAGTTACTAAGATGTCTTTAAGCTTGAACATCTTATTTACTTAGCAGCTTGGTGTGGTCCTCTTTACATTCTGCCTCTAGTCTGGACCACATCTTCTCTAGTGCAGCTGATCTTTACTCTTTTATGCTCATCTTCATCTGATGTCAGCTGTGCACCATCACCATCTGGATTTACTAAGTCTCTAAGCTTTTGGTAGACTTCGTCTGGCACTTAGCAATCCCTGAACCCTTCTTGAATGTTTTGTAGACATGATTCTACTTTTGTTCTTTTTCAATTTTTGGTTCATGGTGATCTGTAGAGTGGCTCTCTTGATCATCTTTGTACTCTGCCACTTTTCTGAATGCTATCTTCTTAGCCTTCTCAGCTCTCAGCTTGGTTGCCATCTTTAGTGGTATTCTCATCTTTGTTGAGTGAAGCTCTAATCTGTTTAAGTCCTTCTTAAAAGCTGCTTCACTTCCACCTATATAGTCTCATTGTCACTGAGACTTGTTCTCTTAATCTTTGGTGGAACTCGTAGAGTCAACAATAGCATTCCAACAACTCAACGATTCTGCTACTTGGCAAATATCAGCTCTTTTCTATGTTTGAACTTTGAAGCTCATTCTGATTTATACTACTTGTCAATCTTTCCGTTGGAAAGTAGCCGTTGAAAGCTATTCAAATTGCTTCACAGATCTCGAGTTGTTTGGTGTAGACTGCAGATGTGACATGATATGACATGACATAACTTTCTGACACTGTAGTCTACTATTTCACCTACCTTGTCAGAGATGTCACTTTGAGGTCTTGGGCAGGTCGACGACTTTATTTCCCCCTTCCGATTTTTAGATCAGAGGTTGTCCTTTTACATCGATGCTCTCAATAAGCTCTTGTCCGGATACCAACCTTCAGATTGAACCATTGCCAATGCTTCAATCTTCGGGTGACCAAACTCTACGATTCTGATGCACATCTTCTCGGACGTGATCGTAGTGTCTTGTTGACTAATGCTTATTGACATGTAGAGTCAACACTACAATTTTTGAAGGATGTTAATTGGATCTTTAATGTAGAACACCTCTTCCTTCTCTCGTGCAGTGCCTCAACACTTTTGTTTGCCTCAACTACTCTCAGATATTGATGGCTTGACTCTTTGTTTTGGTCCCTTTTGAACAACAAGACACTTCAGATTTGTGGCGTGTCCAACTCACTTTCTCCTTGTGATCTCCCATTCACTTATCATCAATGGACTGACCCAATGCTTAATCACTTTAGCCTTGTTCTTCAGAGGCTAACTAGTATTTCTGTGTACACTTCATCAGTTCTTTATTTGTTTTGGCAAACACTACGATCCTGGTTGCTTCCAAGATTGTCGTCTTATTTACTTAATAGTTCTTGCGACTAGCGACTTTCCTTAGTCAGTTACTAGAGTCTTCTTCTGATCAACTTATGGAAGACTTCATCTCGAATGGCTTCACAACTCAATCTGGATGCTTATTGGGTTGGTGCTTAGATCTTTCGTTAGCTTTCATGCCATTCGTTGTGTGCTCTTTGGTTTCCTTCAGGTGGGATGTATCTTTGCAGCTTAGACCAGAGGCTTCATTCCTTTGGATATTCTGGGAGTGCTCATTTGTTGAGAATCGTGTTTGCTCTACGATTCTACCTTGGCGTTGTGAGAATATCTATTGAAGTCTTAACTCTACACTCTATGATTCAGCTTCGACTGTGTAGACACTACGACTCCGAGGTCAGATCTTGATACTCTACGATTTCTAACTCTGTGTTTATTGTCTTCATCTGATCTTGCTCGACTACGATTTCTGCCTCTGATACGATCATTAGACTCTACGAGTCTGAGTGTAGTCTACGATTCTTGACTTGGCTTCGGCAGATGCTCGGTCGGCTCGTATGCAGGCTGTCTCTACGATTCTGAACATGACTTTCTCAGCAGACTATGGCTCCGAGGAAGTGCTACTCGACACACTATGATCCTTCTTCGTCTTTCCTAGCAGTCTACGAACTCCGAGATCTACAATCTTATAGACTATGATTCTGCCTCGATAGCTCTCGAGTTTTCCTTGACTCTCCTAGCATACTACGATTTCTGGTGCAGTGCCCGACGATCAGACAAGCCTATCTATTACATCATAAGATCAACCTAACATGCTTGATCTTTCTATATTTATAGTCCTTGTACATCATTTCTTTTAAGGACTTTACAAAGCTATTTTGCTTATGTAGGATCAACCTAACATATTTGATCAATTTATTCTAAGTCCTTTTACATATGTTTCTATAATCTATCAAAGGACTTTACAACTTTTCTTAATGCAAGCATACTTGCATATTCATTCATATATATATATATATCATAACCAAATCATATGTAAATAAGAATATCATTCACATGTTTATTCATAACAATCTACCCCTATTTGATTATGACAAAAACATTAAGTGCATATGCATGTTATGAATGAATCTTATATAAAGTGAGCAGTTATATTACTAAAACAGATAATTATGAATGTCATTTATAATGATATGGAATTTAATACACTATAACATTTTACATCCTGAATCTAGAACATACCTAACTAGTTAGAGATGTACCTCTTTGGCTCCTTGTATGCTTCCAGGATGTCTGTTGATCAGCTATTCATCTGTTTGATCTTCTTGCACCTGCTCACCCTGGGATGTTGACTTCATTTCTTTTGTTTGTTCCCCCTTAGATGTATGCTTCTTTTCTTCTTCTTCTGGCTCCCCCTCAGCCTTTGAAAACACAGGCTTATCATCTTTTGGCTCCCCCTCAGATGATGACCCAGCTTCTTCTTCTGCTGTCTTCTTCTCTTGTTTCCTTCTACTCTTCTTGCCCTTTCTTGAATGCATACTGTGCCTCTTTATATGCCTCTTTTTCTCCCCCTTTTTGTCATTAATCACTTGAGAGAGTTGTTCCATGTTGGACATAAGCTGCTCCATCAGATAAGAGGAGTTACCCACTTCAATCTTGAGTTCTTGTTGACTTAACTCAAGTTACATAGAGAAAGACTGATTCATGTAGTCAATCTTGTCAGAGAGGGCTTGTAGTTGCTCTTCATTTGCTTTCTGAGCTCGTAGTGCATCTGCCTTTTAATCATTTATGGCCTTCAGATAGATGTGATCTCTCTCTTTGATTTTGAGAGATGCATCAGCCATAGTTGCTTGGAGTCTGTCTTAAACTAAGTTATCTCCTACTGCTTTCAATATCTTTGAATCTTTATTAATTAGAGATATCTTCTCAACCAGTTCATTAGAATTCTTCAATAGTTCCTGCTCCATAGTAATTTGAGCATCTGGTTGGGCATCCTCTTTTTGAACACCAGATTAGACTCTACGATTTTCATCCTTGGACAGATTTTCGAAGGTATTGAGAATCTGAACAATTGTTGAGTACCAATTGCTATAGGTGGATGAAGAAATGTTGGGCAATTGTGCTTGAGCAGATGGAGGCTTCTCATTTTGGACTTGAATGCCATCAGTAGTAGAGTGAACAGACTCTACGATTGTTTCCTTGGTCACGATCCTTCTTCCTTCAGAATTCACTCTACGATCATAATGAATATAATGGTTGCCAACATGTCTGTAGACTTTGTAGTGGGGCTTATCTTTGATCATCATTGTTGCATCACTCTTTAACTTTGGGAAGTTCTAAGCCACCACTTCTAGTCTTGGAATTTCTGGAAGTACTTCTGGTGGTTCATTTGAGGCTTCCACTTTTATTCTTCTGTTACTCCTAGCTGGAGAAATGACAGGATGATCTTCTGGTTCTTCTGATTCCTGATGTGCAGAGTCAGAATCTTTCTCCATTTCTTCTCTTTCTGAGCCTGAAACATTCTGATCAGATCCATCAGTGAATTCTTCTTGTTGTGTTTCATTTCCAGACCCTTCTTCACTAAGATCTTCCTTGGATTCATCTTATTCATCATCACTTAATTCAATGACTGCAGTAGAGTGATCATTCTTCTTTTTGGAGGCAAATTAAGCAAGTAGTCTGTAGCTCTTTCTCCTCCTTGGAGGTTCAGCTATAGGAGAGTTAGACTCTTCTTCCTCTTCAGACTCTGAGGCCTTTGGATCATCAGACGAACTCCCTTGAGGTTCAGCATTGGCAGGGGCATGTCCTTCTCCTTCAGAATCATCATTTGACCCATCATGAGGGCTTGTTGGAGCATTTACATTTGGAGATGCAGTTGAGTCATCTTATAGCTTTTCCTCATCATCAGAGTGAATACTCTGAGAGTTAGCTATAGGGTTTGCATATTCATTTTCATCAGAAAGGTTTACATTTTCTTCCATGAATCCAGCCCCACTTTCATCGCTGGATTTGTTCTTTGGGGACTTAGTCTTGAGACTATCAGTTCCCTTATCTTCTTTTGACTCTTCATCCTCTTCTTTGTTAGATGTACTTTCTTGGGAAACTGGGCTGCCTTGTTTACCACCTTAGCTTTCTTTCTTGATGGCTCTTAAAGTAGTCTGTTGTTCTCCTCTTTGTGGTCTCTGGTCCAGTTAGGACCTTTTCACCTTCATTTTTGTTTTTAGTGGAGAGACTTCTTGGTGGAGCCTCTGTTTTCTTCACACCCCTGGATCTCTTCCTTACTGGTGTGGCAACTACTGGTGCAAAGTCATCAAACTCAGAGCTTTCCACCTCCTTTGCCTTTCTTTTCTTTGCAGAGACTTTGTTGCTGCTTTCAGTTGTTATTAGCCTCCTGTTTTCCTTTGGATTTTTCTTCCAATTTATGAACAGTTGAGGAGACATTACTTTGTGAACATTTAGAGGCTCTCCTTCATCATCCTTGATTTTGCTTCCCAGCTTCTTCTTTAGCACTATACTCAACAATCTTCCATGAAACACCTTTGTCAGGGGTTTTTCTGTAGACTTCTCCAACTCAGCCTTTTCTACCCATTTGGAGATCTGATCAAACAGGATAACTCCAAAGTTGATTCGCTTCTTCATTACTATTGTAGACATAATCTTCAGTTATTGATCAAGCACAATGTTATGTGCCGTATCTTTGCATAGTATACATTTTCCTACTATCTCAGCAAGGAACTCGAATTCCTCAGGAAACTCCTTCTTCTTCATGTACTTTAGAATAGGGTTTCTTTGGTACCGCATTAGCCTCTTGCCTTCTTCAATGTCAACTTCATCCAAGTTTATTAGACCTTAATTGGGAAACCCTAGACATTGATTGATGTCTGATGCTCTTATCTTCAGACTTGACCCTTTCACCTTAGTGGTCAGAAGCCCAGAATTTGTTGAAGCATTTGAGTAGAACTGCTTCACTAGATCTGTATAGACTGGAGTGTCGACCTCCAAGTACTCAGAGAACCCAACCTTCTTCACGAGCTCAAGTATGTCCTTGAACTTCGTTTCTGATCTTTCGAATTTTTTGAAGCCGAGTTGGATTCTGGTTATCACTCGCCATTCAGCCATTTGAAGAGTTTAAGGTATATGAGTATGTGATTTAAGGAGTTTTAAAAGAGATAGTTGACTGTGATTTGAGTTTTGGAGGTTTAATTGATTTAAGCTTCGAAGAGGATTCTAGGGTTTGAAAATGGGAGGGAGAGAGGTTTGATAGTTTCTGGTAACTGTTTGCAGATTTTGAATTTGTCTTTATAGCAGTTCCTTCTGACTCTGCATATGCTGTTATGTGTCAACTCGCCATTGGTTGCACGATGCCCAATAATGAGCTGTAACTCCCCCATTAACTCTTCAGTTTAATGTCCATTTTTAAAACAAATAGTCATCAATGACGTGGATTGATCGTTGACCATCTTGGTTCGTAGAGTATCATGGTAAGGTAGCTATGGACTCTACGTTTTCCTTTGTTGACTCAACGATCAACTTTTAAGAGATGCTATAGTGGATGGTTTTAACATTACTCCTTATTTTAAAACTGCATGGCTCAACCACTGATGTACTTCATGAAGCCTTGGGCACTTCTCTTCAACAGGACATCTTTCCAACCAGCATTCAAACTTATCTCCCCATAATCTGAATGGTTGAGCAATTGTCCCGTTCTTCCAAGCTCCTCATGAGCTAGAGTATCCTCTTGTAAGACTACGATCGTTGAGTCTGCTTCTACGATCGTTGAGATTGCTCCACGATCGTTGAGTTTGCTTCTACCTTTACTCTACGATCGTTGACTGTCTTGGTCCTTGAGATGAACTTGACTAAGCAATCCTTCTGGGTTAAGGTAGCTCAGGAAGGGCCAACCTCTTAGAGTGAGCTAAGGGTTAGGTTTGTCCATGAGGCGCTTTCTAGATGAAATACTTTAGAAGAGAATTGTGATGATATCTCATTTGGCCTTTTCTGGTGGGGTGGTCCTCTACCAACTTTAGACAATTGCATTTGCTATAATCGTGGTGTCCTCTTGCTCTTACACTACGATTAGATGTTTGATCATAGGCACTCCACAATTTTGAGTTGGGTGGCTGATAGGTTATCAGTAGTACGTTTTGAGACGTTCCTACTGACTATGGATCTTCATTTGGTTCATCAGCCACAAAGTTTTGGGACTCTATAGCTGGTACATTACTTCATAGTATATCTCTGATGTTTTAGAGCTTCTCATCTGCTAGTTAGCGATTCATTGCTCCCCATAGTTAATCTTGTCCTTCTCGAGAGACATAAGTTCTTCATGTTTGATGCTCGATGATCCTCTAGTGAGCTTCCTTGAGGATTTTTCTCTTATGACATGCTTTGAATAATTGAGCATCTAAGACCTTTTTTCATCTTTGGTTGAATGACTTGCTTCCTTACAAGGATCAACAACAATGTGAGCATCATTTAGATTAGCTCAGCAGGTCTTCAAGGACAGGCTTTGACATATAGGAGTTTTATCAAAATTATTTCTGAACAGTCCTAAGCCTTTTGCTGGTTGAATCTTCTTGACTGAAGTCATTTGCTTCAGCATTCCTTAGTGTGGCCAGATGGACCTGCAGGTTATAAATTTTTATTTTTGGTACCTATGGTTAAATGGGTCTTGCCAGGTCAGTTTTCTAAACCCTTGTTCCTCATATATTTGGATAATCATCATATTGATCACCACCAGTCACATTCATGCATGTAACTAATTTATATAATACATTTTAAAATGCATGATGGTGAGTGTGTGTAAGATTTACTATTTTAATAAAACACCCTTTTTCTTTGATGGTTTCATCATTTGCTAGGTTGTGTTTATTGTGGTTTAAATGTTCACAGAGTGAGAATCAGCTCTACGATTTATTAGTATCTAGTTGATTCATGGAGGTGATCAGTTTCTATGAATCTTCAAGATACTCTTAAAGAACTGATTGTACTCTGTGTGTTATTTCAGATTTCTTTCAAGATGTCATCTTCAATCCTAAAACTTGGATGGAGAGAAAGTTTGTAAGAATTTGAGTTTCCACCCTCAGTGTACTTTCTCTCTTCACCTTTTAGGTAGATTATGACTCCTTGAAAGAATACTGTTATAGTTCATAAGGAGATGCAATCATGATGTACATATTTATATTAGTGAGGAACCGTACCTTTTTACTGTCAGTTTCTTAACAGTCATTTATCATAGATATACTGAGGTTAGGCATTGATGTGCATAGTTTCTCATTTGCTCATGACAACTTGTTGCTCCAGTTGACCTTCAATTAATCAGTCGTGGTCTTGAAGATGCAAGCTAAGAGAATCTCAACATCTTTAGTTCTTTGACATCCTTGAGTTCACAAGGTTTACATCCAGCTGCTGGTTGGCCAGTCAATTGTTTAAGAAGTTCTTCTTTCTTCTCTAGATAAGCATTTCTTAGTATGTATGGCCTTTTCATCTTTCTGGCTGGTGAATGTTTGATTCTTGAGCTTTCTCGCCTGGTCTTCAGACTACAAGATTGACTGCAGACAATGATTGGTCTTGTTGATATGGCAATCAAGAACATGGACCAATCTGAGCAACTTCAGGGGTATATACACATTTACCTGTACACAATATTTTCAACGTGTGAGCTCATCTTCTTATAACAAGTGACTTACTACTAAACTAAGTTTAGAACAATGTTTGTGCCTAGGATCAGACTCAAAGCGATTAGCTTTTGAATAGCATGAGAACCTGCTCTGATACCAATTGTTAGTTCCCAGTAGGCACACAATAGATCTAGAAGGGGGGAGGGGATTGAATAGATCCTTTTAATTTTCAAATACTTTTCCTTTTTATTTTGTATTGCTAATAAATTAGCATATGACAAACATAAGAATCTTTTCAAGCACAACGGAATAAGTAAAAGATCCTCTTCATTAATATATTCATATTGATATATACATTATTCTTAGAGTTAGTTAAGTTGTAAGAAGTTAATACATACATAGCAGTTATAGTAGTTAGGTACACAATGTAAATGACATAAAGTAAAAGACACAAGGGATTTTAAGTGGTTCAGAGACTCAAGCTCCTAATCCACTCTTCTGTTTTCAACTAGCAGGATTTCCACTAAGGAAGGGCAAAACCCTGAATCACTAAGATTCCTTTAAGGCCAGCAGCCTTGGGACTTCAGTTCACTAAGAACTCTTCAAGTTCAGTAGCCTTGGAACTCCTCTAGTTCCCTAGGAACTCTTCAAGCCCAGCAGGCTTGGAACATCATTTAGTCCCTCTGGACAAGGACCCCTCGGGCCCTGGCTTCTTATTGTTGTAGTTGTTGTTGTTGTTGTTGTTGGTGCTGAGCTGCTAAGATGTCTTTAAGCTTGAACATCTTATTTACTTAGCAGCTTGGTGTGGTCCTCTTTACATTCTGCCTCTAGTCTGGACTACATCTTCTTTAGTGCAGCCGATCTTCACTCTTTTCTGCTCATCTTCATCTGATGTAAGCTGTGCACCATCACCATCTGGATTTGCTAAGTCTCTGAGCTTTTGGTAGACTTCGTTTGGCACTTAGAAATCCTTGAACCCTTCTTGAATGTTTTGCAGACATGATTCTGCTTCTGTTCTTTTTCAGCTTTTGGTTCATGGTGATCTGTAGAGTGGCTCTCTTGATCATCTTTTTACTCTGCCACTTTTCTGAATGCTATCTTCTTGGCCTTCTCGGCTCTCAGCTTGGCTGCCATCTTAAGTGGCATTCTCATCTTTGTTGAGTGAAGCTCTAATCTGTTTAAGTCCTTCTTCAAAGCTGCTTCACTTCTACCTATGTAGTCTCACTGTCACTGAGACTTGTTCTCTTAATCTTTGGTGGAACTCGTAGAGTCAACAATAGCATTCCAACAACTCAACGATTCTGCAACTTGGAAAATATTAGCTCCTTTCTATGTTTGATCTTTGAAGCTCATTCTGATTTATACTCCTTGCCAATCTTCCCATTGGAAAGTAGCCATTGAAAGCTATTCAAATTGCTTCATAGATCTCGAGTTGTTTGGTGTAGACTGCAGATGTGACATGACATGACTTTCTGACACTATAGTCTACTGTTTCACCTACCTCATCAGAGACGTCACTTTGATGTCTCGGGCAGGTCGATGACTTTATTTCCCCCTTCTGATTTCTAGATCAGAGGTTGTCCTTTTGCATCGATGCTCTCAATAAGCTCTTGTCCGGATACCAACCTTCAGATTGAACCGTTTCTAATGCTTCAATATTCGGGTGACCGAACTCTACGATTCTGATGCACATCTTCTCGGACCTGATCGTAGTGTCTTGTTGACTGATGCTTATTGACATGTAGAGTCAACACTACGATCTTTGAAGGATGTTCATTGGATCTTTAATGTAGAACACCTCTTCCTTCTCTCGTGTAGTGCCTCAACACTTCTATTTGCCTCGACTTCTCTCATATACTGATAGCTTGACTCTTTGTTCTGGTCCCTTCTGAACAACAAGACACTTCAGATTTGTGGCGTGTTGTTGATTAATTCATGTTCTAGCCTAATGTTTTGATGTTGATTTGATCATCGGTACTAAATTGTGATTTGTGGATTTCAGGAAACTATCTCAAGAAGTGTATGTTGGATTATTCAAGAAGAATGAAGATGTTTTGAGTCCTAAGAAAAATATGTAAGGTCATTGCAAATATCTAATTTTTCAATTCAAAGCTCTAGGACATTTTATGTGTGCATTTAAATTAATGTTTCGTGCATGCTTAATTTTTTGCTAAACTGTTTTACATGATTTATTATGCATGCGTAATATTAATGTGATAAATATTATTCGGTTTAAATGAATTATATTACGTGTGTTATAAGAGAGTTTTGATTATATATATAAACTGTATAACATGCATGTAATGTGGCGGTAAGTCTTTTATCTGTTGGTTGAAAGATAAATGCCTATGTCTTGGGAATATAAGATAATGATTATCCTAGAGAGTTGTGTGGTATTACACTTTCTTATATTTACAAGGTTAACACTCCACTATCTTTTTGAAAGGCAGTAATATCTCTTAAACAAAATTATGGCGGCAGTTTGTTGTTAATTGCTACAGGTCTAGTCCTATTTGACTTGGTCTCTATCTAGATTATTTTTGAGAGAGTCCAACATTTATCCAAAGGTTATTTGTTACGTTTGTTTTCAACAGAAAAATCATTGGACCGTTGCATTTTTTATCTACAACGTTAATATTTTTTTTAGCAACGATAATATATGTTTGGGCTATAAAAAGGACTGAGATCAGTGATTATACACAACACTTACAACACTTGAATTAATATTTTGCACTCATATACTTTGAAAGCTATTCTATTCTTGGTGCAAATTTTGAGCTGCTGATTCATTGATATATTCAGTCAATTTTCGTGGGCATTAAATTGGTGATATCTTCTACTATTTCTATTTGATCATTGCATTCATTAGTTAAGTCTTGCATTGTTAAATTGCTTATTTGCTTTGATCATTAGACTTCTATCATTGTAATCTTAAATTTGTTTTTTAGACTTAGTGTTGTCAAAGGGAATTTAATCCAGGTGGATTAAGGTTTGTTTACAAACAGGTTCAAGGAAGCATAGGTGCTTAAGGAGTGCATTGGTGCACAAGGAGCAAGAGTGCTTAAGTGAATTATTGTAATTCAATTTTTATAGAATCTGTATTGTAACAAGAGTCTTTTAAAGAAATAAAAGTGAGTCTCCAATACTAGTTGGTATTGGATGTGGAATAGGCTATTATTATAGAGGGTAATAGTCGAACCACGTAAAAATCTTGGTGTTATTTTCATTAATTAATTTTACTTAATTACACTCAAGTTAATTGATTCGCTAAATAAACAAAAATTCGATCATAAGCATTTTTGGTTATCATTAAATATTTCATTTAACTTATAAAATCACCAAGATATTTTCTTAAACAAAAAGTCAATTCGGTAGACTATATTCATTCAGCAAGCTGCATTCATTTATATAGTTGACTACATTCAATAATTTGGTTTAAAGTTTTTAATTGGTCATAGTTTGTATCCACACTTATTCAACCCCCCCTTCTAAGTGTGCCTTATTTGAATTTCACGTGTCCAGCTTGCTTTCTCCTTGTGATCTCCCGTTCACTTATCATCAATGGACTAACCTAATGCTTAATCACTTTAGCCTTGTTCTTCAGAGGCTAACCAGTATTTCTGTGTACACTCCATCAGTTCTTTCTTTGTTTTGGCAAACACTACGATCCTGGTTGCTTCCAAGATCCTCGTCTTCTGCTCACTTAGCGATTCATCGCACTTGTCGACTTTTCTTAGTCGATTCATCAAGTCTTCTTCCGATCAACTTATGGAAGACTTCATCTCGAATGGCTTCACAACTCAATCTGGATGCTGATTGGGTTGGTGCTTAGATCTTTCGTTAGCTTTCATGCCATTCATTGTGTGCTCTCTGGTTTCTTTCAGGTGGGATGTATCTTTGCAGCTTAGACCAGAGGCTTCATTCCTTTGGATATTCTGGGAGTGCTCATTTGTTGAGAATCGTGTTTGCTCTACGATTCTGCCTTGGCGTTGTGAGAATATCTGTTGAAGTCTTAGCTCTACACTCTATGATTCAGCTTCGGCTGTGTAGACACTACGGCTCTGAGGTCAGATCTTGACACTCTACGATTTCTGACTTTGTGTTCGTTGTCTTCATCTGATCTTGCTCGACTACGATTTCTGCTTCTGATACGATCAGTAAACTCTACGACTCTGAGTGTAGTCTACGATTCTTGACTTGGCTTCGACAAATGCTCGGTCGGCTCGTATGTAGGTTGTCTCTACGATTCTGAACATGACTTCCTCAGCAGATTATGGCTCCGAGGAAGTGCTACTCGACACACTACGATCCTTCTTCGTCTCTCCTGGCAGTCTACGAACTCCAAGATCTACTATCTTGCAGACTACTATTCTGCCTCGATAGCTCTCGAGTTTTCCTTAACTCTCCTAGCAGATTACAATTTCTGGTGCAGTGCCCGACGATCAGAAAAGCCTATCTATTACATTTACATCATAAGATCAACCTAACATGTTTGATCTTTCTATATTTATAGTCCTTGTACATCATTTCTTTTTAAGGACTTTACAAAGCTGTTTTACTTATGTAGGATCAACCTAACATATTTGATCAATTCATTATAAGTCCTTATATATATGTTTCTATAATCTATTAAAGGACTTTACAGTTTTTCTTAATGCAAGCATACTTGCATATTCATTCATATATATATATATATATATCATAATCAAATAATATGTAAATAGAAATATCATTCACATGTTTATCCCTAACAATTTCCTCTTGTAATCCCTCTTTTACATGTTTCTTACGCTTTATGTTTTCTATGTGGTTTGGATTTTGTTTGAAAGGGTGAAATTGACAAAAGAGTCAGACATGAAATGTCAACGATTTTGAAAAGATTTGATTTTATAGAACCACCAGTTGGTAGAAGTGAAATGGTTATACCAACTCAACCGAGTGTATGAAAAGCTTTGCAAAAATATGATGCCCCCAAAATAGGTATACACAGCCCATTCCGAGTCGCCAAATACATGGTACCTAAGTCAAATACAAACTTAATTTACACAATATGACAAACGGACAAACGTAAGCTGAGAGTTTTAACACGAATATTGTCTCGTAGACAATATCCAAACTCAAATGAAGTCTTCATTGCAATTATTATCACACTATTTCATAGAATAGTGAGGACTACTATAGCCACCATCTTGGACCATCACACTCCATTCCCCGACTAGTCCCAGCTATATTCTCATTTCCTGAAGAGAATAATGAAAGAAAAAGGTGAGCTCAACTAGCCCAGTAAAGAATATTATGACTAAGATAATGCAGAATAAATTATCATTAGCCTTCAATAGTGTAAAACTAATAGAATACAATAGGTAACAAGATTAATTGTAGTGGAACAAGCAATCCATTAGAAGAGTCAAGTAGAACATGATGTTTACTATCTTCTATGATTTAAAAGTTCATCATCAATATTTTATCTCTGAAACACATCTCAATAATTAATCCACATCACCGAATTATCCATGCATTACGGGTCAAGTGTCGACGTCGGGATTTTTTAATGTCCCTTTTCGTTACTTGTTCTTTGGTGTTCTCATGTTAACGTGAGATTTGTTTGAAAAAACAAGTGAAAAAGGTCCGACATGTATAATGTTGACTTTTTGACTTTAAGAGTCGCCAGTTGGTGCATTTAACTGGTTGCACCAACGCAACCGAAAAGGTTTGCACATTGACCTAGTGATATGACACTGCTAAACGGGTCTGTGAAACTGAGATTCATTTGAGTTCGGGGGCTTGATTATGCGGAGGGAAGGTGTTAGGCACCCCCCGACATCCGTGTTGCCACGGTGACTGCCACTTTTCAAGAAACTGTTGTATGAATGTGTGCGTGTATGTGTGTGTGTGGATCAATGTGCAATTATTTGAAAGTAGTGCGAGGCCTCGTTCGCACCTATATACAAAGAGTTTGAATTTATAGAAAAATTTAGTTTTAAGCAAGATATAGCAATGAAGTTTTATAAAAAGAGGTTTTTCAAACCCTGTGCTCAATAGGAATTGAGACCTTTTCATACTTCAATTTTATTATAAAATATTCGGCTTGTTTGCTTTTATTTTCGAGATGCGAAGCATCTTCGAGAAAATAATATACATCAGTGCCGAACTCCTCATGGGTATGACATCCATCCAAGGAAATTCAGACACTGTAAAGAATGTACAAGCTGCTTACAGCTGAAAAATGTCTATCACGGGAACCGAATCTGGATTCAGTAAACTAAATCTGTGATCACATGATTCCTAGGCTCACATGATATTGCAGTTTGTATGGAAAGCAGTAAACAGTTATATATATAAAAGCTGTAAATATATATATACAGACATGATCAACCACCACGAAGCAACTCCATGGGGGATCGGGAATGTAAATATATAAAAGCGGTAAATATATATATATATATATATATATATATATATATGGACATGATCAACCACCACGAAAGCAACTCCATGGGGGATCGAAAAAGTAAATAAAGCGAAGAATGCAATCAAGCGCCACGTAAGTAAACTCAAAGTGCGGATTTAAATATAAATATATATATATATACATATATATATATATATATATATATATATATATAAGCGAGAAAAAAACAGGATGCAAATCCGAGGCTCATCGGATATGTCCGACAATAATTATATATATAAGTATATATATATATAAAAGCGAGTAAATGCTCAGGATATAAAATCCGAGCTCATCGGATATGCACGACAACGATTATATATATATATATATATATATATATATATATATATATAAAAGCAAGTAAACGCTCGAGACATAAGTTCAGGCTCAATCGAGGCATAACTCGATAATGTTAGTCCATATATAATATATATATATATATATATATATATATATATAGACAGAAATGAAAACCACGGACCGAAGTCCGGGAAAACGCACACAACACGACTCTCAATGTGTATAAGAGTGTGTGCTAATATGAAAAGAAAGGCTTTATAGAATGTGAGAAGGCTTACAGTGGGCTACCAATGTAGACTTCTATGACTCTATATGGATAAACACTCAGCTCCCGTCGGATAAAAATATAGCTATATATGAGCTAACAGATGTTTAGAATGAGGAAACACTCAATATGGGTGTGTACAGAGAAAATTGGACAGGGCTTCCTCGCCTTTCTCTTTTTTTTCTCTCCCTCAAAATGGTTGGCCCAAGGTCTATATTTATAGATCGATGGGCTGTGAGTGTGTACTCATGGCGCCATGAATTGTACTTCGGCGGCTAGTCGAGGTGTCCCCGGGCTTGTGGGTCCGTCGTTCTCAAGACGTGCACTCGTGCACTATAATGTTTGCTTTCGAACTTGCGAACTTCATTAGAGCATCCGAATGAGGTATATCGACCTTCTTCGGATCGCCTTGTGTGAGAGAGTTACGCAATGACATGGATTAGAGGTTGTACAAAGTCAGGAAGAGGGGACCATGCCCATGGTCTTCAAGCTTCAAATTCTATCTAGTGTGCTACCACGCGTAATAGTCACTCGGGATTATAACTCCTCGATTTTTGTGGGACATTGTTGTATGTATGTATGTATGAAGTATTGAGATGACGCGCAGGTGTTGAGGTGGCATGATGACATTTGACTCTTCACCGGGGTTATCGCCAGTTTTAGATGAAAGCAAACGTTGGCCAGGGTTACACCTGAGATTGGACTACTTGTTTGTATGCCACAATGTCGTCTTGTCAATGTGCCTGTCTGCCTGGTGTTAGCTCCAGGTTTAAGGTATGAGTGCCTCGGCAGGAGGTCTGAGATTGAAGCTTATAGCATGTATTTGAAACAAGCATTTCCGGAGTTATCGCCGGAACTGCAACAACAATCCTTGGGGTTATCGCCAAGGACGAAACTCGGGGTTATCTCCGAGGTTGGAAATGATCCTTCCGGTGTGTGTTCCGGGGTTGGAAATGATGTTCCCGGTGTGTGTCCCGGGTTTTGAGCTTGAACTTCCGGTAGTGTTCGGAATGGATGTGAGCTATCTTCCAGGGTTATCTCCGAAAGACGAATCTGCCCTCCTGTAATGTCAGTAACAGGCGTGCAAAAATTTTTTGAGTGTCTACAGATGCCCCTCTTTATCATATTCATACAATACAAGGCATGGATAGGATAAAGAATCCTAGACACTTGAAATGCAAGTAAGGTAAATATGATGCTATGTGCAGCAACATGATGCAAATGTATGATGCATGATGGAAATGACTATCGGTTCCCTGCTAATCCTGCTGGGATGATAATCAGTGATGGCTTGGACATGCGATCCAAGTCTTCAAGGATGTTGACATTGGGGCTATCACCAAAGTCTCGAATCCTAGACACTGTCTTATATTCCATAAAGGTGCCTCTTGTGTGCAAGAGATTTATGGGGATAAAGCTTTGTCTGTTTGAGGATGTGTATAACATATTCCCTCATTCTATCGGAGTTACTACCAATAGTCTGTTGTTGTCAGGGTTGCCTAACCTTCGTTGATATGTGTATCACCGGATAGATCCCTGCTGGGTGCATTGTCAAGGTTGCTTGACCTTCATTGATGTATGTGTCAATGGCCGCATTGCGTTGTAACCTCCACTGGGGATACTTGTTTAAGTTGCTTCGATGGGTTTACTTTCCATCGACTGACATGACGTCAAGGCTGCTTGACCTTCATTGATGTGTGTATCAATGGTCGAGAATGCGCTGTAACCCCCGTCGGGGATACATGGATGCTTGAAAGATTTGCGTTGTGACCCTTGCTGAGGATATTTCATCAGTTCGTAACTTCGGCGTTGTAACCCCCGCCGGGGATACTTTAGCATTTCGTGGCTTCGGCGTTGTAACCCCCGCCGGGGAGGTTTAGGGTTGTGACCCTGCAATGACGGCATCAGACCTTTGTGGGGTATTGCCGAGCATGATTTGTGAAAGCTGAGCTCATCGGTATAGTATACCCTGTATTCAGGCGAATACCAATGAGATGACGGGAGTTTAATTCTGACCCGTACAAAACCAGGATCCAGGCTATTCCGCTCAATCGCGTAGCATTTTTATTCCTGATTTGGCCTTTTTAGCTTATGAGACCTCCTTTGCAACTCTAATTGGAGTGAGCTGGAGCTGTGGGACCCATGTAGGAGTGTCGTAGGTACACTGCGGCGGCATAGTGGACTGCTGACCAACCAATAACTATGTAAAGCCCAAAGGTTGCTTTCATAAGTCATTTTCAAGTTGCGCTGTGAAGGAAATCTGAGAGCTCTTCTTCAGATCTGCTGAGTTCGGGCAACTTTCTGCATATTCTGCCACCGTACAAGCGTTCTTCACTGTCCTAGTAACATATGCATGTATTTTTTTCTAGTTTCTATCCGTTGGAAAATGACTTATCACATGAAATGCATTTAGACACATAGTAGTGAATATGCATGCTGATATGACTTGATAAAAAATATTCAACATAGCAAATGTTAGTATTAGACCATCTTGAACATAATGATGTGAAAAATTTAACTTTAAAAGCGATGATTGGTACCTTTTCTCGTCATTTCTTATCTATCCGAGGACAAATGAGTAAAGGTAGACAAGCAAAATAATCACGGTAATTAGACTACACTTACTGATTTTTTTCTTTGTGGTGTGATTAATGCATGTAGGATGTATATGACTGTGTATAGGTGTGCTACTGAATGGCCACCTAGTCATGCCTATGTGCATGTGGATAGTCCCATTTACAAAGGGGGCTATGGCAAAATTTTCCAAAATGTAGGAATTGAGTAGTCATGCATTTTTAACTCTACTGTAGATGTATGTTAAAACAATGCATGTATGCATGTAATCATAAAATGCATTTTGAAAAGCTCCATGTAAGAATTTACCACACCCTTTCTGAGGTGATTTGGAGACTTGTTGTCCAGATATTATGGATCCGGATCAGCCGAGTAGTTCCCGCAAGACCACTTCTGGTGTACGGAGGAGGGCTTCCGAAGTTCCTCGTCACCGTTCTGTTAGACAGCCTCTTCGTTTGGTGGAGGCGGTGATACGTCCTATCTGGGTTGAAGTGCCGAATGCCGAGGACGAGGAGGAGGACATTCCAATTGAGGTTCCTGCTCCTACTGTACGCGTTCCCCGTAGGGATTTGCCAGGTATTCAAGTGGCGAACCCAGATCTTCTGGGTGACTTGAGTAGGCATCCTTCAGTCTACCTGCACGCAAACGAGGTATGAAGTTAGATCTTTAATCTTCCTTTTTCCTATTGATGAGGAGCAAAGGGTTCTGATGTTGATCTGCATTTGATGTAGGTTCCCGGCTTCACACAGCCTCGAGGGAACTGGTTCAACATCCACTCTATGTATCAGGCTTTGCATGATGACTATAGAGCGATTGTACATGACTATACGCGTGGTTGCATAGTAGCACACGGTATTGGTTATTGATGCTTACGTAAGAAGTCACTCAGTTATACTCAATTATTGCTACAGTAATTGTTGCATCATATCTCTCATATTATTGATTCGATTATTGTCACAGTATCATCTGCATTATATGATATATTATTAAATCAATAATTGAGACGACAAAGTTATTTATATTATTAAATTGCAATATTTATAATGTCTAGAAGTTACATCGAGGAGAGGTTTGGTCACCTAATTCGGCGCCTTGATAAGGGAGAAATCCTTATGGAAAGCCCCTCTTTCTTGGGAACAACCTGGTTGCTAAATATTATGAGTTATAATATTAATGATGAATAAGTTCGTGTTGATTAAAGATGAATTTGATAGTGTCATTGTGTTGGGATTATTTGTGTTAGTAGAAATCGATATCTATTCCGATGATAATTGATATCTGGAGGTTATATTATTCAATCGGGTATTCGGGACACTTTTCGTGTCGGAGTACTATTCATGAGTTACTATTCACGAGTTACTATTTACGAGTTACTATTCATGAGTTATTATTCACGAGTTACTATTCATGAGTTACTATTCACGAGTTACTATTCACCTGGTTACTATTCACTCTAGTATTGTGCATTCGAGTATTTGGGTACAATATTATTCCATGAGGAGATGTGCTAATTTTTCAGACCGTTGGTTGAAATTATAATAGTAAATCAATATGGATCGTTGATTTAAAGTCTTAATAGTAACTTGCCCTTTCAGTTTTCCAAGGGTTAATTACCTCTTCGCAAATAGTAGTTATCTTTTCAATATTACCAAGAGTTATTTTCCTCTTCGGTGTTCCAAAGGTTAATTACCCCTTCATAAATAGTAGTTGTCTCTTCAATATTACCAAGAGTCATTTTGACCCTTCGTTAAGATCAAGAGCCACTCTCAGTTTTTCTATAAATAGAAGCTCATTCCTTCATTATTTTCTTACGAATTCACTGAAACTCTAGAGAGAGAAATTATAGAGAGAAAGAAGAAGAGTATTCTGCTACTTTACTATTCCGATATCAAGTTTCTTTTACGATGAGGGATATTATTTGTTTACCCGTAAAGGGTGTTATTCTTTCTTATTCATGAAGAGAACTTACATTATTCCATTCTTTATTATTACGTTGGAATAACTTTGTGTCAGATACCTGTCATACATAACCTCAGATACGCCTGGCATACCACATTACTTGGTGAAATCCTTATGTTATTCCATTCTTATTTATTTTGTTGGAATAACACGATACATGGACTCCCCTATACTTGGTGAAATCCTTATATTATTCCGTCTTTATTATTACATTGGAATATCACATTCGTGTTTTTTACAGGACTGGTTAAAATCTTTATTATTCCTTTGGAATATCTCATGCGTGTGTTTTACAGGACTTGGTTAAAATCTTAATTATTCTATTGGAATATCACATCGTGTGTTTTACACCGGACTGGTTAAAATCTTTATTATTACATTGGAATAACTTTATCATCTGCAAAGTACCGCATGCATGGTGATTTCTTTTGTTATTACATTCTTTATTATACTCAGTTGGTTAAAGTTTTGACTTCTATACTCCATGAAATTAGTGGAATATCCTTGATAATTGCGCTTCATCCAGTATCTTTTCATGGAAATATTCTTCTAAGCATTCTTGAATTTTACTCTACAAAGAAGTATCATGTTGACAATTTGGACGTTATTAGTTTCTGGATAATTTAACTCGTGAACTTGTTTTATTGAATTCTTATATCATTGTCATCATCCTCATGTTTATATTTTTTTGAAAGTCATCTATATTTTGTAGTGCATAGATGGACTTAGTATGATTATGACGAGAGGATTATTCGGTATAATAATGACCGTAATGTTACAAATGATGTGTAAAAGTCCTCGTTGGCCCGTAGTGCATTGATGGATGATTGTTGGCATGATCATGACCATTGATGAATACACGAATGTCCTTGGTCCGTAGTGCATGGATAATTGTGGTCGTAATACTAAAGAATATCCTCGCAGTAGTAGTGCGGGGGTGATTCGATAATGTGGATTATTTATTAAAAGTCGAGTCTCGCCGATAAAAGTGATGAAAAACCTTTTAAATCATAAAAGATAGTAGATTTTATTCTCTACTTGACTCTTTTAATGGATTGCTTGTTTCATTGTGATTAAACTTGATGTCTATTGTATTTTATCGGTTTAACATTGTTGAAGACTAATGATAATTTATTCGCATTATCTTAGTCATAATATTTCTTCTTGGGCTAGTTGAGCTCACCCTTTCCTTTCTTGTTCTCTTGAAATGAGAATATATATTTGGGACGAGTCGGAAAGCAGAGTGGCGGTCCGGATGATAGCATTAGTAATCCTCACTATTACATTAAATAGTGTGACAATAAATGTAACGAGAAATTTGAATTTGAGTTTGTATCACATACATGAGGACTCCATTGAGAATGGATATTGTCTAGAAGGCAGTATTCTTGTTTAAACTCTTAGATTATGTTTTGTCGTATTTTACACAAAAGTTGTATTATTAAGTTGTATTTGAATTTTGTACCATGTATTTGGCGACTAAAGATGGGTGATGAATACCTATTTTTGGGGGCGTCACAATTGTTCCTGATGATCATTAGGGGCTGCTTCATAGAAGATAATTCCTCTACGGTGTCCTTCGCTTTGATCAGCGCCACTCGACACGTGGACAGTATAGGAGGGTATGATTGGGGTTCTTACACCTTTGTGTACTTCCTCAGGGGAATGCGCATACGATCGCAGGGCTTGACTGAGGCGTGGTTAGGATTTTACCAGTTTCTGCTGGTGAGTGTTTCTCTTGTCTTTTCCCGTGTACAGGTTAAGAGTGTTGACTGACAGCAGATGTTGCCTTTGTGTTGGCAGTTTTGGGCCTATGAGAGGCTTCCATGTTTGCGTCCTATGAGCGTGCTAGGTTTAGACACCTATCCACGAGGACAGAGATGGCATTATTCCATACTGGTGGAGGTCCCTGTTGCTGAGGGTTTCACTCATTGTCGCCTACAGCTGGAGTTGTTGACAATGGATGTCTTCACATGGGTTCCCTACTCTGGAGAGCATTTGGGCGTTGGATTTGAGGA
Source organism: Panax quinquefolius (assembly GCA_020205615.1). Classification (NCBI taxonomy): domain Eukaryota; kingdom Viridiplantae; phylum Streptophyta; class Magnoliopsida; order Apiales; family Araliaceae; genus Panax; species Panax quinquefolius. Next base: position 78,787,413 of record CM035153.1, read on the forward strand.
TGGGCACCCGACTGGAGTTGAGTACGTCATTTCCACCCGCAGGATTCCTCTCTTCATAGATAGAGGATGGGAGCTCTATTTAGGAGAGCGTGCTATCAGGAGCACTACAGGAGAGATTCGCTTGCCGATCTTTCCTCCTGCCAGGCGTTATTGGCCTGTTTCTTAGTCACCCGTCATTGACATCCCATTGTTGGGGATTGACGATTTTACATTGTCAGAGGGCCCCTGCACTCAGGAGATGTTCCAGCATTGGTGGACCCCTCGTACCATTGGAGCTCAGACCCGCGCCACATAGTTTATGGGGGATATGGTTCCAGGATCCTTGATGATAATGGATTAGCTAGCCTGTGTCAGAGATCTGACTCATGTGACACAGATTGATAGATTGACCCGGTAGTTGGACCGGACACATCTCTTCATCCGTCATTTGGGCAGAGATCCTTCAAAGGTAGATACTTTTGATCCTTCCAGCTCTGGCTCTGGCCCCTCAGGTGACCCATATGGCTTTGTCGGTGCAGATCCTCCCTTGTATAGGCCTGACATCCCTATAGATAGAGATCCAGTGACTCAGGAGGAGTTACATCAGGTGGACAGGATCGATGATGTAGACATCGACACCATTGACTTTTTCTATTGTATTTCTCGTTATCTCTTTTGATAGGCCTCTGTTAGCTACTGGGTAGCTTTGCCCCATTCTCGCTATATCTTTTGATAGGCCTTTGTTAGATGTTGGGTAGCTTCGCCCCATTTCCCTGTATTTTAACTGTATAGAGATATATTAGATGATGATATACTTAGGAATGTATGTAAAGTTTTCCATTCCCTATATCATATTCCCATCTATTGTATCATGCATGTTATTATGTTATGCATATGTATGTATGTCCAGAGATATTCAACATTAACCCTTGGATGGTCTTATGACACGGCCCGTACAGACGTCTTCTTTGACAGTTAGCCGTATTGATCATACCCCACCATTTTTGGTGGCATCTGGTATGCGCTCATGGTATGATAGTATGTCACCATCAGACATGGTGACCGTAGATGATTTGCTACATCATACTATGACCTTGTTGATGTTTCAGGTCCCCACAGGGTTTATAGAGGGTATGCTAGAGCACTGGGTATCGGAGAGGCAGGTTTTCAGATTCGGGACCTGTGGATTTGACTCTTACTTTGGAGGAGTATACACGATTGGCGATCTTGTCGCTGCGATGGGCGGAGACCTTGCGTGCATATGGCGATCGGAGACATGAGTAGACAGTTCATGACCCTCAGCGGATTGAGACGTAGAGTTGTACAAGACGAGATTACATCCGGCCACGTGATATCCCAGCGTTTTCTGTTTGACAGATTTGGCTCTGAGGATAGTTATGCACGACATTCCGGGGATTTCACCACACCGGAGGACCATTGGCGTTTAGCCAGAGTGGATGTACTGCTATTGTGCGTATTGTCATACGTCTTCATGCCACGGTATATGGATGAGTTGGATATCGGCATCATTATGGCAGTGAGAGCTCTCAGGGAGGGTCATACCATTATACCGATGATCATTGCAGAGACTCTAAGGTCAGCTACATACTGTTGCACTTTTCTGGCAGGAGTGTTCACATGTAGCTCGGTCATGCTGTATGTGTGGTTTATGTCACACTTGAGACCGATTGGCACATTCAGATGGCAGGGGTTTTGTTTCACCTATGATATAGCCATGTCATACTCCTTTCAGCCTGTAGAGTGTACATATGCTGCATCTTGGTCAGCTTTTCTGGCAAGGATCGGAGATTCGTTTGCTATATTGCCGTGTTTAGGGCTTAGCTCACCCTACAGCTTCATTACTCATTCTCCGGGCATGGATTATCTACCTCTAGCTGGTTTGAGGGGCATGATTACTTACCACCCACTGGCCGTGATGTGTCAGTTTGACTAATTTCAAGATTTTCATCCTTATGAGGGGGCAGTGAGTCAGCGCTTCGCTTCACACCGTTTATCAGCAGAGGACATATCCAGGTTATATGCTTGTTCGGATCAGCGAGAGCTGGCTAAGTTTTCTGTCAATCATCCAGGTTGTTCTGCAGAGTATTCAGCATGGATGGAGACAAAGACTTCATCGGCTGCGGTAGTATCCATAGTGCAGGGGACTGATTCCGACGATGAGGAGCCTATAAAGGAGGCTGACATTCCCATTGATGACTTGACTGTTGGGCTGCCAGCATTTATGATGGATTTTCCCACCCCAAGTGCCACTGTTACCCAAAGATTCAAAGACAACATTTGTGTTAGGGTTTGTAATATTCATGTATGAATCAAATTGCATAAAAAGTGCTGAGCGTGTAAAATCAGAGTTTAAAAAATTTACAAACCATATACCCGGATCACCCTTTATGCATAATTATTAATTAAACGAAAAGATAAAGAATAAATCATACCCTTGAAGATCGAGCTTCCTCAGGTACAAGTTCACCTCCAAATCCTTTCAAGCGTTCAATCTGAATCCATCCGGGTTTGGTTCCTTCCTTTGATCAACGTTAGCCACCCAAATGTTTGGCCTCTAGAGGTGATCCACCAAGGAAGAATAAAATTCAAGAAGATGGGTGTTATGGCTAACCCTAGTTTTCTATCTCTATAGAAAAGGCATACTCCCAACAACTTGGAATTATTACGTACTTTTAAAGTCAACAACCCACACCACCCATAATAAGACTCCTCTTATTTATAGATGTGGGCAAAACCCACCTTAACAATTAAGGAATTGAGTTTTATTTAATTAATTAAATTCTTTTAATTAATTAAGCTCCCTAATCTTATTAGGATAATTAATTAAACTCTTTTAATTAATTTAACCTTCTAATCTTATTAGGAATAAATGAGAGTACTTATATTAAATTAATTCCTAAACTCTTTTAGAAATTAAAATAATAATAATTGTAATAATATTAATAAGACTCCTCTTATTAATTTATATTTAATATTTCTAAAATATTAAATAATAATATTAAGCTATTTAATTTATTCTATCACCATAGATTAAATTAAATATACATAACATATTATTACGATTATGCCATTAACTTCTTAAATAATTATTCTTCCTTTTATGGTGTGACCCTTTAGGTTCTCCATATTAAACCCGGTTGTGAATAAATCAATTAGAACAATTCTAATCTTATTTAAATAAATAAATTAAACAATTAATTTATTTAAATAATATTATATTCTAAATAGGATAAGCCTCCCTAGCGATCAACGACTTTCCAGATAATATAGATTTCAACATTAATCATAAAAGAACCTTTGAGTAAATAGTTACCGCATAATTCAATCCTTCCACCATACAATGTCCCAATTAAATATAAGACATGGAATTCTTTGTCAAGTCTTATTTTATTTAATTATATGTATTTCGATCCTTAAATGCACAACTCAAATAATGCAAATTAGAAACTCCTTTCTAATTTCATTCACGCGCTGCCAAGGACTACTTTGGGTTGTCATTTATCGAATCACATAGGACATTTCTCTTCTTTTATTAGAAGTGGTAGATTCTTTATTGATCATACATTATCTCCATGTACAACTTATTATACCCAAGCATACCCTTTGATATACCCTAAGGGTCTTAAGGAATAAGTCAAAGTATAACTCATCATACACAAGATACTATGATGATCTCAAGTCCAAGGATTACTTGTACTACTATCACTACTGTGAATTCCTATTGACAGCAAATAAAACTCCATTAGGTATTCCTTAGCGAGCCACGTTCAAATGAACTTATTCTCTAATAAGCACCTACATACTTGCTTTAGTGTCTCCACACAAATGATCATGAGATCAATCATCCTCATCCAATGAGCAAGCAACGATGTACCAATCTATCCGGATTCACTAATCCCCAATTTAGTAATCCAATGATTGGGAACTATTTTAGTTTTAAGCTTTCTAAGAATTTAGATCTCATTAGAATGATCATCATCATTATTCTAAAAGCATTGCTTAAAACTATGGGTTTATCACATATTGTAAAAACAAAGATCATGTAGATAATTAAAAGCCTTAAATAAATTAATACTTTTTATTAATAAATGAATAAGATTGTTACAAAGTATATGCTTTATCATCAAACATGATTGGCTTGTGTATACTACTTTCAATCTCCCACTTGCACTAAAGCCAATCGCCATGGTATCTTATACTCTTCTTCTCTAAGTGACAATTATCCTGCTGTTGGATAAGCTTTAGTTAATGGATATGTAATGTTGTTCATGAGAGTCCACTATCTCTATAGTGATTTCCCATCTTTCAATGATTCTAATAATCAAATGAAAGTGCCACAACACATGTTTAGATCCAAGATGAGACTTAGGAACTATTCCTAGTTCGTAATGAACTTTTAATCCAAACAATCAACTTGCGACTTCATTTATAGCTATATACTTTGTCTTTATCACTAAACCAAAGAACTCTTTCTTTGTTTGGAACCTTTCCAATTCATCGCACCTTTGCTTAAGGTAACCCTTTACCTTAAAGTGGATTTTCATCATCTTGGTGCATCTCGAAAAACTTGAGTCAGTAAGCCCTCTAGTTTTAATCTAGACCCACCATGTATGCTCACATCCTTAGTCTTAGGTTAAGCACTTTAAGATGTTTTTCATCGACTCATAGTGAACTTCTCCGAATATGGTGATCAACATCGGGTCTCAGATATTTCATTGCATACATGATTGTCACTCATGCGACCTCTCTTTTCGTGGAGTCCGTGGGGACTATTAAAGAGATACACTCCATAGCTCATCGACATGAGACATCTCTTGAGTTTGCCATGCTAAACAACTTTAGCATCAAATGAATATCGTTCCTTGGGTTAAGTCGAGCATCCTCTTGAATCTATCTATATAGATTTTATCCCCAATTAAGATACTCTTTCCCAAACCATTCATGGAGGAATGTTTAGACAACTTTATCATTCTTGATTGTAGCATTAGTATGTCATTCCTTATCCAGTAGTATATCAACATATATTACTAGGAATGTCACGGCGCTCCCAATCGACCCTTTTGTACACACTAGAACTCTTACCTCATCATATGTAACTCGGATCATCATCTTTTATGATGCGTACCTCATCATCATCATCCATGATGAATCCATACCTCCCCGGTATCTTGAAGACTATTCAGATTTACGATTCGGTTGTGGTACAATAGGTACATCTCTGAGTTCCTCTTATTTGACTTATAGTGTTTTGTGGTTCTTGAACTCTTCAAGATCTATTATCCTCCCACTAGCCCCTTTTAATGATAAACACCTTTATCTTAGAAGGCAACGTGTTTCGCAAAAGACACCTTTTGCTAAGTGGGATTATAGAACATATACCCTAAACTTACTTTAGGATGTCCCACAAATCTGTACTTGTCAAATTTTGTCCCAAGCTTATCCTTTGAAACCGTTTCATATAAGTTGGACAACCCCTTATCTTAACATACTTAAGATTAGGAATCCTCCCTGTCCATAACTTTTATGGAGTCTTGGGGCCGGATTTTAAGGTTACCATTTTGTAGATATGCAGCCATTTCTAGGACATGACCCTAGAGGGATACTGAAATGTCGGTAAAATCATTATGGACCGCACCATGTCCAACAAGGTACGATTTTTCCTTTTAGATACATCAATCAATTATTGCATATCAGAAGGCGTTCATTGTGAAAAAACCATTTGAGATGATCTAAAAACTTATTGCACAAGTATTTATTTCTTGATCTAATCAAAGAATCTTAATACTTTGTCAATTTGTTTCATTTCTGAATTCTTTGAACCTTTCAAATAATTCACACTTGTATTTTAGCAAATACACACATTCAACTCTTTGAATGACCATCTCCTTTTCTTATACTAGTTTGTTCAATATGCAAAATTATTTTCATGTAAGTCAAGTATACAAAATTTATTAAGAAATATTCGATTCTATATCTACAAAACATTATTATTATAAATAGAACAACAATTGTTCTTAATTATAATACCAAAGATTTCATTGTCCAACAATAAAATGGAAATAATATTTTTAACAAGAATTGGAATACAATAACAACTTATGACTTAATAGATTTTGCCTAGTAAGCAAGTGCTAAACTATAAGTTTCTATAGCTAATGCAAGAACCTTTGCTTCATTTTCCACACATAGGATTACTTATCTTTGTTTAGCTTTCTACTTGCTTGGTCCATTCATAAATCTATATTTATGATAACCAAAGTCGGTATCCAATACCCAAGTAGAACCTTGACTTAAAGAAAATTTATTTCAACAATGAACAAAATCAGCGTATTATGTAGAAACTTCACTAAGCTTCTTTGGTTAGCCTCTGCAAGATCCTTCTCAGATTTCTTTCCGATTGTCACGGCTTATTGCGCAGGAAGCAAACTCCTTTGCTATCCGTATCGGTTTTGTTCTTATTATCCTTTATTTTGCCTTTCTATTTACCTTCTTTGAATCGTTCTTCTTTCGGAAGATCCTTTGGCCCTACCGAAGAAGACTTGGTCTTTCTTGGTTGGAAAGTGACTCTTAACATTTTCATTATGTTAAGCAAATCGCCAAAGTCGATATCTAGCTTGTTCATATGAAAAATTCACAACAATTGTGAAAGGAGTCCGGAGTGAGTGCAAGATCAAATCTTGGCTCAACTCTCCATCCATGACAAAACCGGTTGTCCTAATTGATTAATCAAATTGATCATGTTAAGAACTTTTTATCGCATCTTTGTAGTGTCATCGGTCATTCTAGATCGGAAGAGCTCCTTAGATATCTCGATATCTATCGGCCCTACTTTCCTCACCATCAACTACTTGATGTGCGGGAATATAGTAGGAGCATTCATAGTTTCATCTCGACGTCAAGCTCGTTACTCATGGATGCGAGCATGATGCATTGAGCCAATCAGTGCATCATCTTGCCACTTTCTAAAAGTAGCAATCTCTTCCTCGAGGCATTATCTCGCAACCATTGCAGGATAAAGTATATGACATAAGATAGCTTTTTCAAAATTTATGAGAACTATTCTCAAATTCCTTAACCAATCCGATTTAATTCGATTAAGATTAAATAGCATCTAATATGCTTCGCATGATGATAGTAATTAAGACATTGTAAAATTTTGTAAATGAATTTGTAATTAACAACATTTTAACATACATTCTTTTATTAATTACCAAAATAAATTAGGTCTTGTTTTAAATTGGTATCTCCCACTATTTTCTCTTCAAACTATATTACCCTCACTTATATAGTTCTAAGCAAAATCTAATTAAAGATTTGCTAGTGAGAATAAGGATCCCATTTCAAATGTATATAGCCTTGTGGTGACACAACAAACTATATATAAATAAATAGGTAGACAACTTTTGTCAATTACATCAACTATGCAACTCCTTTTATTTTGCCTCTTAGATTATTTTGATCAAGTGGTGGCACATCCGAATCAAAATTATCCAAGTTAAGTCCGACCTAGTACTCCATATATTCAAAAAAGAAAAATATCATCCTTGTGGTGACACAACAAAACAATATTGTTCAATTTTCTTTATAAGCATCAAATATGATAAATTAACATCTTAAATACTTAATACTTGCCTTGTGGTGACACAACAAACTCATATTAAATATTTAATACTCTATTAATTTTATCATGCTAGAAGGCGACGTTCGATATTCTAAATATCTTTGAACGCTTAGGACTTAATATAAAAATTGAGGGTTTGTTATTAATTTGTCTCATCTTGTTTTTAGCTGCATTTACATATATATATATATAAAATACGCGCGTTATATTAATTAACATGCGAAGCATGTTTGCATAATATATAATATATATAGTATAAGCATGCACATATAGAATACTATATTCTACCCGGATTGATTACGGACTTTTATTCTAGTTTGGTTCACTAGAGCCACCAAGTGAACCAAAAGGTCAAACCCTAGGGTGCAAGAAATAATATTTAAATATAACTATTACATTTAAAACCGGGCTCCATTACAAACGGGTCTTCTTCAAGCGCTCCTTGTTCCTTGATCTCCAATTTTTCAAAATAATTCTAATTATTCCTATTACAAAACTATTTTAAAATAAATAGAAACCTTGATCGTGATCGAGGGAAGTACATAGGAGGAGATAGAATTTACATTAAGAAAAATTAGAGAAGACGAGGTAATGCAGACCCCATTTAATAAAACCCATACATTCATGCATCCAACTAAAAAAAAATCCAATCATATCGTCAATCGATAGTCCATAATCAATCCCATTTATTATCATACACATCACCATACGCATCAATAAATAACATTCATCTCATGAATAATAAACATTTAATATATATATTGATATCATTTAATGGACAAATTTAGTTAGTATAAAATCTATTTTTGAATCAAAATAAAACCCTTTATTTTAATCCAAATTTAAATCAAAATAAAACTATTTTATTTTAATTTATCCAATTTTGAATAAAATAAACTATTTTATTTTAATCAAAATTTTAATCAAAATAAACTCCTTTATTTTAATTAATTATGGAATCCAATTCCATATATATAAAAAAATCTTTAATTAAAATAAACTCTTTTATTTTAATTAATTATGGAATCCAATTCCATAAAAAAAAAATATTAAAGGAAACACGGATATTCTTTTCCTATTCATAAATAAACTCCTTTATTTTGAATAATATGAAATCTTATTCCATATTTAAATAAACTCTTTATTTAAGGAAATACTTGATTTTCTTTCCTATTCACAAATAAACTCTTTTATTTTGAATAATATGAAATCTATTTCATATCTAAATAAACTCCTTTATTTAAGGAAATTAGGCAATCTAATTTCAACTCCAATTAGTTATCATGGAATCCAATTCCAACTCTAATTAGTTAGCATGAAATTTAATTTTAAAATTAAAATAAACTTTTTATTTTAATATTAAAATAAACCTTTTATTTTAAGATTAAAATAAACTTTTTATTTTAATTATAAAATTATTAAAATTAAAATAAAACTTTATATTTTAATATTAAAATAAACCTTTTATTTTAAAATTAAAATAAACTTTTATTTTAATTATATAATAATTAAGAATATATATATATATGTATATATATATTCGTAATATATATATATATATATATATAACCATCCGTTCCTTTTAAATTATTCAAGCTCCTGACTTTCTTGAATTTCCGTGGCCTTTTAAAATTATATCACTTTCTTTACACGGAATAATAAAAAACCGAAAGCTATAATATATATGTATATATATATATAGAAAAACTTACGGTTTTAATATATAATATATATATATATATATATATATATATATATATATCCATGCCATCCTGTTAAATCTTTGTGCCACGGTAAGTCCTGTGATCAAGCAAGCAATCAATTTTTTATTTTATTTTTTTCGCGGGCAAGCCAGCAGAAATCTTAAATGGTAATAATCAGCACCTTGAAATCATGGACTTCATACCCATTAAAAAAAAAAAAAAAAAAACACGAACCTTTTCTTTATTTTTTAAACCTGCACGGAAAGTTTTTTTTTTTTTTTTTAAACTCACGCCATATATTTTTCGTATAACATTAAATTTTATACAATAAAATTATGCCCAAAAAAATTGTTCTAAACACATATCAATATACATATCAAATTAAAACAATTAATAATTCGCATAAAGGTTTGGCTCGATGCCATCATTAGGTTTGTAATATCACATGTCATGTAATCAAATTGCATAAAAGTGCTAAGCGTGTAAAATCGAGTTTAAAAATTTACAAACCATATACCCGGATCACCCTTTATGCATAATTATTAATTAAACGAAAAGATAAAGAATAAATCATACCCTGAAGATCGAGCTTCCTCGTGTACAAGTTCACCTCCAAATCCTTTTCGCTCAATCTTGAATCCACCGGGTTTGGTTCCTTCCTTTGATCAACGTTAGCCACCCAAATGTTTGGCCTCTAGAGGTGATCCACCAAGGAAGAATAAAATTCAAGAAGATGGGTGTTATGGCTAACCCTAGTTTTCTATCTCTATAGAAAAGGCATACTCCCAACAACTTGGAATTATTACGTACTTTTAAAGTCAACAACCCACACCACCCATAATAAGACTCCTCTTATTTATAGATGTGGGCAACCCACCTTAACAATTAAGGAATTGAGTTTTATTTAATTAATTAAATTCTTTTAATTAATTAAGCTCCCTAATCTTATTAGGGATAATTAATTAAACTCTTTTAATTAATTTAACCTTCTAATCTTATTAGGAATAAATGAGAGTACTTATATTAAATTAATTCCTAAACTCTTTTAGAAATTAAAATAATAATAATTGTAATAATATTAATAAGACTCCTCTTATTAATTTATATTTAATATTTCTAAAATATTAAATAATAAATATTAATTTATTTAATTTATTCTATCACCATAGATTAAATTAAATATACATAAACATATTATTACGATTATGCCATTAACTTCTTAAATAATTATTCTTCCTTTTATGGTGTGACCCTTTAGGTTCTCCATATTAAAACTAGGTTGTGAATAAATCAATTAGAACAATTCTAATCTTATTTAAATAAATAAATTAAACAATTAATTTATTTAAATAATATTTATTCTACAATAGGATAAGCCTCCTAGCGATCAACGCGACTTTCCGGATAATATAGATTTCAACATTAATCATAAAAGAACCTTTGAGTAAATAGTTAATGCATAATTCAATCCTTCCACCATACAATGTCCCAATTAAATATAAGACATGGAATTACTGTCAAGTCTTATTTTATTTAATTATATGTATTTCGATCCTTAAATGCACAACTCAAATAATGCAAATTAGAAACTCCTTTCTAATTTCATTCTTGCCGCCAAGGACTACTAGGTTGTCATTTATCGAATCACATAGGACATTTCTCTTCTTTTATTAGAAGTGGTAGATTCTTTATCGATCATACATTATCTCCATATACAACTTATTATACCCAAGCATACCCTTTGATATACCCTAAGGGTCTTAAGGAATAAGTCAAAGTATAACTCATCATACACAAGATACTATGATGATCTCAAATCCAAGGATTACTTGTACTACTATCACTACAGAATTCCTGATGACAGCAAATAAAACTCCATTAGGTATTCCTTAGCGAGCCACGCTCAAAGTGAACTTATTCTCTAATAAGCACCTACATACTTGCTTTAGTGTCTCCACACAAATGATCATGAGATCAATCATCCTCATCCAATGAAAGCAAGCAACGTATGTACCAATCTATCCGGATTCACTAATCCCCAATTTAGTAATCCAATGATTGGGAACTATTTTAGTTTTAAGCTTTCTAAGAATTTAGATCTCATTAGAATGATCATCATCATTATTCTAAAAGCATTGCTTAAAACTATGGGTTTATCACATATTGTAAAACAGCATCATGTAGATAATTAAAAGCCTTTAATAAATTAATACTTTTTATTAATAAATGAATAAGATTGTTACAAAGTATATGCTTTATCATCAAACATGATTGGCTTGTGTGCATACTACTTTCAATTTGGAGCAGAGCTTACATCTGATGACCTATGATAGAGATCAGGCTAGGGCCTCGATGTTGACAGCTCTTAATGAGAGAGACGTCACTCTGTTAGAGAGGGATGAGGCTAGATCAGCCCGGGATGCATTGATTGTGGAGCGGGATGCCACATTATCTGCTAAGGATGTGGCCATTGCAAACAGTACTTCAATGAGATCCCAGATGACTGTCAGTCTTGCCAACATGAGTGCTTACATTGATGAGCATTATGCCACCATGCAGTTAGCCTCTGATCTGCTAGCTCGTGTAGATACCCTTGGGTAGGAGCTTGTTGCGTTACCTCCTTCTCCAGAGAGGGATGCCATGTTAGATCTGATAGTCCGCATACATACAGATCTGTAGATAGCTTTGTATTTTCCTGCACAGACTAGCTTAGCCATTTTGTCATATACAACACATGTATATATCAAATAGTATTATATATGGCAGGGAAATATATTTTGATTCACTTCCCTTTTAGTTATGCCTTGATACTTGCTTGATATTTGCCTGTTTCTTCAGGGCCTTGTGATCTTGATGCATTCTAAACTTATTCTTGATAGGTGGACATTGAGACGTCGCAAGATCTCTCAGAATGGATCATTGATTTCTGTATATCCCTACCATCTTTGGTGTCTTGGGACTGGTATCTGTATGGAAAAGTGGAGAGGAGGGTGGTTTTTTTTCTCTAAGATTGACAGCACCACAAATGGTCGCCAGTACTTCTATTTGTGAGAAGCCTAGTTAATTCCATCTCTTATGGGTTGGTATTTCTCTTTGAGGCACGACCGCAGCTTAGATGGTCACTGAATCTTCTATTTGTGAGAAGAGGTTGGGTAATTCTATCCCTTTGATCTGAAACCAATGAAATGTGGTGAATTGAAGTTTGATCCCAGTACTGTGTGACAAATATTTTTGTTCTGGTAGGGGTTAGACTGATCCATAAATGGTTGCCTACATACTCCTATTGAAGAGGAGATCAAGTCTGCATAGTTCGAACCTGGTGTAAGAGGTTTAACGCTGAATATGAAAGACAGATAGGTGTAGAAATGTTTTTGTTTGTTTTTTTTGTAGAGAAAGGGCAGAAATGTTTTTGTTTGTTTTTTTTATTGTTGTGACCGGGCTATATAGAATATGGTTGCCTACGTACTCCCGAGTATCAGGGAGATCAGGTCGACGTAGTTTTCCCCTCAAGACGAATCGTAGCCAAAGAGAAGTGTGAATCCCATGTGTAGGCTATACTGCGGGGAGAAGAAAGTTTGATCCCATAATGGGGATAAACTGCAGGTGTGGAAAAAAATTTGATCCCGTCTTCAGGATAAACTGCAAGCGTAGAAAAGTTTAATCTCGTATTCAGGATAAACTGCAAGTGTGAAAGGTTCAATCCCATCTTCAGTATAACCAAAATTGTATGCAAGGTTTGAAATGAGGTGAAACCAGGCTGCTGGTTTGAAGTGTATGTTTCCCTGAGGGGCAGAAGAGTATGTAAGAAGGAAAGGGTTTAAAACCGGAATAACTGGTGATTTGATGATCAAAACCAGGATGTTTGTTTGATGGTAACTTCAGACATAGTACCGTTTCACGGTGTCCGAGTTGATAAGCTGTGGAAATTCATCGCCATCCATTACCTGCAATCTGAGAGCACCTCCTGTCAATACCTCCTTGACAACAAATGGGCCTTCCCAGTTAAGAGCGAATTTTCCCTTAGACTGATCTTGGTTGTCAATGATCTTCTTTAAAACCAAGTCATGTTGTTTAAACTGAAAGTAGTATGCACACAAGCCAATCATGTTTGATGATAAAGCATATACTTTGTAACAATCTTATTCATTTATTAATAAAAAGTATTAATTTATTAAAGGCTTTTAATTATCTACATGATGTTGTTTTATAATATGTGATAAACCCATAGTTTTAAGCAATGCTTTTAGAATAATGATGATGATCATTCTAATGAGATCTAAATTCTTTGAAAGCTTAAAACTAAAATAGTTCCCAATCGTTGGATTACTAAATTGGGGATTAGTGAATCCGGATAGATTGGCACGCACGTTGCTTTTCATTGGATGAGGATGATTGATCTCATGATCATTTGTGTGGAGACACTAAAGCAAGTATGTAGGTGCTTATTAGAGAATAAGTTCACCTGAACGTGGCTCGCTAAGGAATACCTAATGGAGTTTTATTTGCTCGTCAATAGGAATTTCAGTAGTGATAGTAAGACAAGTAATCCTTGGACTTGAGATCATCATAGTATCTTATGTATGATGAGTTATACTTTGACTTATTCCTTAAGACCCTTAGGGTATATCAAAGGGTATGCTTGGGTATAATAAGTTATACATGGAGATAATGTATGATCAATAAAGAATCTACCACTTCTACTAAAAGAAGAGAAATGTCCTATGTGATTCGATAAATGACAACCCAAAGAGTCCTTGGTTAGGTAGAATGAAATTAGAAAGGAGTTTCTAATTTGCATTATTTGAGTTGTGCATTTAAGGATCGAAATACATATAATTAAATAAAATAAGACTTGACAAGAATTCCATGTCTTATATTTAATTGGGACATCAGATGGTGGAAGGATTGAATTGTATTTCAAGAACTATTTACTCAAAGGTTCTTTTATGATTAATGTTGAAATCTATATTATCCGGAAAGTCGTTGATCGCTAGGGAGGCTTATCCCTATCAGAATAAATATTATTTATTTAAATAAATTAATTGTTTAATTTATTTATTTAAATAAGATTAGAATTGTTCTAATTGATTTATTCACAACCGGTTTAATATGGAGAACCTAAAGGGTCACACCATAAAAGGAAGAATAATTATTTAAGAAGTTAATGGCATAATCGTAATAATATGTTATGTATATTTAATTTAATCTATGGTGATAGAATAAATTAAATAGCTTAATATTTATTATTTAATATTTTAGAAATATTAAATATAAATTAATAAGAGGAGTCTTATTAATATTATTACAATTATTATTATTTTAATTTCTAAAAGAGATTAGGAATTATTTTAATATAAGTACTTCAGCATTTATTCCTAATTGGATTAGGAAGAAAAATTAGTTAAACGAGTTTAATTAATTATCCCTAATAAGATTAGGAAGCTTAATTAATTAAAAGAATTTAATTAATTAAATAAATCCCAATTTCTTAATTGTTTAGGTGGGTTGCCCACATCTATAAATAAGAGGAGTCTTATTATGGGTGTGGGGTTGTTGACTTTTTACAACTACATAATTCCAATTTGTTTGAGAGTACCCTTTTCTATAGAGATAGAAAACTAGGGTTTGAGCCATAAACACCCATCTTCTTGAATTTTTTCTTCCTGGTGGATCACCTCCAGAGGCCAAACACATGGGTGGCTAACGTTGATCAAAGGAAGGAACCAAACCCGGTGGATTCAAGTTGAACGCGAAAAAGGATTGGAGGTGAACTTGTACCTGAGGAAGCTCGATCTTCAAGTGTGACGACCCCAAAATAGGTCCATTCCATCCAACCCATTCTGAGTCGCCAAATACATGGTACAGAAACAACTACAACTTTATTATCACAACAATAAAACTGTGAGTTTAAATACAAATATTATCTTCTAGACAATATTTATACTCAAATAAATCCTCATCACATTTATTGATACATTATTTTACAATAATGGTGAGGACTACTAAATAACTTTCTCTAGAACCTTCATTCCATACCCCGACTAGTACTCGCTACATTCTCGCCTCCTGAGAAGAAAAATGGAACAACAAGGAAAAGGGTGAGCTCAACTAGCCCAGTAAAGAATGTTATGACTAAGATAATATACAACAAATTATCGTTAGTCTCCAACAGGAAAAATCGATAGAATACAATGACAACAAGTTTCGGATCAATATTCGCGGTGAAATAATAATTCATAGAAGAGTTACGTAGAGAATGAAATCTACTATAATCTATGAATTTAACAAATCCATCATCAATATTTTATCCCGTAACATCAATCAATATTCATCTCAAATCAAATATTCATCTTTGCACACTGGTGCCAAAGATATTCATCAATCGATCGTATTTCATCTCAACACTGTTCATCTTTGCACCTGAGCCAAAGATATTCATCGATCGGTCATGTTCATTTAAACACCGCTCATCTTTGCACTATAGGCCAAAGATATTCATCATTCGGTCATGTTCATTTAAACACACCGCTCATCTTTGCACTACTGAGGCCAAAGATATTCATCGAAATCATTCATCTTTGCACTACGAGCCAAAGATATTCTTCAGAAATCATTCATCTTTGCACTACAGGAGCCAAAGATATTCAATACTATCATCATTTAAGACCGAGGATGATGAAAATACTTTAAAAAAACGAATCCGGTGAAACAAAATGACAAGGATTAAGGATTCGTACTTGGTTTTATCCACGTCCAAAAATACCTCAAAAATAATCACGGTGGTGTAAAATTCAAGAATGATCAAAACATGGATACAATCAAAGCTAGTATCCGAATAGATATTTTAGGCGAAAAGAAAAATTTTCATTTTTAATTGAATAATAGGCCGTATTCGTGAAATAGTGTCAGATATCGTGAATAAAGGCCGTATCGTGAATAGTAACTCCACACCAAAAGATAGAAATTCCCTAAAAAACATCTTCACGCTTCATGAATAGTACTCGTGAATAGTAACTCGTGAATAGTAACTCATGAATAGTAACTCGTGAATAGTAACTCATGAATAGTAACCCGAGGCATGAAAAAGTTCCAAATTTGATAAAAAGTACCAACCAATATTTCAAAGATAATGATATTGAAGAATTAATATCATTTGAGAAGAAAATAACATCCCTTACCTCAAAGAATCAAGATTTTAAGGAAAGGTAGGAAGTGATCTTTGAATGAAACTTGTCTTGAACAAGAACTCTCAAAGTATCTAAATACTCACAAAATACGCTCAATAATATAGAGAGAGAAAGAGAGAAAACCCTTTTTTTGGTGTGATTTTCAATTCTAACTTAGCCCTCTATTTATAGGAAAATGTTAGCCCTACCAAGCAGACTTGACACGCTACACGATGGCTTTACTCGCTACTATTGCCACCCACCACATTTGAAATAAAATTCAGCACATTTTTTCACCAACCACAAGTGGGGCCCACTCAATTCTAGAATTTTCCACCAAAATCAATTATAAACCTAATTTAGAATCCGACACCTCTTAAAATTCACAACAAATCATTCGTGCATTTTTAACGGTTCAAAATTTGTGGACATATACTCAACTTATGTATGTATAATATACCCAAAAATTACCACAATCCAACATTCGGATTAAAAATTATAACCCCATAATATATCTCAAAACCCCCGATTTGATTTTAATACCTCCAATCAGATAAAATCGATAAAACACCTCAACATTAATTCCTTCATTAATAACCACATAAATAAATCCATCATTTATATTCATATAAAATAAATATTTCCTTATCATGTGAATCAATAATTAATTATTCACAAATAATATTCTGTAATCACATTTATGACAACCAGTCGTTCCCAGGGAAGAGGGGCTTTCAATAAGGATCTCTCCTTCAAGCGCCAGCAATTAGGTGACCAAACCTCTCCTTAGATGTAACTTTCTAGACATTGCCAATAATGTTATCTAATAATATTATTCAAATAATATGAATTATTGATCCGATAATGGGAAATATCGTGCGTTGACAATTATTCAAACAAAGAATAATATAAAATACCAACGCAAAGCAATTATTGAATCAATAAAATAAACTATTGAACAAGAATCACTGTAATAATTATTGAGTAGTGCCTTCTTACGTAAGGATCAATAATTCAACAATATCAGGTGCAATACCGTGTGTTTCTCTTTGTGCAACCAGCGCCAGACATCAGTATTTTAACCAAGGGTATTCCAACAAATCTTAGCAGTATAACTACAATCTTAACGGTAGAATAACTACGCCGTTATTTATAACCACCCAAACTTTGTCGCTTTCCTCATCCAATCGCTTTCCGTTATGGGGCCAATATTACGGCAATTGCCGCATTTAATATTCTCGACAAAGACGAATATTCTACTGACCAAACGAATATTCTCGACAAGATTTAATATTCCACGACCAAACGAATATTCCCCGACAAAAATGAATATTTTATAACCACTTGCTTATTTTGAAATATTTCATGATTTAACCCTTTACTATCCACATTAATCAAATCAACCCTTACTATTTCAAAATAATAAATAAAGGAAATTCCTTTTTATTTAAAAATTTTTCGGGGTCTTACATCAAGGGTATGATTTTATTCTTTATCTTTTCGTTTAATTAATAATTATGCATAAAGGGTGATTCGGGTATATGGTTTGTAAATTTTTAAACTCTGATTTTTACACGCTTCCGCATTATTTTGCAATTTGATTGCGCACATGAATATTACAAACCTAACAGTGGTATCAGAGCCAAACCTTTATGCGAATTATTAATTGTTATATTTGATATGTATATTGATATGTGTTTAGAACAATTTAATTGGGCATAATTTAATTGTATAAAATTTAAAAAAAAAAAATAAAAAAAATCGGTAATTGATATCCGAAAATCTGTTGGAAAATGACCATGTGTGGAATCACGGAAATCAAGAGGATATCATATATATATAATCCTGCTTGACCACGGAATAATATATATGGATATTTTTTTTTAACATGCACGGAATAGTATATATATATATATATATATATATATATATATATATATATAAGCTATTCTGGCCAAAAAAAAATTTTTAACAAGGGGATGCAGCTCATGCACGGAAATCAAGGATGACCCAGCCTTCCTTTTTTTTTTCGTGGACTAGTAGGAGCATATTCAAGGTTATTATTATATATATATATATATATATTCGGTTATTATGTATATATATATATATATATATATTCTCCAAAAATAATTTTATAATTAAAATAAAAGTTTATTTTAATCTTAAAATAAAAAGTTTATTTTATTATTAAAATAAAAAGAGGTGTATTTTAATTTTTAAAATTAAATTTCATGCTAACTAATTAGAGTTGGAATTGGATTCCATGATAACTAATTGGAGTTGAAATTGGATTATATTTTTCCTTAAATAAAGGAGTTTATTTAGATATGAAATAAGATTTCATATTATTCAAAATAAAGGAGTTTATTTGTGAATAGAAAAGAGAATCCATGTTTCCTTAAATAAAGGAGTTTATTTAAATATGAAATAAGATTTCATATTATTCAAAATAAAGGAGTTTATTTGTGAATAGGAAAATAATCCGTGTTTCCTTTAATAATTTTTTTTATATATATGGAATTGGATTCCATAATTAATTAAAATAAAGGAGTTTATTTTGATTAAAATTTTGATTAAAATAAAATAGTTTATTTTATTCAAAATAGGATAAATTAAAATAAAATAGTTTTATTTTGATTTAAATTTGGATTAAAATAAAGGAGTTTATTTTAATTCAAAATTAGATTTTATACTAACTAAATTTGCCCATTAAATGATATCAATATATATATTAAATGTTTATCATTCATAAGATGAATGTTATTTATTGATACATATGGTGATGTGTATGATAATAAATGGGATTGATTATGGACTATTGACCAATGCGATTGGATTTTATTTTAGTTGGATGCATGAATGTATGAGTTTTATTAAATGGGGTCTGCGTACCTCGTCTTCTCTAATTTTTCTAAATATAAATTCTATCTCCCTCCTATGTACTTCCCCTTGACTGCTGATCAAGGTTTCTATTTATTTTAAATAGTTTTGTAATAGGAATAGTTAGAATTAATTTTGAAGAATTGGAGATCAAAGAACAAGGAGCGCTTGAAGATCCGTTTGTAATGGAGCCCGGGTTTAAATGTAATAATTATATTTAAATATTATTTCTTGCACCCCTAGGGTTTGACCTTTTAGTTCACTTGGTGGCTCTAGTGAACCGAACTAGAATAAAAGTCCATAATCAATCCAGGTAGAATATAGTATTCTATATGTGCATGCTTATACTATATATATTATATATTATGCAAACATGCTTCGCATGTTCATTAATATGACGCGTATTTTATATATATATGTGTATGCGCGCTAAACAAGATGAGACAAATTAATAACAAACCCCTCAATTTTTATATTAAGTCCTAAGCGTTCAAAGATATTTGGAATATCGAAGCGTCAGCTTTCTAGCATGATAAAATTAATAGAGTATTAAATATTTAATATGAGTTTGTTGTGTCACCACAAGGCAAGTATTAAGTATTTAAGATGTTAATTTATCACATTTGATGCTTATAAAGAAAATTGAACAATATTGTTTTGTTGTGTCACCACAAGGATGATATTTTCTTTTTGAATATATGGAGTGCTAGGTCGGACTTAACTTGGATAATTTTGATTCGGATGTGCCACCACTTGATCAAAATAATCTAAGAGGCAAAAGAAAAGGAGTTGCATAGTTGATGTAATTGACAAAAGTTGTCTACCTATTTATTTATATATAGTTTGTTGTGTCACCACAAGGCTATATACATTTGAAATGGGATCCTTATTCTCACTAGCAAATCTTTAATTAAATTTTGTCGAACTATATAAGTGAGGGTAATATAGTTTGAAGAAAATAGTGGGAGATACCAATTTAAAACAAGACCTAAATTATTTTGGTAATTAATAAAAGAATGTATGTTAAAATGTTGTTAATTACAAATTCATTTCTGTAATTTTACAATGTCTAAAATTACTATCTTTGTGAAACATATTAGATGCTAAATTAACCGTAATCAGAATTAAAGCGGATTGGTTAAGGAATTTGAGAATAGTTCTCATAGTGAAAAGCTATCTTATGTCCTTAATACGCCTATGCCTCGCAATGGTTGCGCATAATGCCTCTCGAGGAAGAGATTGCTACTTTTAGAAAGTGGCAGAGATGATGCATGATTGGCTCAATGCATCATGCTCGCATCCATGAGTAACGAGCTTCGCCACAAGATGAAACTATGGATGCTCCTACTATATTCCCGCACATCAAGTAGTTGATGGTGAGGAAAGTAGGACTGATAGATATTAGATATCTAAGGAGCTCTTCCGATCTAGAATGGCCAATGGCACTATAGATGCAGATAAAAAGGTTCTTAACATAATCAATTTGATTGATCAATTAAGACAACGACTTTTTTGTCATGGATGGAGAGTTGAGCCAAGATTTGATCTTGCACTCACTCCGGACTCCTTTCTAATTGTTGTGAATTTTTCATATAAACAAGCTAGATATCGGCCTCATTGATTTGCTTAACATATTGAAAATGTTGAGAGTCACTTTCCAACCAAGAAAGATCAAGTCTTCTTGGTAGGGGCCAAAGGATCTTCAAAAAAGAAGAACGATTCAAAGAAGGTAAATAGAAAGGCATAAACAAAGGATAATAAGAACAAAACCGTCACGGATAACAAAGGAGCTTGCTTCCATCGCAATAAGCCGCCAGACAACCGGAAAAAAAGCTGCGAGAAACATCTTGCAGAGGTTAACCAAAGAAGCTTAGTGAAGTTTTAGGTTATAAATACAAATTTGTTCATGATTTAAAATAAATTTTCTTTAAGTCAAGGTTCTACTTGGGTATTGGATACCGACTTTGGTTATCATAAATATAGATTTATGAAGGACCAAGCGTAAGTAGAAAGTTAAACAAAGATAAGTAATCCTATGTGTGGAAAATGAAGCAAAGGTTGTTTGCATTAGCTATAGAAACTTATAGTTTAGCAATACTACGGGCAAATCTATTAAGTCAATAAGTTGTTATTGTATTCCAGTTCTTGTTAAAAAATATTATTTTCATTTTATTGTTGGACAAATGAAATCTTTGGTATTATAATTAAGAACAATTGTTGTTCTATTTATAATAATAATGTTTTGTATAGAACCGAAATATTACTTAATAGATTTTGTATACTGACTTACGTGAAAAATATATTTTGCAAATTGAACAAAATAATATAAGAAAAGGAGATGATTATTCAAAGAGTTGAATATATGTATTTGTTGAAATACAAGTGTGAATTATTTGAAATGTTCAAAGAATTCAGAAGTGAAACAAATTGGCAAAATATTAAGATTCTTTGATTAGATCAAGGAATAAATACTTGTGCAATAAATTTCTAGATCATCTCAAATGGTTTTCTCATAATGGACACATCCTGATACGCAATAATTGATTGATGTATCTGAATGAAAAATCGTACCTTGTTGGACATGGTGCGGTCCATAATGATTTTACTGACATTCCAAAGATTATCATTCGGGATAATGTCCTAGAAATGGCTGACATCTACTGAAAAGGTAATCTCTAAATTCGCCCCAAGACTCCATAAAAGTTATGGCACGGGAGGATTCCTAATCTTAAGTTTGTTAAGATAAGGGGTTCCAACTTATGTGAAAAGGTTTCAAAGGATAAGCTTGGGACAAGATTTGACAAGTACAAATTTGTGGGACATCCTAAAGTAAGTTTAGGGTATATGTTCTATAATCCCACTTAGCAAAAAGGTGTTTGTTACTGAAACACGCTTCCTTCTAAGATAAAGGTGTTTATCATTGAAGGACTAGTGGGAGGATAATAGATCTTGAAGAGTTCAAGAACCACAAAACACTATAAGTCAAATAAGAGGAACCTATAGATAGACCTATTGTACCACAAAAGAATCGTAAACGGAATAGTACAAGAAGATACCTAGGAGGTATGGATTCATCATGGATGATGATGATGAGGTACACATCATAGAAGATGATGATCCGATTACATACGATGAGGTAAGTGTTGTAGACACTTTCGGAGAAATGGATTGAAGCAAGTTTTCAAATATGGAACATTCGTTTTGATGAGGCAATCAAAAGAGTTTGATTTTATCAAAATAAGAATTAACCTAGTGTGTACAAAAGGGTCAATGGGAGCATCGTGAAATTTCTAGTATTATATGTTGATATACTACGGATGAGGAATTACATACCAATGCTACAATCAGTAAAGATAAAGTTGTCTAAACATTCCTCCATGAATGGTTTGGGAAGAGTATCTTAATTGGGGATAAAATCTATATAGATAGATTCAAGAGGATGCTCGACTTAGCCCAAGGAACGTATATTCATTTGATGCTAAAGTCGTTTAGCATGGCAAACTCCAAGAGATGTCTCATGGCGATGAGCTATGGAGTGTATCTCTTAATAGTCCCCATGCACTCACGAAAAGAGAGGTCGTATGAGTGTGACAATCATGTATGCAATGAAATGTACGAGACCGATGTTGATCGGTCATATTATGGAGAAGTTCACTATGAGTCGTTGAAAAACATCTTAAAGTGCTTAACTTGGCACTAAGGATGTGATCATATTCATGGTGGGTCTTAATTAAAACTAGAGGGCTTAATGACTCAAGTTTTTCAGATGCACCAAATGACGAAAATCCACTTTAAGGTAAAGCGTTATCTTGAGCGATTGGTGCGTTGAATTGGAAAGGTTCCAAAACAAAGAAAGAGTTCTTTGGTTTAGTGATAAAGACAAAGTATATAGCTATAAATGAAGTCGCAAGTTGATTGTTTGGATTAAAAGTTCATTCAAGAACTAGGAATAGTTCTAAGTCTCATCTTGGATCTAAACATGTGTTGTGGCACTTTCATTTGATTATTAGAATCATTGAAAGATGGAAAATCACTATATAGAGATAGTGGACTCTCAAGAACAATATTACATATCCATTAACTAAAGCTTATCCAATGACAGGATAATCGTCACTTAGAGAAGAAGAGTATGAGTTACCATGACGATTGGCTTTAGTGCAAGTGGGGATTGGAAAGTAGTATGCACACAAGCCAATCATGTTTGATGATAAAGCATATACTTTGTAACAATCTTATTCATTTATTAATAAAAAGTATTAATTTATTAAAGGCTTTTAATTATCTACATGATGCTGTTTTATAATATGTGATAAACCCATAGTTTTAAGCAATGCTTTTAGAATAATGATGATGATCATTCTAATGAGATCTAAATTCTTTGAAAGCTTAAAACTAAAATACCCAATTGTTGGATTACTAAATTGGGGATTAGTGAATCCGGATAGATTGGTACGTACGTTGCTTGCTCATTGGATGAGGATGATTGATCTCATGATCATTTGTGTGGAGACACTAAAGCAAGTATGTAGGTACTTATTAGAGAATAAGTTCACTGAACGTGGCTCGCTAAGGAATACCTAATGGAGTTTTATTTGCTGTCGTCAATAGAAATTCTGTAGTGATAGTAGTACAAGTAATCCTTGGACTTGAGATCATCATAGTATCTTATGTATGATGAGTTATACTTTGACTTATTCCTTAAGACCCTTAGGGTATATCAAAGGGTATGCTTGGGTATAATAAGTTATACATGGAGATAATGTATGATCAATAAATAATCTACCACTTCTAATAAAAGAAGAGAAATGTCCTATGTGATTCGATAAATGACAACCCAAAGTAGTCCTTGGTTAAGGAGAATGAAATTAGAAAGGAGTTTCTAATTTGCATTATTTGAGTTGTGCATTTAAGGATCGAAATACATATAATTAAATAAAATAAGACTTGACAAGAATTCCATGTCTTATATTTAATTGGGACATTGTATGGTGGAAGGATTGAATTATGGTATCTATTTACTCAAAGGTTCTTTTATGATTAATGTTGAAATCTATATTATCCGGAAAGTCGTTGATCGCTAGGGAGGCTTATCCCTATTGTAGAATAAATATTATTTATTTAAATAAATTAATTGTTTAATTTATTTATTTAAATAAGATTAGAATTGTTCTAATTGATTTATTCACAACCTAGGTTTAATATGGAGAACCTAAAGGGTCACACCATAAAAGGAAGAATAATTATTTAAGAAGTTAATGGCATAATCGTAATAATATGTTAGGTATATTTAATTTAATCTATGGTGATAGAATAAATTAAATAGCTTAATATTTATTATTTAATATTTTAGAAATATTAAATATAAATTAATAAGAGGAGTCTTATTAATATTATTACAATTATTATTATTTTAATTTCTAAAAGAGTTTAGGAATTAATTTAATATAAGTACTCGCATTTATTCCTAATTGGATTAGGAAGGAAAATTAGTTAAAGGAGTTTAATTAATTATCCCTAATAAGATTAGGGAGCTTAATTAATTAAAAGAATTTAATTAATTAAATAAATCCCAATTTCTTAATTGTTAAGGTGGGTTGCCCACATCTATAAATAAGAGGAGTCTTATTATGGGTGTGGGGGTTGTTGACTTTTACAACGACATAATTCCAATTTGTTGGAGAGTATCCTTTTCTATAGAGATAGAAAACTAGGGTTTGAGCCATAAACACCCATCTTCTTGAATTTTCTTCTTCCTTGGTGGATCACCTCTAGAGGCCAAACACATGGGTGGCTAACGTTGATCAAAGGAAGGAACCAAACCCGGTGGATTCAAGTTGAACGCGAAAAAGGATTGGAGGTGAACTTGTACCTGAGGAAGCTCGATCTTCAAGGGTATGATTTTATTCTTTATCTTTTCGTTTAATTAATAATTATGCATAAAGGGT
This sequence comes from Panax quinquefolius, assembly GCA_020205615.1. Lineage (NCBI taxonomy): Eukaryota > Viridiplantae > Streptophyta > Magnoliopsida > Apiales > Araliaceae > Panax > Panax quinquefolius. The sequence goes on from CM035153.1 coordinate 78,812,731, forward strand.
GATTCGGGTATATGGTTTGTAAATTTTTAAACTCTGATTTTTACACGCTTCCGCATTATTTTGCAATTTGATTGCGCACATGAATATTACAAACCTAACATAAAAGCTAGTAGTAAATGGGATTTTTTCTATTGTAGGATAAATGCGATCCTTTTGTCGATATAATGACCATGGAAGATAGCCATGGTTCGCCTTTCATCTATTAGAGACAATTGGTGATACCTGTGATGCCCCCAAAACAGGTATACATCACCCATCTTGAGTCGCCAGATACACACTACATAAATTCAAATACAACTTAATTATACAATAGTCGTGTAAAATACGACAAAACATATGCTGTGAGTTTTAATACAAATATTGTCGTCTAGACAATATCCACACTCAATGGAGTCCTCATTACAATTATTATCACACTATTCCATAGAATAGTGAGGACTACTAAAGCCACTTATAATGGATCATCACTCCATTCCCCGACTCGTCCCAACTATATTCTCATTTCCTGAAGAGAACAATGAAAGAAAGGGTGAGCTCAACTAGCCCAGTAAGAAATATTATGACTAAGATAATGCAGAATAAATTATTCTTAGCCTTCAACAGTATAACAATTGATAGAATATAAGAGACAAGAAGTTTTAGATCAACAACTGCAGCGGAATAAGCAATCCATTGGAAGAGTCAAGTAGAGCATAAAATCTACTATCTTCTATGATTTAAAAAGTTTTTCATCAACTTTATCGCTGAGACTCAGCTTAATAAATAAAATCAAATCATCCCTGCACCACGGCCAATGATATTCATTAGTATTATGACCACGAATTATCCATGCACTACAGGCCAAGGATATTCGTGCTTTCAATAATGGTCATGATTATACCGAATAATCCCTGGTCATAATCATACCAACAGCTGTCCATCAATGAACTACAAGCCAATGAGAACTTTCACCACATCATTCGTCACATTACAGTCATGATTATACCGAATAATCCTTAGTCATAATCATACCAAGTCCATCTCTGCACGTAAGCCAAAGATGACTTTCATCACAATATAAGCATGAGGATGATGACAATGACATAATAATTCAATAAAACAAGTTCAAGGATAAATTTTAAAGATTTATAATTTAATTTATCCAGAAATCAATAACGTCCAAATTGTCAACATGATACTGCTTTGTAGAGTAAAATTCAAGAATAATATTCATGTACCAAAAATAATTTGGACAAAAAAGAAATAAATTTTTTGGGTAAATAGTACCCCGTGAATAGTACCCAGTAAATAGTACTTCGAGAATAGTACCTCGTGAATAGTACCTCGATATAAAAAGTACCCCAAATACCCGAGTGAATAATATTCGGGTGAATAGTAATTTGGGTGAATAGTAACATGTGAATAGTAACTCGTGAATAGTACTCTGACACGAAAAGTGCCCCGAATACCCGAGTGAATAATACTAGAGTGAATAGTAACCAGGTGAATAGTAACGAGTGAATAAAATACTAAATAAAATGATATTTCATGACGAGTACAAAAGAAATGATATCTCATACGAGTATAATAGAATATACAAAACTGCAATTAGATTTTCATCTGTCATACGGTAATCCACGTAGACAGATCATTTCCACAATTTAATAAAGAATGAATACGAAAGGTCATTCACCATGCATGCGGTAGTCGCGTAGAGCGAGTTATTCCAGCAGAATAATAAAGAATGGAATAACAAAAAGAATTCACTGAGGCATGCGATGTAATCGCATGCATAAAAGTTATTCCCAATGAGAATAATAAATAATGGAACCAGGTCATGCGTAATACGCACATACATGATATTCCAACAGAATAATAAAGAATGGAACCAGGTCATGCGTAATTCGCACAGACAGGATAGTCCAACAGAATAATAAAGAATGGAATAATAGAAGAATTTCACCATGTATATCAGTACTTCAGATAATAAAGTTATTCCAACATAATAATAAAGAATGGAATAACAGAAGAATTTCACCATGTATACGGTACTTCGCATAGACAGGTTATTCCAACATAATAATAAAGAATGGAATAACAGAAGCTCTCTTCATGAATACGAAAGAAATAATGCCCCTTACCTTAGAAGAAAACTGGATACTGGAATAGTGAGGCAGCAGACTTCTCTTCTTTTTTCTCTCTATAATTTCTCTCTATAATAATTGCTCTATAGCTTTAGTGAATTAGTGAGAAATGAAGGAAGAATGAGCTTCTATTTATAGGAAAATATAGTTTCGATAATTGCACGTTTTGGGGCTCGAAATAGTACAGTATAATACTTTCCTCTTTTCCTTTATTTTTAATTTAGTCCTGCAAGTATTATCAAACTTGCACCACCTCCCCTAATAGTAAATCATGTGAATCAATAGTAAATCATGTGAATCAATAGTTCTAGACATGTGAAAATATGAATTATAGTATAATACCTCCATCTATACCTCCATTTTTAACTTAGTCATGCAAGTATTATCAATCTTGCACCAACTCCCCTAATAGTAAATGAATGTGAATGAATAGTACACACATGTGAATAAATAGTTATAATCATGTGAATCAATAGCAATTAATTGCTCATTTATCCGGTTAATTACCCGATTAGTTAATATAACCTCCAGACATCAATTATTATCGAAATAAATGTCAATTTTCACTAACACTAATAATTCTAACACATTGGAAGTATCAATTTCATCTTTAATCAACATGAACTTATTCATCATTAATATTATAATTCACAATATTTAACAACCAAGTCGTTCCTAGAAAAAATGGGGCTTTCCGATATGGATTTTTAGGTGACCAAACCTCTCCTTGACTGAACTTCTAGACATTGTCAATTTTGCAAATAATAATATGAATAACTTTGTCATCTCAATTATTGATTTAATAATATAACATATTATGCAGATGATACTGTGACAATAATTGAATCAATAATATGAGAGATATGATGCATCGATTACTGTAGTAATAATTGAGTATAACTGAGTGACTTCTCACGTAAATATCAATAATCAATACCGTGTGCTACTATGCAACCACGCGTATTACTGTACTTTTACTACCGGATAGTTCAACAGTTTTAATGGTAACACTTTCGTCGTTATTTTTATAAAAAGATAATTTTGTCGTTTTCTAACTACGACAATACTTCCGTTCATAGGATTCACTAATGATGATTGCCGTCGTATTTAATATTCCTGTTAAAACGAATATTCCTCGACCAATCGAATATTATATAACAACTTGCATACTTTGCAAAATTTATAAATACTACCCACAACTATAACACTATCTCAAATCCACACCATAATATTCAAAAAAATATTTTGAAAAAAATTAAATCTTTATTCATAAAATTTGGGGTCTTACAATCTCCCCTCCTTATGAAATTTCTCCCTCGAAATCTATGTACATACCTGGTATGCCGAAGAGATGAGGATACCTTGACTTCATTTTAGATTCTAACTCTTGAGGTATAACCTTTGAGTGTTCAATACGATCCTTCTTATCCAAGATTTTAACATGTATCTCCTCATACGTTAAATCTTCTGCTATCTCATCTAATTCAATAATGTGGTTCAGGTCATCCACATAATTACGTAACATCGATACATGAAAAACGTTATGAACACGCGACATACTTAGCTATAAAGCGAGTCTATAGGCCACAATTCCTACTCGATCGAGTATTTCAAATGGGCCAATTAAATCGAGGGTTAAGATTACCTCTCTTCATCGACTCTTGCTTCTAGAATAACGCCCTCTTGAACCTTCTTCTTCACATTCTTCAGCTCTGAGTATGTAGCTTGAGCGGCTTTAACTTTATCGATTAAAGTTGATTCTACTCGTTTATTCGTTATTTTCACGTGGGTCCCTAGAGTCTTTAACTCTATCTTCATCATTTGTAAGTTATACGGAATGATTTTTTCTGTTAACAACATCGCACTCATAAACGCATACGATCTTCTACTCAACACGTCAGCAACCACGTTTATTTTCCCAAGATGGTATTGAATGGTACGATTGTAATCTTCAACAGCTCGAGCCAACGTCTTTGGCGCATGTTACATTTATTTTAGTTGAAGAAATATTTGAGGGTTTTAGAAATGGGTTTTGTACTGAGGTCAATACAAAATTCGATTTCACGCTCTGGGGTAGGCCAAGAAGTCTTCAGGAATACGTCAGGAAATTTATTAACGATAGAAATATCATTTAAAAACTGTGACTCTCATCCAAGAGTTGGATAACACATGAAATGAAGGTTTCTACTAACGAAGTTTCAATCGATAAGTCAAAGTCTAACTTCTCTAGAGCTAAATTTAAACGTTGAGTGCAAGCAGGAGAGATAAAAGAATGGATAGAACCGGTATCTAATAAGGTATAGACTTCACAAGAATTTATAATTAACTAACCCGTGCTAACTTTGTTCGGGTTACTCGCTTTTTGAGAAGTCACGAAAAACATTCTTCTTGAAACCACCGACTTTGTTTTGTCCGTATCCGCCTTTGGTTCCACCGTCCCAGCTGGACTTGATTTTTCTACAGGACAAAATCGAGCTATGTAACCGTCTTTTCCACAACTAAAACATACCTTGGAAGGTCGTGGAACAGTTTGGACTTATGTGTCCTCTCCTCTCGCATCTCAGTATCATCTAACCGGCGGTCGTTCTCCTCCCTAGAATTTGTTCTTTGGTGTTGGGTGCTGCTACCGACGTCTTCCCATCATCGTTAAATCTTTCTTCTTGAATTTTCCACTTCTATTATCTTGGCCATGATTACCACCTTAAAGTGGTTACCATTCTTGGCATTATAATTTCCCCACGATGGTTATCATTGTTCGATGGCCGTTGCCATCGGTATGATTATTATCGTCTTTGTTAGTCGTTGCTTTTTTGGTTGTCTTTGACTCATTATCGCGCTCCAATAACCGAGCCCTATTCATAACATCTGAATATAAACAAAGTTTGTGAGAAATGAGGTATTGACATATATCGGGTTTCAAACCTCTTAGAAACATTCGTGTCATTCGCTCCTCATTATCGACCAAATGGGATGCAAACTGGGATAACTCCGCAAATTTTGCCTCGTATTGCGACACGGTCATATTGTTTTGCTCCAACTTGATAAACTCCACCTCCTTCATGTGACGAATACTTTCGGGAAAGTACTTGTCGTTGAATAGCTCTTGAAACTTCTCCCAAGACATCTTGAGTGCGTCAGGCTGGGTACGTTTTATAGATTCCCACCAGTAATCTGCCTCTTCACACAATATAAAGGAGGCAAAGGGAACCTTTTGCTCCTTGGAGCATCCCAAGACATCAAATATCTTGGTGATCTACTTTAACTACGTCTCCGCCTTAAGTGGTTCTGACTTTCCCAAAAACTCCGGCGGTCCCAGCTCCTTGAACTGCTTAGCAGTGACCAGTCGTGGGTTTCCATTGTTTCCACTTGCATTTTGAACAAGAGTCTCTCTTGCCTATTGTTACATGAATTGCATAAAGCCTCTGAACATCCCATCGTTCATCATTTCATCAGAGTTATTGTTTATATGAGGATTATTGTCTTCTTGTTACACATTATCCTGGGTATTGATCGTTGGTGACTCAATGGTCTCATGTGCTTCATTGTTGATCTCAACATTTTCAGATGCCATTTTCAAACACTGTCACAAAACAAGGGTTAATTGACATATCACATATTATCCCTATACTCTAACCGACCAATTAAATACCAAATAAACTTAGGTAGGTCATACTAGCGAAGGAATTCCCCGTCTCTCCCCTCCTAGTTCTTGTCTCACATCTCAGCCAGGGATGTGACGCCCCCAAATTCGGGTATCTTTCAACCCGACAGATGGTTCTCCACTATACTAACATCCATACAATCATTCCATTGAAAAAAAACAAAATGAAGGTAATTACTATCTTTTATTACAATCAAAGTATAAATGCTTCCTAGGTTCATTACCGGTTACATCGTTCATTGTTCATAATGTATAATACATATAAACTTACTACACTATTACACAATGCCTAAGCATCCATCTTAGCTTTGCCCTTATCTCTCTTGGCATTCACAGTACATTCATCTTTAACTGCAGTTATATGATTCACGCAAGAAGTGAGCATGACAGCTCAGCAAGTTTTAAGTAAGGATAACAGGAATACCACATTCATGAATCATATAACAATTCCGACATAACTGAACAATAGTTATGAAGTATTATGAATCAATAATACTTTAACAGTTCATAACATCAATTCCCAAAGTATAGAATAGATTAGGAATTCTGAACCGGTCGATAGACCATGAACAATAACTTTCAGTTTTCATACTTGAAAAGGAGTCCACAGCACTAAGGCCGTTCATCCGATAACTTACGAGCTACGTTTAATATTTTTGGCAAACTCGCGTGCCCATCGAAATATCGATGAAAAATACTTTTGTTTGTTCATAGACAAACCTTACCTTCACGTCCATACCAATTACTTGGCATATGATAGCGTTAACATTTCTATATAAAATGATATGAATCATAATCAATCTATATATTACGAATAGTCTAGCCGAGTTAAAATCTGGCATCGACCCTTTCTTTAAAACAAGTCTTGCAATTCAGTTCATGAATCACATAAAACTTGGCTAACATGGAAGTTAAACAAGCGTTAAGAAAACTTGCCTTTCAGCGTCTTCAAATATTTACTCGACTGACCACAGCCTTTACAGAATCTACATGATATATTCATATAGCACACTGTAATTAGCTATCAAACAACTATTCAAATTGTTCCTACAAGCTTCTTTCTCTTCTATGTCTTTGTTAACTTAATATCATTTACTAAAGTTAACAAGACTTATTACCCTTCGTCCCGGTTTATTAATCAACTGACATTTATTAACCGGACTCGAACATTGTTGATAAAGTATCAACTTTGTTCATCGTTGTAAACTTACTAACATGCATTACATTCCTAAGTTTCATACCATATACCTAAGTATAGGTAGTATAGGAATAACTTTAATACACTTATGAAGTGTACAAACATCATCCCTTTAGGTCTCCGAACAAATGAAGTTTAAAACCTAAGTCACTGTCCAAGGCTTAACACTTTTCATGTACATGCCCGACATTCTAATATTTAGGCTGGTATTCATGGCCAATTAGATGTGTTCTGGGCCTCGATCATGCGGATGCGGGCTGAACAATGGCGCTGCGATGCTATTTAGCAGTGTGCAACATCACTGTACCGGTGCTGCGGCGCGGCGATTTGAACTATGTCTGGCGCCGTGGTGCCAGACCTCAGTAGCAGATTCCAAATTTTTTTTTAAAACTTTATGAAATTCTCGGAGCCGTAACTTCTTTGTTTGAAGCCCGATTTGGTCCGTTCAAAAGCCTACACGTCACAAATAACGTAATCTATGCGTTCATATAATAATTCGACACTTTTGAATTCGTTAACTCAAAATTGACCATTGAGTTCATTTTCTATACGTTCGGAAACGTTAATGAGCGTTCAATGCTCGTTTTCTTCGTTTTAAGTCGAAATTCGACGATTCTTGAACCCACAACTCTTAATCACCCTATCTCACGTGTTGACATTGAAAACCAACGTTTTCAAGTCTCACGGCAACTTTTGACCTCTAATTCAGAATTCAACGTTTTCGACGTTTAACGTCTAATTACGTAAAATTCACCATAACTTCGTTACTATCGTTCTCTAAGCCAAATCACATAGAATACTCGATGGATTTCATATCTACACCCTAACCAATCAAGATGCAAATACTAACGGATTGATGGAGTTCAATCGTTTATAAACGATCAATATCAACAAACAATATTTTCATGGTTCAAAACTATATTTATCCTTATGATTCTTATAATCTCATGACTTATAGAGATTGAATCTATGGTAAGTCATCATTAATCCCTCATACAAGACATATACCACCCATCTATGATTCTCCAATATAAAAGAAAAATCAAAAAGAGATGGAAATGAAAGGTAAGGATTATACCTTAAGGATTCTTATGAAACTTTCTTGGAAAACTATATGATCAAGCTTCCAAAGGTGTAAGATTTATGAGTCTAGCTCTCTTTCTCACTCAAAGATATAAGTTGAGCCTTGGAAAAACTCTCAAATGAATCAACCTAACCTTCTATTTATAAGCAAATGAAAGGGAGGGCAATTTGGACAAAACACTCTCCACCTCCTTACTATTCACACTTGGTCACCAAGTAAAATGCTTGGTGACCAAGCCTTAAACTTGGCTTGCACACCAAGGTGGCCAGCCCACCTCCTTCAAGTGAAAGTGACATCCCATGGGTTGTCCCATGGGTTTTACCCATTCGGTGACCCACCGGATCGATCCACAGTTCAGTTTTAATGAATTGGGCTTAACTAAATAAACATTGGGCCTTGACTTGGGCTTAACCCATTAATCTCTTTGGGCTTAGTCATTCAATTGATCGGGCTAATCATAATCCAATACAAATGAATTAATCATTGAGACTTAGGTTAATTCTATAATACGCATCGTATTATACACATATAATTCACGTATTCCCTTCGTATACCATAAGTACAATTATTGTATTTTACTTCGCATTTAATCAACGTATTATACATAGACACTAAAAAGTATCATTAATGTATAATACTCGCATTAACCCTAACGCAATTCCTTCTATGCATATTATTTCCTTCTCGGAAATCAATATACTCAACCCTTAGGTTTTAAGTCCGCAGGCGAAAATTGCGTTTGCTATAAATGAAATATTATCAGATATTCCATCTTATCACGATATTCCATCATTACGTGTTTCTTGGAATTTCAAAATAATTCCCTGAACAGAAACGGATGAATAGTGTTTTTACAGAAATTTCTCGAAAAATAATTATTTTCGTCTTAGAAATTCCAAATAATTATTTCTAACACGTAGCCAGAATACTAACCACGTTAGTACATTCTAGGTCATAGAATGACCTTCACATAGCTTACTCACATAATAATCAATTAAATTCATTTAATTCACATAATCAAATAAAAATTTAATTGTCATAAAAATCCGATTTTCTCGGGCGTTACATTCTCTCCCCCTTATAATGATTCTGTCCCCAGAATCTTAGCTTATAATTACATAAACAAATGAGGAAAATCTTCTCTCATTTTACTTTCGAGCTCCCACGTTGCTTCTTCAGCATTGTGGTTTCTCTATAACACCTTCACTGAAGGTATTACCTTATTTCTTAAAACTTGTTCCTTCCTATCAATAATTTGAACTGGAAGTTCCTCATAAGACAAGTCTTTTTCTATTTGAATATATTCATACTCTATTACGTGCTTATAGTCCGGTTTATAAGGACGCAACACTTACATGTGAAACACAGTATGAATGCGTTCAATCTTAGGAGGTAAAGCTACTTCATAAGCTACCTCTCCTAACCTTCTTAAAATCTCAAAAGGTCCTACAAACCTTGGACTTAATTTCCCTTTCTTCCCAAAACGTATCTTACCCTTACAAGGCGATACTTTTAGAAAAACAAAGGATTCTACATCGAATTCTCTATTTTCTCTGTGAGGATCTGCATACTTCCTCTGCCAGTATTGAGCCGCAACTAATCGAGTACGTATTAACTTCACCATGTCCGCCGTCTGTTGTACCATCTCAGGTCCCAACATACGATGTTCATTCACCTCATCCCAACATAATGGAGTTTGGCACTTCCTTCCATACAACGCTTCGTAAGGCGACATGCCAATACTAGCGTGAAAACTATTATTATACAAAAATTCCACCAACGGTAGATATTCGTCCCAACTCCCTTTGAAATCCATAACGCAAGATCTTATCATATCTTCAAGCGTTTGAATTATCCGCTCACTCTGTCCATCCGTCTGAGGATGATACGTCATACTCAATCTTAACTGCGTTCCCATTTGCTCTTGCAAACTCCTCTAAAAGTTCGATGTGAATCATGGATCACGATCTGACACGATTGAAATAGGTACTCCATGTCTGGAAATATTTTCCTTGACATACAGCTTAGCTAACTGATCCAAGTTATACTTGACTCCTATTGGTAGAAAATGAGCCGATTTTGTCAATCGATCAACTATCACCCAAATAGCATCGTATCCTTTTCTGGTTGTCGGAAGTCCCACCATAAAGTCCATCGTGATATGCTCCCACTTTCACTCTGGAATTTCTAACGGTTGCAACAACCCACTTGGTCGTTGGTGTTCAGCCTTAACTTTTTGACAAGTTAAGCACCTACTAACATATTCCGCTATCTCCCTCTTCATGTTCGGCCACCAAAATTCTAACGAACGTCTTGATACATCTTTGTACTACCGGGATGTATCGAGTACCTCAAACTATGGGCCTCCATCATAATTTCTTCTTTTAATTCGAGATCATTAGGAACCCAAATTCTTCCTTCAAAACGAAGTAATCCCTCCTTATCGAGGTTATACTTAGTCTTCTCTTCATCTTCTATCCTCTTCTGTATCTGCTGGCATTCCTCATTACTCAATTGTACTCCCCTAACCAGTTCTGCTATGGTCGGTTGGGTTTCCATGGAAAATAACATCTCCACTGCTTCCTCTGGTAACTTAACTTCTAACTCCATTCTTGTCATCGCTGTTACCAACTCATTCTGAGTTGTTAACATTGACAGTTTCTCTCTACCCTTCCTACTTAGCGCATCGGCTACTACATTTGCTTTTCTCGGATGATATAAAATATCACAGTCATAATCTTTTAGTAACTCTAACCACCTTCTCTGTCTTATATTTAACTCCTTCTGTGTGAAGATATATTTCAGACTTTTGTGGTCCATGTATATCTCACATTTCTCACCATAAAGATAATGCCTCCATATCTTTAAGGCAAAAACTACAGCTGCCAATTCCAAATCATGAGTAGGATAGACCTTCTCATAATCCTTCAATCGACGTGACGATACGTTAATGACCTTGCCATCTTTGCGCATGAGCACGCAACCAGATCCTTTATGCGAAGCATCGCTATGCACTACAAAATTTCCTGTATCGTCTGGTAAGGACAATACTGTTAGGTTTTGTAATATTCAAGAACGCAATCAAATTGCATAAATTTGCGGAAGCGTGTAAAAATCAGAGTTTAAAAAATTTACAAACCATATACCCGGATCACCCTTTATGCACAATTATTAATTAAACGAAAAGATATGAAGAACAAACATACCCTTGAAGATCCGAGCTTCCTCAGGTACAAGTTCACCTCCAATCCTTTTCGCATTCAACTTGAATCCACCGGGTTTGGTTCCTTCCTTTGATCAACGTTAGCCACCCAAGCGTTTGGCCTCTAGAGGTGATCCACCAAAGAAAAATAAAGAATTCAAGAAGATGGTGTATTTGGCTCAAACCCTAGTTTTCTATCTCTATAGAAAAGGGTACACTCCAACAAATTGGAATTATGTCATATGTTGAAAAAGTCAACCACTCCCACCACCCATAATAAGACTCCTCTTATTTATAGATGTGGGCAACCCATCTTAACAATTAAGGAATTGGGATTTATTTAATTAATTAAATTCTTTTAATTAATTAAGCTCCCTAATCTTATTAGGGATAATTAATTAAACTCCTTTAACTAATTTTCCTTCCTAATCCAATTAGGAATAAATGAGAGTACTTATATTAAATTAATTCCTAAACTCTTTTAGAAATTAAAATAATAATAATTGTAATAATATTAATAAGACTCCTCTTATTAATTTATATTTAATATTTCTAAAATATTAAATAATAAATATTAAGCTATTTAATTTATTCTATCACCATAGATTAAATTAAATATACATAATATATTATTACGATTATGCCATTAACTTCTTAAATAATTATTCTTTCTTTTATGGTGTGACCCTTTAGGTTCTCCATATTAAATAGGTTGTGAATAAATCAATTAGAACAATTCTAATCTTATTTAAATAAATAAATTAAATAATTAATTTATTTAAATAAATAATATTTATTCTGATAGGGATAAGCCTCCCTAGCGATCAGCGACTTTCCGGATAATATAGATTTCAACATTAATCATTAAAGAACCTTTGAGTAAATAGTTCTAGTACAATTCAATCCTTCCACCATCTGATGTCCCAATTAAATATAAGACATGGAATTCTTTGTCAAGTCTTATTTTATTTAATTATATGTATTTCGATCCTTAAATGCACAACTCCAAATAATGCAAATTAGAAACTCCTTTCTAATTTCATTACGCCTTAACCGAGGACTCTTGGGTTGTCATTTATCGAATCACATAGGACATTTCTCTTCTTTTATTAGAAGTGGTAGATTCTTTATTGATCATACATTATCTCCCTGTATAATTTATTATACCCAAGCATACCCTTTGATATACCCTAAGGGTCTTAAGGAATAAGTCAAAGTATAACTCATCATACACAAGATACTATGATGATCTCAAGTCCAAGGATTACTTGTACTACTATCACTCTGAGAATTCCTATTGACAGGAAAATAAAACTCCATTAGGTATTCCTTAGCGAGCCACGTTCGATTGAATTTATTCTCTAATAAGCACCTACATACTTGCTTTAGTGTCTCCACACAAATGATCATGAGATCAATCATCCTCATCAATGAGCAAGTTAACGTATGTACCAATCTATCCGGATTCACTAATCCCCAATTTAGTAATCCAATGATTGGGAACTATTTTAGTTTTAAGCTTTCTAAAATTTAGATCTCATTAGAATGATCATCATCATTATTCTAAAAGCATTGCTTAAAACTATGGGTTTATCACATATTATAAAACAGCATCATGTAGATAATTAAAAGCCTTTAATAATTAATACTTTTTATTAATAAATGAATAAGATTGTTACAAAGAATATGCTTTATCATCAAACATGATTGGCTTGTGTGCATACTACTTTCAATCTCCCACTTGCACTAAAGTCGATCGTCATGGTGGTATCTCATACTCTTCTTCTCTAAGTGACGATTATCCTGCTGTTGGATAAGCTTTAGTTAATGGATATGTAATGTTGTTCATGAGAGTCCACTATCTCTATAGTGATTTCCCATCTTTCAATGATTCTAATAATCAAATGAAAGTGCCACAACACATGTTTAGATCCAAGATGAGACTTAGGAACTATTCTAGTTACGTAATGAACTTTTAATCCAAACAATCAACTTGCGACTTCATTTATAGCTATATACTTTGTCTTTATTACTAAACCCGGCAACTCTTTCTTTGTTTGGAACCTTTCAATTCAACGCACCTTTGTTTCAAGATAACGCTTTACCTTAAAGTGGATTTTTTGTCGTCGTTTTAGTGCATGCGAAAAACTTGAGTGCATTAAGCCCTCTAGTTTTAATTTGGACCCACCATGAATATGATCACATCCTTAGTACCGGTTAAGAACTTTAAGATGTTTTTCACCGACTCATAGTGAACTTCTCCGAATATGGTCGATCAACATCGGGTCTCGTATATTTCATTGCATACATGATTGTGTCATTCATGCGACCTCTCTTTTCGAGAGTCTGTGGGGACTATTAAGAGATACACTCCATAGCTCATCAACATGAGACATCTCTTGGAGTTTGCCATGCTAAAGCGACTTTAGCATCAAATGAATATCGTTCCTTGGGTTAAGTCGAGCATCCTCTTGAATCTATCTATATAGATTTTATCTCCAATTAAGATACTCTTTCCAAACCATTCATGGAGGAATGTTTGAGACAACTTTATCATTCTTGATTGTAGCATTGGTATGTCATTCCTTATCAAGTAGTATATCAACATATAGTACTAGGAATGTCACGATGCTCCCAACGACCCTTTGTACACACTAGGTTCATTCTTATTTTTGATAAAATCAAACTCTTTTGATTGCCTCATCAAAACGAATGTTCTATATTTGAGAAACTTGCTTCAATCCATTTCTCTGAAAGTGTCTACAACACTTACCTCATCGTATATAAGCTGGATCATCATCTTCTATGATGTGTACCTCATCATCATCATCTATGATGAATCCATACCTCCTAGGTATCTTTGGTACTATTTCGATTTACGATTCGGTTTGTGATATAATAGGTACATCTCTGGGTTCCTCTTATTTGACTTATAGTGTTTTGTGGTTCTTGAACTCTTCAAGATCTATTATCCTCCACTAGCCCCTTCAATAATAAACACCTTTATCTTAGAAAGCGTGTTTCATAACAAACACCTTTTGCTAAGTAGGATTATAGAACATATACCCTAAACTTACTTTAGGATGTCCCACAAATTGTACTTGTCAAATCTTGTCCCAAGCTTATCCTTTGAAACCTTTTCACATAAGTTGGACAACCCTTATCTTAACATACTTAAGATTAGGAATCCTCCACATCCATAACTTTTATGGAGTCTTGGGGTAGGATTTTGAGGTTACCATTTTTTCGTGAGATATCTGACCATTTCTAGGACATGATCCTGAAGGATCTTTGGAATGTCGGTAAAATCATTTTGGACCGCACCATGTCCAACAAGGTACGATTTTTCATTCAGATACATCAATCAATTATTGCGTATCAGGATGTGTCCATTATGAGAAAACCATTTGAGATGATCTAGAAATTTATTGCACAAGTATTTATTCCTTGATCCAATCAAAGAATCTTAATACATTGCCAATTTGTTTCACTTCTGAATTCTTTGAACCTTTCAAATAATTCACACTTGTATTCAACAAATACATATATTCAACTCTTTGAATGATCATCTCCTTTTCTTATACTAATTTGTTCAATATGCAAAATTATTTTCATGTAAGTCAGTATACAAAATTTATTAAGTAATATTCGGTTCTATACAAAACATTATTATTATAAATAGAACAACAATTGTTCTTAATTATAATACCAAAGATTTCATTGTCCAACAATAAAATGGAAATAATATTTTTAACAAGAAGCTGGAATACAATAACAACTTATTGACTTAATAGATTTGCCCGTAGGCATTGCTAAACTATAAGTTTCTATGGCTAATGTAGCAACCTTTGCTTCATTTTCCACACATAGGATTACTTATATTTGTTTAGCTTTCTACTTACCTTGGTCCCTTCATAAATCTATATTTATGATAACGAAAGTCGGTATCCAATACCCAAGTAGAACCTTGACTTAAAAAAAATTTATTTTAAATCATGAACAAATTTGTATTTATGTAGAAACTTCACTAAGCTTCTTTGGTTAGCCTCTGCAAGATGCTTCTCGCAGATTTCTTTCCGGTGTCGGGCTTATTGCGGTGGAAGCAAACTCCTTTCTTATCCATATCGGTTTTGTTCTTATTATCCTTTGTTTATGCCTTTCTATTTACCTTCTTTGAATCGTTCTTCTTTTCGGAAGATCCTTTGGCCCCTACCGAAGAAGACTTGATCTTTCTTGGTTGGAAAGTGACTCTCAACATTTTTCAACATGTTAAGCAAATCGTGAAAGGCGATATCTAGCTTGTTCATATGAAAAATTCACAACAATTGTGAAAGGAGTTAGGGAGTGAGTGCAAGATCAAATCTTGGCTCAACTCTCCATCCATGACAAAACCAGTTGTCTAATTGATCAATCAAATTGATTATGTTAAGAACTTTTTATGCATCTTTATAGTGCCATTGGCCATTCTAGATCGGAAGATCTCCTTAGATATCGATATCTATCGGTCCTACTTTCCTCACCATCAACTACTTGATGTGCGGGAATATAGTAGGAGCATCCATAGTTTCATCTTGATTTGAAGCTCGTTACTCATGGATGCGAGCATGATGCATTGAGCCAATGTGCATCATCTTGCCACTTTCTAAAAGTTGCAATCTTTTCTCTCGAGGCATTATGCGCAACCATTGCGAGGATAGGCGTATTTAGGACATAAGATAGCTTTTCAGCTATGAGAACTATTCTCAAATCCCTTAACCAATCCGTTTAATTCGGTCTGGTTAATTAACATCAAATATGTTTCGCAGTGATAGTAATTTTAGACATTGTAAAATTCTGTAAATGAATTTGTAATTAACAACATTTTAACATACATTCTTTTATTAATTACCAAAATAAATTAGGTCTTGTTTTAAATTGGTATCTCCCACTATTTTCTTCAAACTATATTACCCTCACTTATATAGTTGGCAAAATCTAATTAAAGATTTGCTAGTGAGAATAAGGATCCCATTTCAAATGTATATAGCCTTGTGGTGACACAACAAACTATATATAAATAAATAGGTAGACAACTTTTGTCAATTACATCAACTATGAAACTCCTTTTCTTTTGCCTCTTAGATTATTTTGATCAAGTGGTGGCACATCCAGAATCAAAATTATCCAAGTTAAGTCCGACCTAGCACTCCATATATTCAAAAAAAGAAAAATATCATCCTTGTGGTGACACAACAAAACAATATTGTTCAATTTTCTTTATAAGCATCAAATGTGATAAATTAACATCTTAAATACTTAATACTTGCCTTGTGGTGACACAACAAACTCATATTAAATATTTAATACTCTATTAATTTTATCATGCTAGAAAGCTGACGTTCGATATTCCAAATATCTTTGAGCGCTTAGGACTTAATATAAAAATTGAGGGGTTTGTTATTAATTTGTCTCATCTTTTTAAGCGCGCATACATATATATATATAAAATACGCGTCATATTAATGAACATGCGAAGCATGTTTGCATAATATATAATATATATAGTATAAGCATGCACATTTAGAATACTATATTCTACCGGATTGATTATGGACTTTTATTCTAGTTTGGTTCACTAGAGCCCCAAGTGAACCAAAAGGTCAGCTCCCCTAGGGTGCTAGAAATAATATTTAAATATAACTATTACATTTAAACTAGGGCTCCATTACAACGCATTCTTATGGTCTTCTTGCGCTCTTTGCTCCTTGATCTCCAATTTTCAAAATAATTCTAATTATTCCTATTACAAAACTATTTAAAATAAATAGAAACCTTGATCGTGATCGAGGGAAGTACATAGGAGGAGATAGAATTTACATTAAGAAAAATTAGAGAAGGCGAAGTACTGAGACCCCATTTAATAAAACCCATACATTCATGCATCAACTAAAATAAAATCCAATCACATTGGTCGATAGTCCATAATCAATCCCATTTATTATCATACACATCATCATATGCATCGATAAATAACATTCATCTTATGAATAATAAACATTTAATATATATATTGATATCATTTAATGGGCAAATTTAGTTAGTATAAAATCTATTTTGAATCAAAATAAACTCCTTTATTTTAATCCAAATTTAAATCAAAATAAAACTATTTTATTTTAATTTATCCAATTTTGAATAAAATAAACTATTTTATTTTAATCAAAATCTTTAATTAAAATAAACTCCTTTATTTTAATTAATTATGGAATCCAATTCATATAAAAAAAAAATTATTAAAGGAAACATGATTATCTTTCCTATTCACAAATAAACTCCTTTATTTTGAATAATATGAAATCTTATTTCATATTTAAATAAACTCCTTTATTTAAGGAAACACGGATTTTCTTTTCCTATTCACAAATAAACTCCTTTATTTTGAATAATATGAAATCTTATTTCATATTTAAATAAACTCCTTTATTTAAGGAAATTAGGATTCTTTCCTATTCACAAATAAACTCTTTTATTTTAAATAATATGAAATCTTATTTCATATCTAAACAAACTCCTTTATTTTAAGGAAAGATGGATTTACTTCCTATTCACAAATAAACTCCTTTATTTTAGGAAAAATAAAATCCAATTTCAACTCCAATTAGTTATTATGGAATCCAATTTCAACTCTAATTAGTTAGCATGAAATTCTAATTTTAAAATTAAAATAAACCTTTTTATTTTAAGATTAAAATAAACCTTTTATTTTAAAATTAAAATAAACTTTTATTTTAAGATTAAAATAATTATATATATATATATATAATATTCAATTTTAAAATTAAAATAAACTCTTTTATTTCAATATTAAAATAAACCTTTTATTTTAAGATTAAAATAAACTTTTTATTTTAATTATAAAATAATTAAAAATAATAATATATATATATATATATATATATATATATATATAATATATTTTATTAAAAAAAACATGATGATATGATATATATACTTGTTACATGTTTCCCTTTTTTTTTTTTTTTTTTTTTTTTTTTTTTATTGCATCTCATAATTTCAGTGAAAGGAATCAAAAAAAAAAAATAATAAAACTTCATGTTAACTTAAGAAGCTTACACGAGTAATATTTACTTGATTTTGCCAATTTCTTAGAAACTTAGTGAATAAGTACCTTTTTGAAAAAAAAAAAAAATATATATATATATATATATATATATATATATATATATATATTTATAAATAAAATAATAATTTTATACAATAAAATTATGCCCAATTAAATTGTTTTAAACACATATCAATATACATATTAAATTAAAACAATTAATAATTCGCATAAAGGTTTGGCTCACGATGCTCTTTGTTAGGTTTTGTAATATTCAAGAACCTTGATCAAATTGCATAAATTTGCGAAGCGTGTAAAATCGAGTTTAAAAATTTACAAACCATATATACTCGGATCACCCTTTATGCACAATTATTAATTAAGCGAAAAAGATAAGAATAAAAACATACCCTTGAAGATCCGAGCTTCCTCGGTACAAGTTCACCTCAATCCTTTTCGCATTCAACTTGAATCCACCGGGTTTGGTTCCTTCCTTTGATCGGCGTTAGCCACCCATATGTTTGGCCTCAGAGGTGATCCACCAAAGAAAAATAAAGAATTCAAGAAGATGGTGTATTTGGCTCAAACCCTAGTTTTCTATCTCTATAGAAAAGGGTACTCTCCAACAAATTGGAATTATATCGTATGTTGAAAAAGTCAACCACTCCCACCACCCATAATAAGACTCCTCTTATTTATAGATGTGGGCAACCCATCTTAACAATTAAGGAATTGGGATTTATTTAATTAATTAAATTCTTTTAATTAATTAAGCTCCCTAATCTTATTAGGGATAATTAATTAAACTCCTTTAACTAATTTTCCTTCCTAATCCAATTAGGAATAAATGAGAGTACTTATATTAAATTAATTCCTAAACTCTTTTAGAAATTAAAATAATAATAATTGTAATAATATTAATAAGACTCCTCTTATTAATTTATATTTAATATTTCTAAAATATTAAATAATAAATATTAAGCTATTTAATTTATTCTATCACCATAGATTAAATTAAATATACATAACTTTATATTATTACGATTATGCCATTAACTTCTTAAATAATTATTCTTCCTTTTATGGTGTGACCCTTTAGGTTCTCCATATTAAGCAGGTTGTGAATAAATCAATTAGAACAATTCTAATCTTATTTAAATAAATAAATTAAACAATTAATTTATTTAAATAAATAATATTTATTCTACAATAGGGATAAGCCTCCTAGCGATCAGCGACTTTCCGGATAATATAGATTTCAACATTAATCATTAAAGAACCTTTGAGTAAATAGTTCTGCACAATGATTCAATCCTTCCACCATCTGATGTCCCAATTAAATATAAGACATGAAATTCTTTGTCAAGTCTTATTTTATTTAATTATATGTATTTCGATCCTTAAATGCTGACTCAAATAATGCAAATTAGAAACTCCTTTCTAATTTCATTACGCCGCCAAGGACTCTTTGGGTTGTCATTTATCGAATCACATAGGACATTTCTCTTCTTTTATTAGAAGTGGTAGATTCTTTATTGATCATACATTATCTCCATGTACAACTTATTATACCCAAGCATACCCTTTGATATACCCTAAGGGTCTTAAGGAATAAGTCAAAGTATAACTCATCATACACACGAGATACTATGATGATCTCAAGTCCAAGGATTACTTGTACTACTATCACTCTGAGAATTCCTATTGACGAGCAAATAAAACTCCATTAGGTATTCCTTAGCGAGCCACGTTCGGTGAACTTATTCTCTAATAAGCACCTACATACTTGCTTTAGTGTCTCCACACAAATGATCATGAGATCAATCATCCTCATCGATGAGTAAGCAACGTATGTACCAATCTATCCGGATTCACTAATTCCCAATTTAGTAATCCAATGATTGGGAACTATTTTAGTTTTAAGCTTTCTAAGGATTTAGATCTCATTAGAATGATCATCATCATTATTCTAAAAGCATTGCTTAAAACTATGGGTTTATCACATATTATAAAACAGCATCATGTAGATAATTAAAAGCCTTTAATAATTAATACTTTTTATTAATAAATGAATAAGATTGTTACAAAGAATATGCTTTATCATCAAACATAATTGGCTTGTGTGCATACTACTTCCAAATACAGGTTCCTCACTTAACCTCTTTTTCAACTCCTAAAAATTGTTCTCACATTTTTCAGTCCACACATACTTCACCGACTTTCTTGTCAGATTTGTCAACGGAGTAGCTATTTTAGAAAAGTCCGGAATGAACCTTCTATAATATCCCGCTAACATCAGAAAACTTTGAACCTCGGTTGGCGTTTTCAGTTGCTCCCATTCATGAACTACTTCTACTTTTTCCGGATCTACGGAAATGCCATCCTTATCAATAACATGCCCTAGAAACTGCACTCTCACCAGCCAAAATTCACACTTTGTGAATTTCGCATACAACTTCTCCTTTCTTAGTGTTTCCAACACTATTCTTAAATGTTCTGCATGATCTTCTGGCGTCTTTGAATAGACTAGAATATCATCAATGAACACTACTACGAACTTGTCCAAATATTATTTGAACACTCTATTCATCATATCCATAAATGCAGCTGGTGCATTCGTCAACCTAAACGACATTACCAGAAACTCGTAATGACCATAACGAGTTCTGAACGCCGTCTTAGGTACATCCTCTTTCCTTACCATTAATTGATGATATCCCGTACGTAAATCTATCTTAGAAAAATACTGTGCCCCTTTCAACTGATCAAATAAATCATCGATCCTGGGCAACGGGTTTTTATTCTTAATCGTTAACTTGTTCAACTCTTGATAGTCGATACAAAGTCTTAACGACCCATCCTTCTTCTTGACAAACAACACTGGTACTCCCCAAGGAGACACACTCGGTTGAATGTACTTTCTATCTAATAGTTCTTGTAATTGAACCATTACCTCCTTCATCTCAACTAGCGCCATCTGGTATGGTGCCCTTGAGACTGCTGCCGTTCCCGGTAACAGATCAATTACAAACTCTACCTCCCTGTCCGGTGGAATACCTGATAACTCCTCCGGAAATACATCCGCGAACTCCTGCACTATAGGTATCTGATCCAAGGATGTTCCCACTCTTTGGGTATCCACAATATGGCACAGATAACCTATACACCCTTTTCTCAACATCTTCCTAGCT
This sequence comes from Panax quinquefolius, assembly GCA_020205615.1. Taxonomy (NCBI): domain Eukaryota; kingdom Viridiplantae; phylum Streptophyta; class Magnoliopsida; order Apiales; family Araliaceae; genus Panax; species Panax quinquefolius. Next base: position 78,834,292 of record CM035153.1, read on the forward strand.
TGTGTCATAGACAGACAATAAGAGCGTCTCGGTGATTTTCTACCGAAGAACACTACCTTGGTTTTCTTAGAAAGCCGAAGGTTAACACATTTCCTATGGAAATCTATAATTGCCTTATGGTTGACTAACCAGTCCATACCAAGAATTACATCGAATTGTTTTAGCCTTATCGGTACCAAATCTACCGATAATCTATTCCCTCTAATTTCTACGCAACAATCCTTATGAATATGCTCAATGGGAATTATCTCTTCGTTTGCTACCTTAACGTCTAAAGGTATAGGTAAATTCTCAGGGATTAAACCTAATCGCTTAGCAAATTCACATCTTTATAAAAGAACAAGTAACTTTTAGAGTCAAATAGCACATAAGCATTTATCTTATTGATTAGGAATGATACTCTTTACCACATCCAGATTGATGCAATTGCATCTTGGACGATCATATTAAACGTCACGGTGATGAGGGTCTACCCGATGGTGGTTTGGTCCAAGAATGGCTAGTTACCACTACTAGAACTCTTATTCCCCTCTAAACCCTTCTTTGGGCAATTTCTTGCCATGTGGTCCATGACCCATGTAGGCGAAACATCCTCGGTTCTTCTTAGGGTTAGGACAATTAGGTGACAAATGCCCCCACCCACCCCTGATTGTAGCATCGCTTTCCCTTTAAACAGACTCCCATGTGAGACTTTCCGCATGTCTTACATGCTTCCGTCCTCCGCTTGGGATCTCCCTACTTTACCCCGGTATTCCCAAGGTTAAAAATCTTTCTCTTTGGCAAATTGCCGCTTCCGCTGGCAACTTCAGCCTTATCACTTCCCTCTAACTTACTCTTAATCTTCCGCTCTTTATGGTACTAAGACAAAGCCTCACCACCACCTTCAGCTATTATCGCCTTCTCCAAAATAGTCCCATAGGAAGCATTCTGGAAAACCGATATCCTACTGTAGAGCTAGGGTTTTAAGCCCTGCTCAAACCTACGCACCTTCCTCGCTTCTGTGTCCACCTGATGTGGAGCAAATCTCGCCAATTCGTTAAACTTGGCGGCATACTGGGGAACTGTCATATCCCCCTACTTAAGTTCTAAGAACTTAATTTCCATTCTACCTTGCATGCTAGTAGGGAAATAGTTCTCGAAGAAGACCTTCTTAAACTGTTCCCATGTAACAGTCTCTGTCCTAGCCCCACCCTGGTGAGCCTCCCAACAGTAGTTGGCTTCCCCCTTCATCATGTAAGTCGCAAAAGAAGTCTTTTGCGCCTCACCTACGTTTGTTAGCACAAACGCCTTCTCAATCTCTCTAACCCCGTATCCGGGCTTCTAACAGGGTACATGCGTTTCTCGGAACTGGGAGGACCCACACTTTAAAAGTCCTTAAAGGTAGTTGTTCTTGCTACCCTAGAGCCTCTGGGAATCCACCCCTTGGTTAAATGCAGCCGTTAATAAATTAACGAACTCTTGCATAGGGTTATTAGGACCCCTCTGATTCTCATTATGAGACTCGGCTTCTTGGTTACGTTGTCTCCTTCTTGGCGGCATAATTCTGATTAAATAAATAAAGCTTTGTTATTATCTATTTAACTACTCGGTTATCATTTTAAATCAACAATAACCATTCATACCACAACAAGCACATTAAATAAAAACTTCATTATATTAATATGCTTTCATAGTCAAAACTATTTACATCATGTTTCTTTAGCCAAAAAGCTATTACATACTATCCCGCGATTGCCTTCTACAAAAATTGGGATTTTCAAAAAGACTACCCTTTAATTATACAAAAGAGGGTTTTACGTCACTACTCATTTACAAAAAGATCTAACGATCTACTAACATTGTCGAACGGCATTCTCATATTTTTGATTTGCCAGAATCGACATTATATCTCGACTTATAGTATGTTGAGTCTGACCGGACTCAATAGAATAATAAGCAATTTTTAGCTTGAAATCCTCATGAGCACATTCATGGATGTATGACATCGTAGCTATTTTCTGGTCTTTCTCAACCAGTTTCTTTTGTAGCTCAAGGACCTCGTCCTTATAGTCACGAGCTTTATTAGTCATAAGCACTTTTTCATCGTGCCCAGACTCAAAGTCTACCTCTGCAGATTCCTTAGCCTCATATAAGGCAGTTATCTCCTCAATCTGATTCTCCAATACTGTGCGCAGATGCACATTTCTATCCAACACGACCTCATACAATGCTCGCGTTGCATCCGGAGGTGTTGGTTCTTGGGTAGGTAACACCATGTTAATCGATGTCACCTCCATCTCCTCCTCCACGTCTAGCATCTCGTTAAGGTATGATGCTAAACCCATAGTCTCCTCAGAGTATTCCTCCTCAGAGATGTACTCCTCAATGTCTGAGTCATCTATGACCACTATAGGTACCTCCGCCACTGGCATTGGTACTATCTCCACTTGGTTAATTGACTCCTCACTCACAACGTGAATGTCTCTATACATCATGCTATCGATCGACATCTACAATAGCACATAACAAGTTGATTAGTACATAATACACAATAGTAGAAGAACAAATCACATTTAATATCTTTAAGATTAATTTTCATCTTTTAATCCTTTTGATACTGTGTTATCTCAATACCTCATTAATTCAATGGACTTGAATTTTATTCCTCGGACTTTACCTTCCTTACGAGGTTATTAGCCTAAGGTTCTTCCCCCCTTAAGTTTTATAACCTATGGCTTTGATACCAACCTGTGACGCCCCCAAATTCGGGTATCTTTCAACCCGACAGATGGTGCTCCACTATACTAACATCCATACAATCATTCCATTGAAAAACAACAAAATGAAGGTAATACTATCTTTTATTACAATCAAAGTATAAATCCTTCCCAGGTTCATAACCGGTTACATCGTTCATTGTTCATAATGTATAATACATATAAACTTACTACACTATTACACAATGCCTAAGCATCCATCTTAGCTTTGCCCTTATCTCTCTTGGCATACACAGTACGTTCATCTTTAACTGCAATTATATGATTCACGCAAGAAGTGAGCATGACAGCTCAGCAAGTTTTAAGTAAGGATAACAGGAATACCACATTCGTGAATCATATAACAATTCTGACATAATTGAACAATAGTTATGAAGTATTATGAATCAATAATACTTTAACAGTTCATAACATCAATTCCCAAAGTATAGAATAGATTAGGAATTTTGAACCAAATTCGATAGACCATGAACGATAACTTTCGGTTTTCATACTTGAAAAGGAGTCCACAAAGACTAAAGCCGTTCATCCAGATAACTTACGAGCACTTCTAGGTGATCGGCCTATAGTACTCTATGTTGATCAACACTCATTCATTAAACGTATTTACGTTTAATATTTTTGGCAAACTCGCGTGCCCATCGAAATATCGATGAAAAATATTTTTTTTGTTCATAGACAAACCTTACCTTCACGTCCGTACCAATTACTTGGCATAGGAGAGCGTTAACATTTCTATATAAAATGATATGAATCATAATCAATCTATATATTACGAATAGTCTAGCCGAGTTAAAATCTGGCATCGACCCTTTCTTTAAAACAAGTCTTGCAATTCAGTTCATGAATCACATAAAACTTGGCTAACATGGAAGTTAAACAAGCGTTAAGAAAACTTGCCTTTCAACGTCTTCAAATATTTACTCGACTGACCACAGCCTTTACAGAATCTACATGATATATTCATATAGCACACTGTAATTAGCTATCAAACAACTATTCAAATTGTTCCTACAAGCTTCTTTCTCTTCTATATCTTTGTTAACTTAATATCATTTACTAAAGTCAACAAGACTTATTACCCTTCATCCCGATTTATTAATCAACTGACGTTTATTAACCGGACTCGAACATTGTTGATAAAGTATCAACTTTGTTCATCGTTGTTAACTTACTAACATGCATTACATTCCTAAGTTTCATACCATATACCTAAGTATAAGTAGTATAGGAATAAATTTAATACACTTATGAAGTGTACAAACATCATCCCTTTAGGTCTCCGAACAAATGAAGTTTAAAACCTAAGTCATTTGTCGAGGAGAAACAACACTCATCATTGTGGCTGACCATTCTAATCTTAGGATCAATCATTGCAGCATGCCAGATTTAGTAGTGTCTGGCCTCGGTCACGTGGCATTACGGCAAATGAAGAAACGATGGCATTGCGGTGCCATTTAGCAGTGTGCAACATCATCATCTTTGTATTTATATGCATGCGATTTGAACGCGGCGCCAGACCTCAGTACCAGATTCCAACAAAATTTTTAAAACTTTGTGAAATTCCCAGAGCTGTAACTTCTTCGTTTTAAGACCGATTTAGTCCGTTCAAAAGCCTACACGTCACAAATAACGTAATCTACGCGTTCATATAAGAATTCGACACTTTCGAATCCGTTAACTCAAAATTGACCATTAAGTTCATTTTCTATACATTCAGAAATGTTAATGAGCGTTCAATGCTCGTTTTCTTCGTTTTAAGTCGGAATTCGACGATTCTTGAACCCACAACTCTTAATCACCCTATCTCACATGTTGACATTGAAAACCAACATTTTCAAGTCTCACGGCAACTTTTGACCTCTAATCCGAAAATCAACGTTTTCGACGTTTAACGTCTAATTACGTAAAATTTGCCATAACTTCGTTACTATCGTTCTCTAAGCCAAATCACATGGAATACTCCATGGATTTCATATCTACATCCTAACCAATCAAGATGCAAATACTAACGGATTGATGGAGTTCAATCGTTTATAAACGATCAATCTCAACAAACAATATTTTCATGGTTCAAAACTATATTTATCCTTATGATTCTTATAATCTCATGACTTATAGAGATTGAATCTATGGTAAGTCATCATTAATCCCTCATACAAGACATATACCACCCATCTATGATTCTCCAATATAAAAGAAAAATCAAAAAGAGATGGAAAGGAAAGGTAAGGATTATACCTTAAGGATTCTTATGAAACTTTCTTGGAAAACTTTATGATCAAGCTTCCAAAGGTGTAAGATTTATGAGTCTAGCTCTCTTTCTCTCTCAAAGATATAAGTTGAGCCTTGGAAAAACTCTCAAATGAATCAACCTATGGAATTTCCAAGACAAAAATAATTGTTTTTCGAGAAATTTCTGTAAAAACACTATTCATCCGTTTCTGTTCGGGGAATTATTTTGAAATTCTGAGAAACACGTAATGATAGAATATCGTGATAAGATGGAATATCTGATAATATTTCATGTATAGCAAACGCATTTTTCACCTGCGGACTTAAAACCTAAGGGTTGAGTATATTGATTTTTGAGAAGAAAATAATATGCGTAGAAGGAATTGCGTTAGGGTTAATGCGAGTATTATACATTAATGATACTTTTTAGTGTCTATGTATAATACGTTGAGTAAATGCGAAGTACAATATGATAATTGTACTTATGATATACGAAGGGAATACGTGAATTGTACGTGTATAATACGATGCGTATTATAGAATTAACCTAAGTCTCAATGATTAATTAATTTTTATTGGATTATGATTAGCCCAATCAATTGAATGACTAAGCCCAAAGAGATTAATGGGTTAAGCCCAAGTCAAGACCCAATGTTTATTTAGTTAAGCCCAATTCATTAAAACCGAACCGTGGATCGATCCGGTGGGTCACCGAATGGGTAAAACCCATGGGGAAACCCATGGGATGTCACTTGAAGGAGGTGGGCCGGCCACCTTGGTGTGCAACCCAAGTTTATGGCTTGGTCACCAAGCATTTTACTTGGTGACCAAGTGTGAATAGTAAGGAGGTGGAGAGTGTTTTGTCCAAATTGCCCTCCCTTTCATTTGCTTATAAATAGAAGGTTAACAATTATTTCAAACACGTAGCCAGAATACTAACCACGTTAGCACATTCTAGGTCATAGAATGACCTTCACATAGCTTACTCACATAATAATCAATTAAATTCATTCAATTCACATAATCAAATAAAAATTTAATTATCATAAAAATTCAATTTTCTCGGGCGTTACAAGGGATCATGTCCCTAAGCTTTGATACCAATTGTGATGCCCCCAAAACAGGTATACATCACCCATCTTGAGTCGCCAGATACACACTACATAAATTCAAATACAACTTAATTATACAACAGTCGTCAATGATCTTCTTTAAAACCAAGTCATGTTGTTTAAACAGCTGTAGCCGGACTTTTCTGTTGTAGGATCGTGCGATCCTTTGCTGATATAACTGACCATGGAAGATAGCCGTGGTTCGCCTTTCGTCTATTAGAGACAATTGGTGATACCTGTGATGCCCCCAAAACAGGTATACATCACCCATCTTGAGTCGCCAGATACACACTACATAAATTCAAATACAACTTAATTATACAATAGTCGTGTAAAATACGACAAAACATATGCTGTGAGTTTTAATACAAATATTGTCATCTAGATAATATCCACACTCAATGGAGTCCTCATTACAATTATTATCACACTATTCTATAGAATAGTGAGGACTACTAAAGCCACTTATATTGGATCATCACTCCATTCCCCAACTCGTCCCAGCTATATTCTCGTTTCCTGAAGAGAACAATGAAAGAAAAGGTGAGCTCAACTAGCCCAGTAAGAAATATTATGACTAAGATAATGCAGAATAAATTATCCTTAGCCTTCAACAGTATAACAACTGATAGAATATAATAGACAAAAAAATTTAGATCAACAACTGCAGCAGAATAAGCAATCCATTGGAAGAGTCAAGTAGAGCATAAAATCTACTATCTTCTATGATGTAAAAAGTTTTTCATCAACTTTATCGCAGAGACTCAGCTTAATAAATAAAATCAAATCATCCCTGCACCACGGCCAAGGATATTCATTAGTATTATAACCACGAATTATCCATGCACTATGGGCCAAGAATATTCGTGTTTTCAATAATGGTCATGATTATACCGAATAATCCCTGGTAATAATCATAGCAACAACTGTCCATCAATGAACTACAGGCCAATGAGGACTTTCACCACATCATTCGTCACATTACGGTCATGATTATACCGAATAATCCCTAGTCATAATCATACCAAGTCCATCTCTGCACGTAAGCCAAAGATGACTTTCATCACAATATAAGCATGAGGATGATGACAATGACATAATAATTCAATAAAATAAGTTCAAGGATAAATTTTAAAGATTTATAATTTAATTTATCCAGAAATCAATAACGTCAAAATTGTCAACATGATAATGCTTTGTAGAGTAAAATTCAAGAATAATATTCATGTTCCAGAAATAATTTGGACAGAAAAGAAATATATTTTTTTGGATAAATAGTACCCCGTGAATAGTACTTCGAGAATAGTATCTCGTGAATAGTACCCCGACAAGAAAAATACCCCAAATACCCGAGTGAATAATATTTGTGTGAATAGTAATTTGGGTGAATAGTAACTCGTGAATAGTATTCCGACACAAAAAGTCCCCCGAATACTCGAGTGAATAATATTAGAGTAAATAGTAACCCGTGAATTGTAACTCGTAAATAAAATATCAAATAAAATGATATTTCATGACGAGTACGAAAGAAATGATATCTCATACGAGTATAATAGAATATACGAAACTGCAAATGGATTTTCATCTGCCATGCGGTAATCCACGTAGACATATCATTTCCACAATTTAATAAAGAATGAATACAAAAGGTCATTCACCATGCATGCGGTAGTCCGCGTAGACAGATTATTCCAACAGAATAATAAAGAATGGAATAACAAAAGAATTCACCAGGCATGTGATAGACCGCACAGACAGGTTATTCCCAACAGAATAATAAATAATGGAACCAGGTCATGCGTAATACGTACAGATAGGATATTCCAACAGAATAATAAAGAATGGAACTGGGTCATGCGTAATCCGTACAGACAAGATATTCCAACAGAATAATAAAGAATGGAACCAGGTCATACGTAATCCGTACAGACAAGATATTCTAACAGAATAATAAAGAATGGAATAATAGAAGAATTTCACCATGTATGCGGTACTTCAGATAGAGCGAGTTATTCAACATAATAATAAAGAATGGAATAATGAGAAGAATTTCAAGCATGTATGCGTGCCAGCATAGAAAGTTATTCCAACATAATAATAAAGAATGGAATAACAGAAGCTCTCTTCATGAATACGAAAGAAATAATGCCCCTTACCTTAGAAGAAAACTGGATACTAGAATAGTGAGGCAACATACTTCTCTTCTTCTTTCTCTCTATAATTTCTCTATATAATAATTACTCTATAGCTTTAGTGAATTGGTGAGAAATGAAGGAAGAATGAGCTTCTATTTATAGAAAAATATAGTTTCGATAATTGCACGTTTTGAGGCTCAAAATATTACAGTATAATACCTTCCTCTTTTCTTTCATTTATAATTTAGTCTTGCAAGTATTATCAAACTTGCACCACCTCCCCTAATAGTAAATCATGTGAATCAATAGTAAATCGTGTGAATCAATAGTTCTAGACATATGAAAATATTAATTATAGTATAGTACCTCCATCTATACCTCCATTTTTAACTTAGTCATGCAAGTATTATCAATCTTGCACCAACTCCCCTAATAGTAAATGAATGTGAATCAATAGTACACACATGTGAACAAATAGTTATAATCATGTGAATCAATAGTAATTAATTGCTCATTTATCTGGTTAATTACCCGATTAGTCAATATAACCTCCAGACATCAATTATTATCGAAATAAATATCAATTTCACTAACACTAATAATTCCAACACAATGGAACTATCAATTTCATCTTTAATCAACACGAACTTATTCATTATTAATATTATAATTTATAATATTTAACAACCAAGTCGTTCCCAGGAAAGAGGGGGCTTTCCGATAAGAATTTCTCCTTATTGGCGCGCAATTAGGTGACCAAACCTCTCCTTAACAGAACTTCTAGACATTGTCAATATTGCAAATAATAATATGAATAACTTTATCATCTCAATTATTGATTTAATAATATAACATATTATACGGATGATCTTTGTGACAATAATTGAATCAATAATATGAGAGATATGATGCAACAATTACTGTAGCAATAATTGAGTATAACTGAGTGACTTCTCACGTAAGCATCAATAATTAATATCGTGTGTTACTATGCAACCACGCGTATTACTGTACTTTTACTACCGGGTAGTTCAACAGTTTTAACGGTAACACTTTCGCCATTATTTTTATAAAAAGATAATTCTGTCGTTTTCTAACTGTGATAATACTTCCGTTGTGGGGTCCACTAATGATTGTACCGTCGTACGAATATTTCCTATTAAAACGAATATTCCCCGACCAATCGAATATTATATAACAACTTGCATACTTTGCAAAATTTATAAATACTACCCACAACTATAACACTATCTCAAATCCACACTATAATATTCAAAAAAAATATTTTGAGAAAATTAAATATTTATTCATAAAATTTGGGGTCTTACAATACCTGTCTTGTACCCATTGGTCTTCATCCAACTGAGCATCCATCAACACTCTGAGGGATTCCATTTCCACCTCTATGGGGAGCACTGCTTCCATCCCTTAGGCTAATGAGTGGGGGGTTGCCCAAGTGGAAGTACGCATAAAAGTTCTGTAGGCTAATAAAGTCAGAGGCAAGAGGTCAGGCCATCCTTTATGATTGGCGGACATTTTCTGCATAATCTTTTTGATGTTTTTATTAGCCGCTTCAATAGCACCATTCATCTTTGGACGGTAGATGACGGAGTTAATGTGTTTGATGTGGAATTTTCTGTATAACTCCTCCGTTATTTTATTGTTGAGGTTCTTAGCATTGTCTGACACAATGACCTTTGGTTGTCCATATTGACAGATGACATTACTTCTGATGAAATCAATGATAACTTCTTTAGTAACCCTAGGGATGGAGGCTGCTTCTACCCATTTGGTGAAGTAGTCGATCATGGTGAATATGAATCGATGTCCATTACTGGCTTTGGGCTCGATGGGCCCGATCACGTCCATTGCCCACATTGAGAAGGGCCATGGCGAACTCATATTATGGAGTTCCCTTGGAGGGGCGTGGATGGAATTTCCATGAATCTGGCATTGATAGCACCTCTTGACGTGATCATCATAATCAACTTTGAGTGTAAGCCAATAATGCACTGTTATGAAAATCTTCTTGACAAGTAGGGGTCCGCTCATGTGAGGGCCACATACTCTGCCATGGATCTCATTCATGAGTCTCTGAGCTTGGTCTTTATCCAGACATCTGAGGAGACCTAATCCTGCATCTCTTTTGTAGAGTGCATCTCCGCTCAGGTAGAATTTCATAGCAAGTCGATGAATCCGCCTCTTCTCAGTTAGGCTCACCTCAGCGGGTGTAGATCCATCTCGCAAATACTCCTTGATGTGTTGATACCAAGGGTTGTGGATGGGAGGTAGTTCATCCGATATTTCTCCAACATAGTTCCCATAGACTGAGGCCTTTTGCATTGCAAATGTGATGCTTGGCATGTTTTCCTTGTCAGGTATGTAAATCAAGGAGGCCAACATTGCTAATGCATCCGCAAAATCATTCCTATTACGAGGAATGTGTAGAAAGGAGATTTCTTTGAACTCTAAAGCCATCCGTAAAACTTGCCGATGGTAAGGCAACAAATGTAATTCTTTGGTTTGATAGATTCCCGTGGATTGTTTAATTACCAACTCTGAATCCCCAAAGACAGTTAACTGCTTGATACCCATTAAACGGGTAAGTTTTAGCCCCATGATACAGCCTTCATACTTAGTTGTGTTGTTGGTGCTGACAAACTATAATTTGACGGCGACGAGATACTGCTCCCCCGTACTGCATATTAGAACTGCTCCAGCTCCAAAATCTTCTATGTTAATACCTCCATCAAAATACATTTTCCATGTACGGTATGTATCGTACTGATGTTGTTGCTGAACTATCATTACCCCTTCATCGGGGAAGTATATTTCTGAGGGTTTGTAGTCCCCTGTAGGTGCGGCAGCCAGTTGATCCGTTATTCCTTGACCTTTGACAGACTTTTGCGTCACGTAGACGATGTCAAATTGCTATAGGATCAACTGCCATCTGGACAGTCGATAATTCAGTATGGGCTTACTGAACACATACTTGAGAGGATCCACACGAGATATGAGATGGTTTGTGTGACCATAGAGGTAATGTTGTAACCTCATGGAAGCCCGTGCTAAAGCATAACAAGTCTTCTCAATCAGAGTGTACTTGTGTTCACTGATGCTGAATCTTTTGCTGAGGTAATAGATAGCTCGTCCATGGACTCTATCGTCTTTTTGCCCCAGCATACAGTCCATGGCATTGTCATTTATGGACAGGTACATGAATAGGGGAACATCATCCCTGGGTGGTACCAAAACAGGAGCGTTAACCAGCTGCTCTTTAATGGTAAGGAAGGCTTTCTGACACTCATCGTTCCATTTCATGGAGGAGTTCTTCCTTAACAGCTTGAAGATGGGCTCACAGGTTGCGGTGAGTTGAGAAATGAACCTGCTAATGAAGTTTATTCTTCCCAAAAATCCCTGTATTTCTTTCTCTGTTTGAGGAATGGGCATTTCCTTGATGGCTTGGATTTTAGTAGGATCCAGTTCAATCCCTTTGTGGCTGACTAGGAAACCTAGCAACTTACTTGACTTAACACCAAAGGTGCACTTGGCTGGATTCAACTTCAAGTTGTACTTACGCAACCTGTTGAAAAGCTTTCTGAGATGGTCTAAGTGGTTCTCCTCCCTTTGGGATTTGACATTGATGTCATCCACATAGATCTCTATCTCCTTGTGTATTAAATCGTGGAAAAGAGCCATCATAGATCGCTGATAGGTTGCCCCAGCATTGATGAGGCTGAATGACAACCGTCTATAACAAAAAGTCCCCCAAGGCGTGATGAAAGCAGTTTTCTCACGGTCCTCAGTGACCATAATTTGATGGTACCCCGCAAAGTAATCAGCAAAGGAGTACATGCCGTATTGAGCAGTGTTGTCAATAAGAATGTGGATAAAGGGCACGAGAAAGCTATCTTTAAGGAAAGCTTTGTTTAAATCCCGGTAATCCATGCAAACTGGCACCTTTCCTCCTAGTTTAGGCATGAGAACAATGTTGGATATCCACTCTGGATATGTAGACACCATGATAATGCCATCTTGAAATTGTTTTACAATTTCTTCTTTAACCTTTAAACTCCACTCAGGTTTCAATCGCCTGAGTTTTTGTCTAACTGGCTTGAATCCTTCTTTAATGGGAAGGCGATGAAGAACAATGTCAGTGGACAAATCCACCATGTCTTCATGAGACCATGTAAACACATCCTAGAATTAGGTTAATAGTGCAACCATGTCATTCCTCTGATTTGTGGTAAGGTCTGAACCAATTTGGATTAGCTTAGGGTTTTCTAAGGTTCCAAGATTGAAAGAAATGGTTTGGTCAAGGTTGGGTTTAGGTTTGTTTGTAACCTATTCCTTAATCTCCTGAGGTGTCTCAATGTCCTCTTATATATCCATCAAGTCTGAGTCCAACTTTGCATCAAAGTTACAGCCCTTATGGAGAGAAGGCACATCATCAGCAAGTACATGCAAATCTAAATTCAGAGTCCTAAAACAAAGTATGCTTTCACTTAATATATGCAACTGTTTGATCATACAAAAGTGATAGCATGTACTTGATAAAATAACTGCTAGTACTGTAAAGAAAAACAAGCAATTAAAGTTATCTACAGGGCAGAGGGATTTTCTGCCCATTTTACCCTCGTCGACCAATGCATGGAGTGCTGCTCCAATTGTCGAGGGCAAAGTATTGATGGACTACAGTGATGGAAGGATCGTCATTGTCCTCCTTCTCCCGAATGATAACCATGACATCTGGGCAATCATCGTCTTGGGTATATCTGTTTGTATGTTCATCATGAACGATAACGCTATGTCTCGTTCCATTTATGCCTGACATCATCAAGGTTATGCCATGTTTATATTTTCGTTCCTTTTCTTCCACTTTGGGATCAGGAATCAGCACCTCTTTTGCTTATCAACTCATGGGGTAAAGGTAGAGTAAATCGTCGTAAGGCGGAAGCTTGAGGAACCTGCTTGTGCTTATGAGGATTCCTGTGACTTGAACTGGCAGAATAACCTAGCCTGGCTGTTCAAATTTAACTGGACATTTGAATAGGGTGCTTAATACCCTATTTATCTTTACCAATCCCCTGTCCAGGCTGATGACCTAATGACTTCATTTCTTGAGTGGCCGACATAACCTCAGAAAAAATCTTGGGTACAGGAAGTGGTGCTCTAATAGAATGGTATTGCGTGGTACTCACTTCCAGAGCATGAAAACTGGTCGGTTCAACTTCTGAATTGAAGATAATGATTGGTAGAGTTCCTTGTTCAGGACATTCCTGCTCATCATTGACAGTGACTAGACTGTTATTGACAATGTATTTGAGTTGTTGATGTAGTGTGGAGGGAACGACTCCAGCCATGTGTATCCATGGTCTCCCTAATAGCAGGTTGTATCCTAAAGCTATCTTGAGGACGTGGAAGGATACATTGAATATATTTGGACCAATCTCAATTGGCAGCTCAATCTTTCCGACGGAATTTCGTCAGGATCCATCAAAAGCTTTGATAACCATATGGCTGCTTTGGATCCGCTTGAGATTGACATTCATCTTCACCATGGTGGCATAAGGACAGATATTTAGAGATGAGCCTCCATCTATCAAAACTCCATCTAGCATGTACCTGGAAGACAAAACTGCAATGTGCAATGGCTTGCAATGACCGGTCCCTTCGGGCGGTATGTCGTCATCAGTGAAGGATATCACATTGTTGTTGAAAATGTGATCAACCAGATGTTGAAAGTTTTCCACATCCACTGAATTTGGCAAATAGGCTTCTTCCAAAACCTTCAATAAGATCTTCCGATGATCCTCGGAAGATAAAACCAAGTCCAGTATTGAGATCTGATGTGGAGCTTCTCTTAAGCTTAAAAACCACCTTGGCTTCATTATGGCCCATAGTGCGGAGGAATTTTTCAATCTTCTCCATGGGAATCTTCCCCCTTTGCAAGTAATGTGAGATATAGTGGATTTTCCCTCGACACTGTAGCAGTAATGTGAGACATGGATCCTTTAGCTTCTCCATAATTCCATGAAACTTTGTGTAAGCTGACAACAGGATGATGTGGTCTGAAGGGTAAAGAAATTGGCTTTGGTGCAGTCACTTTCAAAGGATTGTCAGCTCATTTGAGTTGAATTGCTTGTATGGGAAATTCTTTGACAGTCTCATCATCCACTTCAGATATAACTGCTACTGATCCCTTCCATTTGGTAGGACATGTATTCTCACTCTTGAGTTGCACAGTGTAATCATCTGCTAGTTGCAGGACACCGCTATCAATAAGATTCTGAATGCGATGGCGGAGTGCCCAGCATTTTTTTGTGCTCTGACCGCGAGAATGTGAATGATATTGACACACTTCATCAGAATTGAACTGTCCTGAATGGGGATTGATTGGAGGCAGAAGGAAGGTAATTCTTCCTTCATTGATCAGCATTTGCAATATCTCCTCTATAGATTGGCCTAGATAGGTAAATTCCCTCTGATTGACAAAATCCCGACGGGCTTTAGCATTTGCTCTCTTCGCAACCTTATCCTCCATAGCTTCGCTTTCTGAAGGTGGTGATGGAGCATTCATAACAAAAGGAAGGAGATAGACATGCTCCTGTTTGATTAATTGGCGTGTGACTTGATGCTGGTGGGTCACCAGTTCTGCCAATTGCTCAATTTGCTTGCAAAGAGTTTTCATCTTTCATTCCATAATAAACTGGAACTTTGCATAATCCCATTTGTCAACACCGTCTTTGAGGGATTGGGATGATTCACCATTAGAATTGGAACTATATCCAGTGCTCCAACTGATCATGTTGACCTCTTCTTCTTTGTGTTGAGGAAGAGGGTTGTCTTGCACATGAGGTTGATTTGGTCTGGTGACCACGATCTCACCTTTGTCTATTAAATCTTGTATCTTGTGTTTCAAGGCCCAACAATCTTGAGTGTCATGTCCAGGTGCTCCGGCATGATAAATACAATTCCGAGTAGCATTAAAACCCCTTCTATTAGGGTTGGCTGGTGGAAGAAGATGTGTAATTTTCTTCTAAGTAGTCAGAAGAGCAAGAATATTCTTGAGCGAGTCCCCTAAGGGTGTGAACGTTCGAGGACGCTTTACTTCTCCACTTTTAGGCAATGGAGGGTTTAAAGATTGTGCTTGAAAAGGGGAGTAGTTTCTCCTCTGTATAGGCATATTCTGACTGCCTTTTTGACCTTGTAGTATCAAGGAAACATCCTCCTCTTTCTTTTTATGGACCCTCCGGGGGTTGTTTCCATAAGATCCGGACTGGATGTGTTTAGCAACTGCTTTAAGAGCGGCTAGGTCTTGTATTTTACCGGATTTCAATCCCAACTCAGCCATCTCTCCATGCTTGATCATTTTAGAAAATGGTTGCCAATACCAGCTAAGACTCTCTCATAGAAAGGAGCTTCCTGTACATCTATGAATGTCATGACCATTTCTGATTCCGTCATGGAAGGAATAACTTGAGCAACAAGGCACCTCCACCTTTGAGCATACTCTTTGAAAGACTCATTAGACTGTTTCTTGACCTTGGTAATTTGGTACTGGTCAGGAGCCATCTGAGATTGAAAACTGTATTGAGCGAGGAAGGCGTGAGCCAACTCTTCCCAGCTATGGATCTTTGAGTTGTCTAATCTGGTATACCATGAATGGGCTTCTCAAATCGGACTTTTTAAAACAACTGCATTCTGAGCTTTTCATTTTCCGCATAAGATCCAAGTTCTCCAATGAACACCTTTAAATGTGTATAAGGATCCCCTAATCCATCATATTTTTCAAAATTAGGGGTTTTGAATTTCTCTGGATAATGAACACCAGGGAAGATGCAAAGGTCAGCATATGAAACACTTCCATATGTTCTAATCCCTTTGAGAACACAGATAGTTTCCTCCATTTGGAGTACTTTCTTCCTGATATAACCGGTGTTTGGATCTCCTTTGAGATGGTTGTTTTCAAGGTCTTTGTTGGTCGTATCCAACTGAGGTTCTGGATTTGTTTTATCCAAACCTTGTGTTCCTCCTTGTGTAGAGAATTCTGTATGTGGAGGCATCTTTGTACCCTGAGTGGACTGATGTAATTCTTTAAGCAAGACATCCAAATTTATGATTTGCTGACTTAATCCGTCAAATTCTTCACGAGAAACAGGATTAGACTGGTTAGATGAAGACATGATTGGCTGTAGGCTCGTGGCCTTTTTGCATTTTGAGCGGGTAACAGGCCCAATGATTTCCCTACAAAAGACTTATGTATTTTAGTCTTAGGGTAATGTAAATGTTATCATAATATGTCTATTTTAGGAATGTTGTCCTGCAAAACCGGGTGTTAATTGATAACATGCATGCATAAGAAATCTTCATATTTTCCATTACATAAAGATGAACATGGAATAAAATTACAAGTAAATGTTTTTACAAGTAATTGAAAATGGAAGGCATGAAGAGACTTTCCTCTGCGTTTGGTTTATCAGAGGTTGGCTTATCTTTGGGTTACTCTCGCGGCTTTTTGGCATGAAGGTTCCCAAATCATCGCAATCTACTTGATGGGAAGTTAATCCGGTCTTTCAACTGGAGCGAATCTGGGTGGTGCCTTTCTTGAGCCCCGTTGGAACTATTCTTCCTACGAGTCCAGTAATCAAACACTGACAGGATAGCCTCCTGGTGGAGGAACCACACAACATACATTCACATATAACGTGTCTCACCGTTTATGAAAATGATGACATGTGCGAAGCACTAATATCACAGATAGATATCTTATAATACAGTAAGTAAAATGCATTCATACACAATCATCATAAATGTAAATGCAACATTCACACACAAGCATACAACAGTTTTAAAAAGCTTGTAATAGCGGCTTAAGCCCTCTTACTAGAGTCCCCAGCAGAGTCGCCACCTGTCGATGTCAGGATTTTTTAATGTCCCTTTTCGTTACTTGTTCTTTGGTGTTCTTATGTTAATGTGAGATTTGTTTGAAAAAACAAGTGAAAAAGGTCTGACATGTATAATGTCGACTTTTTGACTTTAAGAGTCGCCAATTGGTGTATTTAACTGGTTGCACCAACGCAACCGAAAAGGTTTGCACATTGACCCAGTGATATGACACTGCTAAACGGGTCTGTGAAATCGAGATTCATTTGAGTTCGGGGGCTTGATTATGCGGAGGGAAGGTTTTAGGCACCCCCCGACATTCGTCTTGCCATGGTGACCGCCAGTTTTTAAGAAACTGTTGTATGAATGTGTGTGTGTGTGTGTGGATCAATGTGCAATTATTTGAAAGTAGTGTGAGGCCTCATTCGCACCTATATACAAAGGGTTTGAATTTATAGAAAAAATTAGTTTTAAGAAAGATATAGTAATGAAGTTTTATAAAAAGAGGTTTTTCAAACCCTGTGCTCAATAGGAATTGAGACCTTTTCATACTTCCATTTTATTATTAAATGTTCGGCTTGTTTGCTTTTATTTTCGAGATGCGAAGCATTTTCAAGAAAATAATATATAGTAGTGTCGAACTCCTCATGGGCATGACAGCCATCCAAGGAAATTCAAACACTGTAAATAATGTACAAGTTGCTTACAGCTAAAAAATGTCCATCACGGGAACCGAATCTAGATTCAGTAGACTGAATCTGTGATCACATGATTCTTAGGCTCACATGATACTGCAGTTTGTATGGAAAGCAGTAAACAGTTATATATATAAAAGCTGTAAATATATATATACAGACATGATCAACCACCACGAAGCAACTCCATGGGGGATCGGAAATGTAAATATATAAAAGCGGTAAATATATATATATGGACATGATCAACCACCACGAAGCAACTCCATGGGGGATTAGAAAAGTTAATAAAGCAATAAATGCAATCAATTGCCACGAAGTAAACTCCAGGCACGACGAAATGTAAATAAAGCTGTAAAAGCGATCAACCATCACAAAGTAAACTCCAGGCTGGACGAAATGTAAATATATATATATATATATATATATATAAAAGCAAGTAAACGCTCCAGACATAAGTCTAGGCTCAATCGAGGCATAACTCGATAATGTTAGTCCATATATAAAATATATATATATATACAGACAGAAATGAAAACCATGGACCGAAGTTCGGGCAAACGCACACAACACGACTCTCAATGTGTATAACAGTGTGTGTTAATATGAAAAGAAAGGCTTTATAGAAAGTGAGAAGGCTTATAGTGGGCTGCCAATGTAGACTTCTATGACTCTATATGGATAAACACTCAGCTCCTGCCGGATAAAAATATAGCTATGTGTGAGCTAATAGATGTTTAGAATGAGGAAACACTCAATATGGTTGTGTACAGATCAAATTGGACAGGGCTTCCTTGCCTTTCTCTTTTTTTCTCTCCCTCAAAATGGCTGGCCCAAGGTCTATATTTATAGACTGATGGCCGCAGTTGTACCTGCGGCTGGTCGAGGTGTCCCCGGGCTTCGCGGGTCCTGTCGTCTCGAAGTACGTGTACTCGTGCACTATAATGTCCGCTCGAACTTGTAGAACTTCAATCCGAGCATCCGAATGAGGTATATATGACCTTCTTCGGACCGCTTGTGTCAAGAGTTACGTAATGACATGGATTAGAGGTTGTACGAAGTTAGGAAGAGGGGACCATGCCCATGGTCTTCAAGCTTCAAATTCTATCCAGTGTGCTGCCACGCGTAATAGTCACTCGGGATTGTAACTCCTCAGTTTTTGTGGGACATTGTTGTATGTATGTATGTATGAAGTATTGAGACGACGCACAGGTGTTGAGGTGGCAAGATGATGTTTGACTCTTCACCGGGGTTATCGCCGGTTTGAGATGAAAGCAGACGTTGCTCAAGGTTACATCTGAGATTGGACTACTTGTTTGTATCTTGAATGTCATCTTGTCGGTGTGCTGTCCGCCCGCGGTGTTAGCTCGGGTTTGAGGTATGAGTGCCTCTACAGCGAGGAGGTGCGAGATTGAAGCGATAGCATGTATTTGAAACAAGCATTTCCGAAGTTATCGCCGGAACTGCAACAACATTCCTCGGGGTTATCTCCGAGGTTGGAAATGATCCTTCCGGTGTGTGTTTCGGGGTTGGAAATGTTGTTCCCTGTGTGTGTCCCGGGTTTTGAGCTTGAACTTCCGGTAGTATCCGGAATGGATGTGAGCTATCTTCCAGGGTTATCTCGAAAAGACGAATCTGCCCTCCTGCAATGTCAGTAACAGACGTGCAGAAAATTTTGAGTGTCTACATCAAGGATATTCGTTAGTATCACATCCACGAATTATCCATGCACTACGGGCCAAGGATATTCTTATTATCACCGGTGGTCATGATCATGCCAAGCAATTGTCCATCAATGCATTACGGGACTTTATCACATCATTTGTAACATTTCAGGTCATGATTATACTGATACATAATTTCTAATCATAATCATAACAATCAACAGTCTATCTATGCTGTAATAACCCAATATTTTCTATATAAATAAATAAATAAGAAATTTTGCGTATAAATTTTTATTATTATTATTTTAAAGGTGGGATTATGTACAAGATAAAGTGTATGTATGTATGTGATAAATAAAATTTATTTATTAAATGTTTAATTTCAAATATTTTTTTAGGAATTATTGATCATTATAAATTATACTCTTATAAAAATTAATTTGGTAATAAAATATTTTTATTATTTATTTTCTATGAAAATATGATTATATATTATTTAATAATATATGAATGATTATTAGAATTATTATAATAACTATTTTATTATATAAATTTATTTGATTAATTAAGTTAATTAATAATGGTATATATGAAAGTAATGTCGGATATGGATTAAAAACCCTAAATCTAGATTTTGAATAAGACATGAAAATAATAATATAATATTAATTATATTTCAGTGCTATAAATATATGTTGTATGTGTGTATTGATAATGATTGGTCAATTATGATGTATAATGTCAAAACCCTAGCATTAAAGTGATAAACCATATTTTAAAACTCAAATAGGAGTTCAAGACTGTTATGTAATCGCGTTAATGTGTCTAATGACAGTTAATATAGAATATAACCCTAATGAGAGAAAATCCTAATTATTAGAAACCCTAATTTCTAAATTAGGAACCCTAACTTCAAAATTATAAACCCTAATTTGCTAATTTTAAACCTTAGTCGCCAGTTAAGCAATCTTAATGCTAATTAATAAATCTTTAATCTAATTTCCAAGATATTTATTATTAGGAAACCTAATCTAATTAGGGAACCCTAATTTATATTTTTAGAAACTAAATTTTCCATTTTATCCCTAATTGCAAAATCCTAAAAAATCAAATTATAGAACCTAAGAGTTAAACCCTAAGGGTTAAACCCTAAGGGTTGGGACAAGTTACCATAATGCCATTAAATTTGCAAGCCAAATGACCACAATACCCTTTTTGCACATTCTTTATTAGGTTACTTGTAAATCTAGCCATATATGGGAGTTGTGATCGGCCATGACCAGACAATTCTGGGTAACCCAAAAACTGTCCAGAAAGGCCTGACAAGGTTTTGCTACGTCGAGATCTGTCGGATGTTATGTTATTTGTATGTGTTGTTCTAACCAAATTGTAGTATGTTAGACGAACTACAGATTCGTGCGTCTATATCCCTTAAATCACTAACAGGATTAATTTTATGGACGGTCAAAGTAGGCTTCTCAGTCACGATTTCTGTTTTCTGGAAAACCCAGAAACCTTCAAGAACCCTTTTTCTGACAGACTTTGACCAACCTTGATTTTTCATGTGTGTTGTTGTTAGACGGATCTGATGATATATAATTGTTACCTGACATGTATACTACAAGATTGAACCACTAGATCCTACAAACTAAACCTGGAATGCAAATATTCAAAGGCTGAAAAGTGACCCTTCGAACTATTCTTCATTTCTGGAAAACCCAGAAAATGAAGAACAGTGTCTGATAAGATTTGTGGGGCTTAGATCTTGCTGCTATGATGTATGTTGGCCATGAAATTGGTTTAGGGTTGTAGTACAACATCAGTACTACAACATTAACACAAATATAGGCCCGGAAACTTAATGATCTAAGATCTATGCATGGTCAAACTAGTAACCTTGTTAACTGACTATGAAGATCTGGGCAAGCTCAAGAACACCTATAGCGACGGTTCTGTCGCTATAGGGCCTTTAGTGACACTTTTTTTTCCAAAATTAATTATTTTATTTAATAAATAGAGAAAATTATTTTTTAATTATTAAAAATAAATAATAAATTTCTAAATATTATTTTAAAGCCTAAAAATAGGTTTTTAATCATTTTGAATATATTTCATTAATATTTAATATTTTTGGAATATTAATGGTATTTAATTTATTTAATTATAATATTAAATAAATTACTTAAAAATAGTTTTAATACTTAAAAATCATTTAAAAATTATATTATGGTATAAGAAAATATTTTAAGTCATTTTTAATGACTTTTAATATTTTGTGATGAATTTTATTAATTAATTAATATAAGCGATAATTAATTTATTTAATAAATTTATTAAATAAAATATAAAAAAAAATAGTATTAGTGGTTTAAAAATCATATAAAAATAATTTAAGGGTTATAAAAATATTTGAAGTTATAAAACATAACTTTTGATATTTTGTCATGAAAAATATTAATATTTTATATTACGAATATTAGATTAATTTATTAATTATATTAAATAAATATTTTAAAAATGGTTTTATTGATTTAAAAATCATTTAAAAGGAAAATAAATGAATTAAAAATATTTGAAGTTATAATTAATGACTTTTACTATTTTGATGAATAGTACATTAATACTTAAATTTTGCTAGTAATTATTTAAAAATGATTTTAAATGCTTTAAAATTCATTTAAGGGTAATATTAATGTTTTAAAATGTTTTGAGTTATTATAAATAACTTTGATATTTTGACAATGGTTTTATTAATAGTTTAATATTATTTAAATATTAATGATAATAGAATTATTTAATATTTAAATCATTCAATAATGATTCGATATTTGAAAAAAATCATGATAAATTATAATAATTATTTAAAAATTATTATAAGTCTAAGAAAAATAATATGATTGATAATTAAATTATCCAGAATAATAATATGGTTACAGATTAGAGTTTTATTAACAATAAACTTGATAATTACCCGATAAAGTCGCTTTAAGACAATTTGCAAAATAGTTCAGAAATTTATCTGGACTTAAATAGTTTGACTGTACAAGTGTTTGTTTATGATTCAACAACTGATATAACTGTGTGACAATGTGTTTAAGTTATGTGTTGACTGCAAATAGCAGTACTATGTGTTACGATATATTATTCTAATCGAAAGAATAATCTTATGAATAATAGGACTCGATATAAAAGATAAAACTAAGTTATATAAGCAGCAGATCAGGCAAGTATCTAACCATTTGCATTTACTTTATACAATGGACATGTGTAAGAAAGTATCAGAACTATTCTTTTTATTGTCAATGTACCCTTATTCTTTGCAATTACTTATACAAAGATCGTGTGCAAGTAGGTTATGAAATTATAAGCTATTATACAAACTCTTTAAATTTGTTAGTATAGATCCAAATATATATTCTGTTCGTTAATTTCTAAATACGGTTATACAAGTGTCCTCACTTGGATAACTGTTGTACCTATTGATACATACTTATTAAATTCCGATATGTATACATCGACTAAAAGTTGTCTAAGCTATTTGACTCGGCTAGACATAGATTTAAAAACATCGTTGAACTTGATAGAACTTTATTTTATCCAACTGAATTATTTTGGTATTGATCAATACATGGCACACTAGGATGATCACCCTCGTGCCTTTAAGTTATGACGGTTTGCCGATGAAGTTCTGTTAAACTTTATCGAAAATTGAAAATAAAGTTCATAGTTTGTCGACTGCTCACCAATTATAGTTAGTACGTAGTTTCAAAATTTGAGATAGAATTGTTACGTTGTTTAGTGTTGCTTCAGTTTACTTCACAACTGTTGATTCGTTGTAGAAGTGCCATTCAAAGAAAACATTTACTCCTTTCAGTTAACGTTTATTATTTTCTTTTACTTGCTGGGCGCCCAAATGCTCATTCTTGCTTTAAATGTAAATGTTTTCAGCTAAGCGTGATCAACCTGAAGGTTCAGACAAGAATAAAGGAAAAGGAAAGCTAGGAGAATAAGTTATATGATATCTTATGTAATAATTAGACATTATTAGATGATAATATTTATTATCTATGTAATGTACTAAAGGTTGTGAACCTGGGATTAGACAACTCTGGCATATATAAATTAAGTTTGATATTTATATTTTTATTATTATTCGGTTCAAAGAACTGGATCGTGAATCACTGAGTTCGGGTTTAAAGTACCTGAATTTGGAGGCATAACATTATGGTATCAGAGCTTTAGGGTTAGAAACCTTAGGTGGGGATAGACTTTAGGCTATAACCTTAGGACAGAGAGAAACGTTGCAAATACAAATAACTCATATAAAGTTTAAAAAGGAGATGGATTGAATAAATTCATCGTTAAACAAAATAAAAGATAATCTATATAAAACTATTATTTGCTGTGTGTATATATATTATATGCTAATCAAGATAATTTCTGTGTAAATGTCAGGTGGAAAAGGATTAGGATACCTTCAGATCGTAAAGAAGGAGCCAATCTTCATAACCGAGCCAATATTAAAGTAAATATCTGAAATAGAGGCTCACTTTGAAAGCAACCCTAATGAGGTGGTTATACTGGAAAATGTAGTACCAGACCCAGAAACGGTAGTATAATAGATAGGTAGAGTATAATTAGAGAATATAAAGTTAAGCTCGAGTTCTTAAAACTCATACTTATGGTAAGTTCATGCTCATAATTATATGAAATTTTTGAACCCCTCAGCGAATAGACGCCAAAGGTCTGACTAGGATAAGTTCTTAAACTCATATGATTGTGGTAAGTTCCTGAACTCATAATGTGTGGTAAGTTTGACGAACTTGGTATAGTTATGTGTGAATGGATTATTGAGGATAATGGGAATATATAGAATACTAAGCAATTGATCCTTAGTGAAGGCGTAAGAAATAAGTAGTATTAGTATTACTTGAATATGTGTGTTCTATGATGTGTGTATGATAGGTATGTGGGTATATTGTAATATTCTTAACTTTTTTATAAGTTGTAGCAGCGAATCCCGACTTCTGTGTCACAAAGGGATAACGGATGTTTAAAGTAGTATGTGATATGGTATGTAAAGTGTTATGAATATGAATCTATGTTGGATTAATGGAATAAGTTTTGTATAAAGATAGTAATTATTTATCTGATCACTGGTTAATACAGTAAACCAAGTTTTAAAAATCTAATATTTTGAATAAATGATTATTTGAGTAAAAAATTTTGCGTTATGTATATACCATAATACATAGAAGGTAAGTCGATAAAAGATAAATTATGATTTTATTTAATTAGATAATTCCCCAAGACGAAAAACGAAACCAAAGGACAGAAGAACCTGTCAACATAGATGGAGGACAACTAGCCCCGATATAGAATTTTGCGAATATGGTCGCTCAAGCTATGCAGAATGGAATACCAGCCGCGGGAAATTAGCCAGATAATCGATTGGAAAACTTCAAGGACTCTAGGGCAGTAGGACAGCCTGAATTTAGAGGAACAACTGACCCTATAGAAGCATTTGTGATAGCTAGCGAAACAGAGGGGCAAAAGATAACTTTTGCCACCTATATGATGAAAGGGGAGGTGAATTTTTAGTGGGAGACAAATCAAGCTAGAGCTGGAGAAGGGATTAGTGATGGTAGGACTGGGAAAAGAAAATGAGATAATTTCGGAAATACCAAAAAATAGGTCAGGAGACGGAAAGAAACATGTTATGCAATGTGGGAATTATGGAAAGAATCACTCGGGAGAGTGTTTAAAGGGAAAGTTTGTGTGCTACAAGTGTGGACAGAAGGGACATATCTCTCATAACTGCCCCAATCCTAGGATGAATAGTGGGTGTTTTATTTGTAGATCAATGGAGCATAAGGTGAAAGACTGTCCAAAAGGGAGAAAGGAGGCAAGGAGTGCGAATACGGGGAAAAGCAGCGGGGCATTGGCGATAACGGGACCAACTTCAACAAACAAACCAACAAAATCAACCGCAAGAGTTTTCAACATGACGGTTCAGGATACGGTAGCAATCGGTGATGGAACTCCAGGTATTATTCAATTAAAATTTATTTTCTTATATCTGATTTTCTTATATATAGTAAATTATTTTATAAAAGAATTTTGAAGGAGAAAATTGAGTTCTATTAGAAATCAAATTTTCGTTTAATCAGATAAACAAGATTTATGCTTAATAATTAAAGATCAATTCGAACGAATCCGATCGAGATCTACTTGCAATGATTGCGTATGTTATTTACCCTAGTGTGTATAAGTTTTGAAACGGTGATTCCGGGGACGGAATCTTTATAAGGGAGGGTGAATGTAATAACCCATATTTTCTATATAAATAAATTAGAAATTTTGTGTATAATTTTTTATTTTTTTTATTTTAAAGGTGGGATTATGTACAAGATAAAGTGTTTGTATGTATGTGATAAAGAAAAATTTATTTATTACATGATTAATTTCAAATATTTTTTTAGGAATTATTGATCATTATAAATTATACTCTTACAAAAAAATTAATTTGGTAATAAAAATATTTTTATTATTTATTTTTCATGAAAATATGATTATATATTATTTAATAATATATGAATGCTTATTAAAATTATTATAATAACTATTTTATTATATAAATTTATTTGAGATTAATTAAGTTAATTATTTTAACTTAATTAATAATGGTATATATGAAAGTTATGTCGGATATGGATTCACAACCCTAAATCTGGATTTTGAATAAGGCATGAGAATAATAATATAATATTAATTATATTTCAGTGCTATAAATATATGTTGTATGTGTGTATTGATAGTGATTGGTCAATTATGATGTATAATATTGTTAAAATCCTATCATTAAAGTGATAAACCATATTTTGAAACTCAAATAGGAGTTCAAGACTGTTATGTAATCGCGTTAATGTGTCTAATGATTGTTAATATAGAATATAACCCTAATTTGGGAAAACCCTAATTATTAGAAACCCCAATTTCTAAATTTGGAACCCTAACTTCAAAATTATAAACCCTAATTTGCTAATTTTAAACATTAGTCGCCAATTAAGCAATCTTAATGCTAATTAATAAATCTTTAATCTAATTTCCAATATATTTGTGATTAGGAAACCTAATCTAATTAGCGAACCCTAATTTATATTTTTAGAAACTAAATTTTCCATTTTAGCCCTAATTGCAAAATCCTAGAAAATCAAATTGTAGAACCTTAGGGTTAAACCCTAAGGGTTGGGACAAGTTACCATAATGCCATTAAATTTGCAAGCCAAATGACCACAATACCTTTTTGCAAATTCTTTATTAGGTTATTTGTAAAACTAGCCATATATGGGAGTTGTTTACCAACTCTTGACTTCCCAGTTAACTTAAAAACTCCAGCAATCAGCTATTTTTGATCAGCCAATTCATTGCATACATTATATATATAGAATTAGAGAGAGAAAAGTCCATTATTTAGCCCATTTCTTCATCATATACTCAACCAACTCTCTCTCTCTCTTCAAACCCACAAAAATATTTAGCATATCAGTCCCAAAACAAGTCCCCACTATCACTCATAACAGATCAAAAGCCTAGAATCAAGATTAAGCAAAGAAAGTTATAAAACCTAATTTATAATCCGATCTTGGTTGCTATGTTAAAAGTTATGATTTTGTGTTTAAACATGTTGTTTGATGTGTTACTAAGTGATCTGGGTTGGTAAATGATAGATCCATAACATATAAATACACAAAATTGATGTTTTTCAAAATTTGGAAAAGTTTGAAAATGTTGTCTAACAACGAATGTCAGACCTCGTAGATATTTCTCTGTTTATGTTTTTGGTTGTTTAAATGTTTGAACATGTAGTATGCTATGTGATCTTTGATCTGGAATTGGAATCATGCTTAGATCATGTATATATTACAAGTTTTTAGTGGTCAAAGGCCGTTGACTGGCCATGACTGGACAATTCTGGGTAACCCAGAAACTGCCCACAAAGCCCTGACAAGGTTTTGCTAGGTCGAGATCTGTCGGGTGTTATGTTATTGTATGTGTTGTTGTAACCAAATTGTAGTATGTTAGATGGACTGCAGATTCGTGCCTCTATATCCCTTAAATCACTAACATGATTAATTTTATGGACAATCAAAGTAGGTTTCTCAGTCACGATTTCTGTTTTCTGGAAAACCCAGAAACCATTAAGAACCGTTTTTCTGACAGACTTTGACCAGCCTTGATTTTTCATGTGTGTTGTTGTTAGATGGATCTGATGATATATAGTTGTTACCTGACATGTATACTACAAGATTGAACCACTAGATCCTACAAACTAAGCCTGGAACGCAAATATTTAAAGGTTGGAAAGTGACCCTTCGAACTGTTCTTCATTTCTGGAAAACCCAAAAAATGAAGAACAGTGTTTGACAAGATTTGTGGGGCTTAGCTTGCTGCTATGATGTATGTTGGCCATTAAATTGGTTTAGGGTTGTAGTACAACATCAGTACTACAACATTAACACAAATACTGGCCCAAAAACTTAATGATCTAAGATATATGCATAGTCAAACTAGTAACTTTGTTAACTGACTATGAAGATCTGGGCAAGCTCAAGAACACCTATAGCGACGGTTCTGTCGCTATAGGGCCCTTTAGTGACACTTTATTTTTCAAAATTAATTATTTTATTTAATAAATAGAGAAAAATAGTTTTTAATTATTAAAAATACATAATAAATTCCTAAAAATTATTTTAAAGCCTAAAAATGGGTTTTTAATCATTTTGAATATATTTCATTAATATTTAATATTTTTGGAATATTAATAGTATTTAATTTATTTAATTATAATATTAAATAAATTACTTAAAATTAGTTTTAATATTTGAAAATTAATTTAAATTTTTATTATGGTATAAGAAAATATTTGAAGTTATTTTTAATGACTTTTAATATTTTATGATGAATTTCATTAATTAATTAATTTTAATAATAATTAATTTATTTAATAAATGTATTAAATAAAATATGAAAAAATAGTTATTAATGGTTTAAAAATCATATAAAAATAATTTAAGGGCTATAAAAATATTTTAAGTTATAAAACATAACTTTTGATATAAAAAATATTAATATTTTAATATTAATGATATTAGATTAATTTAATAATTATATTAAATAAATATTTTAAAAATGGTTTTATTAATTTAAAATCATTTAAAAGGAAATAAATGAATTAAAAATATTTTAAGTTATAATTAATAACTTTTAATATTTTGATGAATAGTACATTAATACTTAAATATTAATGATAATTATTTAAAATGATTTTAAATTTTTTAAAATTCATTTAAGGGTAATATTAATGATTTAAAAATGTTTTGAGTTATTATAAATAGTTTTGATATTTTGGCAATGGTTTCATTAATAGTTTAATATTATTTAAATATTAATGATAATAGAATTATTTAATATTTAAATCATTCAATAATGATTCTAGTGTTTGAAAAATATCATGATAAATTATAATTATTATTTAAAAATTATTATAAGTCTATGAAAAATAATATGATTGATAATTAAATTATCCAGAATAATAATATGGTTACAGATTATAGTTTTATTAACAATAAACTTGATAATTACCCGATAAAGTCGTCGGTACACCGAAATAGTTCAGAAATTTATCTGGACTTAAATAGTTTGACTATACAAGTGTTTGTTTATGATTCAATAACTGATATAACTGTGTGACAATGTGTTTAAGTTATGTGTTGACTGCAAATAGCAGTACTATGTGTTACGATATATTATTCTAATCAAAAGAATAATCTTATGAATAATAGGTCTCGATATAAAAGATAAAACTAAGTTATGTAAGCAGCAAATCAGGCAAGTATCTATCCATTTGCATTTACTTTATGCAATGGACATGTGTAAGAAAGTATCAGAACTATTCTTTTTATTGTCAATGTATCCTTATTCTTTGCAATTACTTATACAAAGATCGTGTGTAAGTAGGTTATAAAATTATAAGCTATTATACAAACTCTTTAAATCTGTTAGTATAGATCCAAATATATATTCTGTTTGTTAATTTCTAAATACGGTTATACAAGTATCCTCACTTGGATAACTGTTGTACCTATTGATACATACTTATTAAATTCCGGTATGTATACATCGACTAAAAGTTATCTAAGCTATTTGACTCGGCTAGACATAGATTTAAAAACATCGTTGAACTTGATAGAACTTTATTGTATCCAACTGAATTATTTTGGTTTGAATTCCTAAATAAGTATGAAAATCCCGAATATGGGAAATTTTTATGCGCCAAAGGCGGATAAGATGAACGAAAATATCATTCTTGTATGTAGTATTGATCAATACATGGCACATTGGGATGATCACCCTCGTGCCTTTAAGTTATGACGGTTTACAGATGAAGTTCTGTTAAACCTTATCGAAAATTGAAAACAAAGTTCATAGTTTGTCGACTGCTCACCAATTATAGTTAGTATGTAGTTTCAAAATTTGAGATAGAGTTGTTACGTTGTTTAGTGTTGCTTCAGTTTACTTCACAACTGTTGATTCGTTGTAGAAGTGCCATTCAAAGAAAACATTTACTCCTTTCAGTTAATGTTTATTATTTTCTATTACTTGCTGGGCACCCAAATGCTCATTCTTGCTTTAAATATAAATATTTTCAGCTAAGCGTGATCAACCTGAAGGTTCAGACAAGAATAAAAGAAAAGGAAAGCTAGGAGAATAAGTTATATGATATCTTATGTAATAATTAGACTTTATTAGATGATAATATTTATTATCTATGTAATGTACTAAAGGTTGTGAACCTAAGATTAGACAACTCTGGCATATATAAATTAAGTTTGATATTTATATTTTTATTATTATTCAGCTCAAAGAAATGATATCGTGAATCACTGAGTTCGGGTTTAAAGTACCTAAATTTGGGGACGTAACATTATGGTATCAGAGCTTTAGGGTTAGAAACCTTAGGTGGGGATAGACCTTAGGCTATAACCTTAGGACAGAGAGAAACGTTGCAAATACAAATAACTCATATAGAGTTTAAAAAGGAGATGGAATAAATAAATTCATCGTTAAACAAAATAAAAGATAATCTATATAAAACTATTATTTGCTGTGTGTATATATATTATATGTTAATCAAGATAATTTATGTGTAAATTCCAGGTGGAAAAGGATTAGGATACCTTCAGATCGTAAAGAAGGAGCCAATCTCCATAACCGAGCCAATACTAAAGTAAATATCTGAAATAGAGGCTCACTTTGAAAGCAACCCTAATGAGGTGGTTATACTGGAAAATGTAGTACCAGACCCAGAAATGGTAGTATAACAGATAGGTAGAGTATAATTAGAGAATATAAGGTTAAGCTCGAGTTCTTAAAACTCATACTTATGGTAAGTTCATGCTCATAATTATATGAAATTTTTGAACCCCTCAGCGAATGGACGCCAAAGGTTTGACTAGGATAAGTTCTTAAACTCATATGATTGTGGTAAGTTCTTAAACTCATAATGTGTGGTAAGTTTGACAAACTTGGTATAGTTATGTGTGAATAAATTATTGAGGATAATGGGAATATATAGAATACTAAGCAATTGATCCTTAGTGAAGGCGTAAGAAATAAGTAGTATTAGTATTAGTTGAATATATGTGTTCTATGATGTGTATATGATAGGTATGTGGGTATAATGTAATATTCTTTACTTTTGTATAAGTTGTAGCAGTGAATCCTGACTTCTGTGTCACAAAGGGATAGCGGATGTTTAAAGTAGTATGTGCTATGGTATATTAAGTGCTATGAATATGAATCTATGTTGGATTAATGAAATAAGTTTTGTATAAAGATAGTAATTATTTATCTGATCACTGTTTAATACAGTAAACCAAGTTTTAAAAATTGAATATTTTGAATACATGATTATTTAAGTAGAAAATTTCGCGTTATGTGTATACCATAAGACATAGAAGGTGTGATAACTCGAATTTTCATAAGTTATTAAAATAAGTATTTAATAATTAAAATTCTTATTATGAGGTGTATATATTTTGAATTATATGATTTGGTGTGAAGAGAATTATATATTCATATGTTAGAGAATGTGAGATTTAATAGTTAATTAAACTATTAAAGAAATTAAATAATATTAGTTAATTTAATTAAGTTAAAATTATGTTATGAGATAATATAATTTTAATTATTATACATTATGGGCAATGGAAATTATTATGAGTTAAGTTTCATAAATAGTATGAATAATTCACTTAATTAAAATAGTGAATTAATACAAGTATAATTGATTTAATAAAGTGAGAAGGTAATATATTGCATGAAAATGTAAATATTAGTATAATGCGAGCAAAATATTTATTAAGTGCATTAAATATTTTGGTTGGAAACTTTATGGAATAAAATGAATATTTATGATATTAAATAAATATTTGATGAAAATTGTTATGGGATAGTTTATTTAAGTGTGATAAAATAGATGAGATTTATACGTATTTTATTACTTAAGTATAATTCAGATATTCTAATTTAATTAAATAATTAAGTTAGAGGAGTGAGAATTTGTTAAATAATGTTATGATTATAATGGTTGAATATAAATTATAATTTTCTTGATAAGGTTAATTTTATATCTTAAGGAATTAAAGGTACATAATCTAGTTTATATTTCTAGTTTATGTGTTCTTGAGTTTCTTTTAAAATTGGAGTTTTGGTTAATGAATTTGTGGGTTACGATGTTATATATGTTATTAGATATTTATAATTTGATAGTGGTCATCTAGAAACAAATTTTTAGAAATCAAATTCATGTATTTATACTAAAGAAGAAGAATTTGGGTTATGATTGTAATGTGTGTTTTGGTGTACTTTAGGACTAAAGTTGATGATGAATTCATGATGGAAACTTTAAATTGATGGATGATTGTTGATCTCCTCTATAAAACGAAAACAACGCACCTTAAACGGATCGAATTGGTTAAGAAAAGAATTCGTGATGAATGAATACACTCAGCATGTTGAAAATAGGAAAAATTAGTATAAATAAATTAGAATTAGTATAAACCAAGTCCCATATCAACTAAATTGAGAACTTTACCCTTTGCTAAACCTATAAATAGAAGAGCTTGATCCTTTGTTTCATTCACCAACAATAAGGCCTCCAATTTTGAGAAAGGCTTTGTTGTGGGAGGACTTTTTATAAAGATCTTCTTAGTTAAATTTTGGTCGAATGCATTATTAGGTTTGTGGAATTAGTATTTTTTGAATTATGTTTCTTATTTAATTTTTGGTAATGTTATTATTTTAAATATTGTATTTAGTTTGTTAGTTAAAGTTTGTATTTTGGAAGTTTAGTTAGTTTTGTTAGTAAACTAGTTAGTTTACTATGTTTATTTTGACTTTTAATTGATTATGTAAATGAGTTCTAATGATTGTAATTAGAGATATGAAGCCTTAACATCATTCAAGTGTAACCAAAACTCACAAAATAAAAGATTTACAAATAACCTTGTTGGGCAGTTTTTGAGACTGAGCTTGAGGACCATTTGTGCTTTTAATTTATGTCTAAAAGCTTAATTTGATGATTGTATGTTATATCCCTCTAAGTTCTGAAGATTTCCTAACTTGAATGAACCAAAATGGAGTTAAAATGAATCTGTGGTGAATATTTTAGTAAACCATATCTAGAAATGAAAACTGAATGAACAGTGACTATAGTGTCAAATTCTAGAATAGCTATGTTACCTGAAAAATTCTGAGTTTCTGGGTAGTTGTAGTGCACTGAGTTAGGAAGCCATAGGCTTTGGAATGACCTCATTCCGACCTCGGATGAGGGAGTTACGGTGATTGGAAAAATGTGTCGAATTTGTCAAACTAAAAGTCAGCAGCGGAATGTGCTATTCGGGACAATGTTTCGATCCGTTAATGTTTCCACAAACTTCTGGGATTTTGGTATGTTATATTACACTGAATTATCTTTGCATAGACTCCGGAACGGACTAATTCCGACTTCGGAGCAAAGAGTTATGACCATTCAAAGTAGTTGCGTCAAAACTGTCTAACCAACTCGGGGCAGTCACTTTGAACGAATTTTCCGGAATTCTGTGTTTTGAATTTGGAAATGGTCAAAGAATGAAAGTTGTAGTCTCGAAAGTTAGCTTCGCGTGGGCTCAAGAATCGCTCAAAAATGTTTTGAAACGAATTAGTTATGATTGCTTTAGCAAGAGAGGGTAAAGCTGGGAAAAAATTGAAGACTGCTATGAACGTCAATTTTTGGCACGCTTTTTAGACTACTTAACAAACCCGAAATGAGAGGTTAGTATTTCTTAAAAATAGTCTTGTATGCCATGAAAAAACATACTAAAAAACTCCTTACGATTGGATAAGTAGATTGCAAGCTATTAAGCCGCGAAGTGGGTGTCAAAGGTGAGGGCTACTGACGAGATAAGCAATGATGATATGGGCTATTCAATCTGATTTTTAAATGCTTATTTGTTAGGTGATTTTGTGGCTGTTTAACATGTAACAAAACACAGGGAGAGATGTATAGATATTATATAATGCTTATATATCGCGAAAACTCACTTTAAATGTAAAGAAAATGATAGAAATGTAATGTAAATGTAAGTTTTCATAACTATGCGAGCGTAATTCAGAAAATGATATGTAAAAGCATATATGTAACATAATGAAATCATAAATCCGTTTAAAATTATATTGAACCTAGTAATGTAAAACGAAGGGGATATAAATGGTTTATGTTTTGATACGTAAAGTATTTACATACTAAATCCATGAGAGAACCTTTTTGGGCGTAAAATGGTTATAACGGACAAAAGTTTCTAAAGAAACATGGAATGGTTTTATGACAAGAACAAAATATGATAGTTAAA
Source organism: Panax quinquefolius (assembly GCA_020205615.1). Lineage (NCBI taxonomy): Eukaryota > Viridiplantae > Streptophyta > Magnoliopsida > Apiales > Araliaceae > Panax > Panax quinquefolius. Next base: position 78,868,732 of record CM035153.1, read on the forward strand.
TAAAATTAGTTTACATTGAGTACGTGAATTTTGTATGTGAAACTAATATGTACATGTATATATCCTCAATTTGTGTAGGATCATCACAACGCAGATAAGTTATAAACATTAAACAACATCCAAGACAAGTTTTTCAGTTCTATTATGTTTGTGGATTAAATGTGATTATGTGGTGAGTTACATACCATGCTTTATGAATTGTTAAAGTTAAAATATGGCCAAGTTAATTGGGTTATGGAACTCAATTTATATGTGATATGTGATAACACATGCATGTTGTATAATGTAACTCGATAAATTAGAAATATATAATGCATGAATTGTGTGCTATGTGAAACATGATAGTATCGTTAAATTTGTTGGTCACATCGAGGTCAACCTTTGCAAATAACCACTTTTTTGAGTTCAAGATTCAAGGTAAAGTTATGTGTTACTTGAAAGACATGAATCAGATGTGATACTTGAAGATTTATATACTTTGGTTGTGTTATTATTATTTGAACCATGTTTAAGGTTTCAAATAATGTATTAATGTTGAATTGTAATATTGTTTTGCGAATGTAAACTATTGTAGTATTAAAATAATTCTGAGATATTTAGATGTAAAGGTTAAAGGTTTTGGGAACGAGGATAGTTTGTAATAGAAAGTTTTAATTATTCCGCAAATTTCAATGGTTTTATTATCATTTAATGATGTAAAATTAGAGGTTGAATGTATTATTAATGACCGAAGTCGAGAATTAAATTGTATGAATTTTTGGGTCGTTACAGAAGGTAAGTCGATAAAAGATAAATTATGATTTTATGTAATTAGATAATACTACCACGACGAAAACGAAACCAAAGGACAGAAGAACCTGTCAACAAAGTTGGAGGACAACCAGACCCGATACAGAATTTCGCGACTATGGTCGCTCAAGCTATGCAGAATGGAATACCAGCCGCGGGAAATCAGTCATGTGACGCCCCCAAATCTGGGTATCTTCCAACCCAACAGATTGTGCTACATGATACTATTAATCATACATTCATTCCATTAAAATAACAACACAATGAGTGTATTAACTACATTCTTATTACATTCATAGTAATTCCTTTCCCAGGTTCAGAAACTAAATACATTATTCGTTGTTCATAAGTATAATACATACAAACATTATAGTCTATTACAGGATAACTAATTATTCATCTTAGCCTTGCCTTTCTCTTTCTTAGAACCCTCAGTTAGTTCAGCCTTAGCTGCAATCATATAATTCAAGCAAGAAATGAGCTTAACTACCTCAGCAAGTCTAACAAAGGATAAAATATATACACCACGTCGAGAATTGTATGATTATCTTCCATAACTGAACAAATAGCTATAAAGTATTATGAAGCGTTGACTAGCACTTCGCATTTCATAACAACAATTCCGAAGTATTTATAATAGCTTAGGAATTCTGAACCGGTCAAAAGACCATGAAAATACTATTTTCGTTTTCATACTTGAAAAGGACATTCCGGCACTAAGACCGTATATCCGACATTTCTTACGAGCACTTCTAGGTGATCAGCCTATAGTACTCTATGTTGATCAACACACATCCGTTAAACGTATTTACATTTAAGTTTTGGCAACCTCGCGTGCTCATAGAATAAAAGATGAAAAATACTTTTGTTTATTCATAGACAAACTTACCTTTGAATCCGTACCAAATACTTGGCATAGGATAGCGTTAACAGTTCTATATCAAAAGACTTGTAAACAAATCCATCTAGCTCTTAAGAATAGTCTAGCCGAGATAAAACTGGCATCGACCCTTTCGTAAAACAATCCATGCATATCATAACATGAATTATTGAAAAACTTGGCTAACACGGAGGTTAGACAAGCGTTAAATAAACTTGCCTTCAAGCGTCTTCGAATTAAATATTCAACAGTTCTCAGTCTTTACAGAATCTACATGATATATTCACATAATACACTATAATTAGCTACCAAACAATCAATCACATTGTTTCTACAAACTTCTTTCTCTTCTATGTTTTAGTTGACTTTATTTCATTAATAATGTCAATTTGACTTACTACCCTTCATCACGGCTTGTTAAAGTTCTTACATTACTAACCGAAACTCGATCATCATTGGTGAAGTACCAACGTTGAATACCGTTCACGGTTTACTTTTTTACACTTCGCGTTCTTCGTTTACTTACTAACAACTTGTGTTCGATTCCTAAGTTCATCATAATATATGTTAATATATGTGACATAGGAATGGTTTTAGTATGTACATTAAGTATATAAACTTGGCTTATAGTGGTCTTGAAACATTTGAATTCAAACCTAACTAATTTAATAATTTCTTCTCTCTTGGCTTGGCCACGGCTTTACGCCTAACATTGACCTCTCATGGTGCCACTCTTAGTAGCTCCTACTACATCGCGTATGGCACTACGGTGCGCCCTAGCAAGCTTTGTCTTCTTGTTGTGGCGCTGCACTTGATTCGTAATTATTTGTGATTAACTTTTTCGACAAACTTCTCGGCTCCATAACTTATTCGTTTTTCATCCAAATTGACTCATTCAAAAGCCAACAACTCATAAATTACATACTTTACGCGTTCATGTAAGAGTTTTACATTTTTGAATCCGTTAACTCAGAATTCACTTTTAAGTTCATTATCTAGCGTTCGTTTATCGTTCTTAAGCGTTCAATACTCGTTTTCTTCATTCTAAGTCAGAATTCGACGATTCTTGAGTCCACGACTCTTGAATACCCTAACTCACGTGTTGACATTGAAAACCAAGGTTTCTAAGTCACACGACAACTTTTGACTACAAATCTGAGATTTATACATTTTTTGACGTTTAACGTCTAATTCATTAAAATTCGACATAACTTCGTTACTCGTGTTTTATATGCCAAATCAAATGGAAACACTCCATTGATTCTTCATCTACATCCTAACCAAGCAAGATGCACATATACTATCTATGATGGTTTTTAATTTGTCCATCAACAACCAAGTTAACGCTCAAAGGTTTTTCTACGGTTTAAGCTTACATAAACCTTTATGATTTCTTCTTAACATGACTTCTCAATGTTTTAATCATTAATAGCCATCTTTATTTCTCTGTAAGAGACATGCTCCAACAATCTACGATTCTCTATGAAAAAAGAAATCGAAAAGACTGAAAACTAATGTTTACGAAATATTAACTTTTCGTTCTTCACGTTCTTGCTAAAACTCTTATGTTTTGCTTCAAAGTAGCTTGATTACTTGTTTCTAGCTCTTTCTCTCTCTCAATATATATTGGACAACTTTTGTAGAACAACAAATGACCAACTTAAGCTTTCTTTTATAGGCAAACCAAATGGAGGGCATAATGGTCATTGTGTGACCTCCATACTATTCCCACCTCCACAACAACTTAGCCACCAAGTAACCACTTTACTTGGTGGCCAAGTGGCCGGCCCACATGGTCCATGGGTCATCCCTATGGGTTGCCCCATGGGTTTTACCCATCCGGTGACCCATTGGTTCGATCCGCGGTTCATTTTCTTGGATCGGGCTTAACTTAACCTAACATTGGGCCTTGACTTGTGCATGATTATACAATTCATTGGGCTTGATATAATCCAAGTCCAATTAGATTATACAAAGTCCTTAAACTCAAAGTCCATTAAGAACTATTAGTATTCTACGCGTATAGCTTACGTATTTTCTTCGTTTAATATTAGTACAATATTCGTATTATACGTCATATTAATCTTCATACCATAATCGTATACTAACTAGTATCATATTCATATTCCTTACGTATAATAATCTTAATCATTATACACATCTCATTTCCTTCTCGGAAATCACTTTTCCTAACCCTTGGATTTTAAGTCCGTAGGCGAAAATTTCGTTTGCTAAAACTGAAATATTATTGGATATTCCATCTTGTCTTCATATTCTATCATTACGCGTTTCTCAGAATTTCAAACTTAATTCCCGAGCAGAAATGGATGAATAGTGTTTTTACGGAAATTTCTCGGAAAACTTTTATTTTTCGTTTTGTAAATTCAAAACAATTAATTCTAGCGCATAGCCAGAATCCTAACCACATCCGCACATTCTAGGTCATAGAACGACCTTCACATATCTTACTCATATAAATAATCAATTAAATTTATTTAATTCACATAATCAAATAAAAATTTAATTCTCATAAAAATCCGATTTTCTCGGGCATTACATCCTTCCCTCCTATACGTCTAAGGATGATACGTCGTACTCAACTTTAATTGTGTCCCCATTTGCTCTTTTAAACTACTCCAAAAGTTTGATGTGAATCGTGGATCACGATCTGACACAATCGAAACAGGTACTCCATGTCTTGAAATAATTTTCTTGACATAAAGTTTAGCTAATTGCTCTAGGTTATACCTAACTTCTATTGGTAGAAAGTGAGCCGATTTCGTCAATCAATCCACTATTACCCAAATAGCGTCGTATCCATTCCTTATTGTTAGAAGTCCGACCACAAAATCCATTGTGATATGCTCCCATTTCCACTCTGGGATTTCTAATGATTGCAACAACCCACTTGGTCGTTGATGTTCAGCCTTAACTTTCTGACAAGTTAAGCACTTACTAACATATTCTGATATCTCTTTCTTCATGTTTGGCCACCAAAAGTTCTATCGAAGGTCTTGATACATCTTACTACTATCAGGATGTATCGAATACCTCGAACTATAGGCCTCACTCATGATGTCTTCTTTTAACTCGGGATTATCTGGAACCCAAATTCTTCCTTCAAAATAAATTAATCCCTCCTTTTCGAGATTATATTTAGTCTTTTCTTCATCTTCCATTCTCTTCTTCATATGCTCGCATTCCTCGTTGCTTAATTGCACTTCCTTAACCCATTCCACAATGGTCAGTTGAGTCTCCATTGAAAATAACATTTCCAATACTTCATCTGGTGATTTAACTTCTAACTCCATTCTCGCCATCTCTGTTACTAACTCATTCTGAGTCGTTAACATTGACAGCTTTTCTCTACCCTTCCTACTTAACGCATTGGCTACTATATTTGCTTTCCCTGGATGATACAAAATATCACAATCGTAATCTTTTATTAATTCTAACCACCTTCTCTACCTCATATTCAACTCCTTCTGTGTGAAGATATATTTCAGACTTTTATGGTCCGTGTATATCTCACACTTCTCACCGTATAAATAATGCCTCCATATTTTTAAAGCAAAAACTACAGCTGTAAGACCCCAACTTATTATTAATGAAATTTAATTTTCTCTATTGATTATTTTGAAATAGTAAGGGTTGATTTGATTAATGTGGACAGTTAGGGGTAAAATACGCAAATACTTCAAAATAAGCAAGTGGTTATAAAATATTCATTGTTATTAGGGAATATTCGTTTGGTCGTGGAATATTAGATCGTCTCGTGGGGAATATTAAATGACGGCGAAGCGCAGCCCAATATGGGGGCCCATAACTAAAAGCGATTGGATGAAGAAAACGACAAATATAAGTGGTTTAAAATAATGGCGTGGTTATTACAGATTATCATTGTTAAAATACCCGTTGGTTAAAACACAAGAAGATTATTGCGATTATTGCACCAATTATTGATTCTTACGTAAGAAGGCACTACTCAATAATGGTTACTGATAATTCTTATTCAATTATTTTATTGAGTTAATAATTCTTTGCGTTGATATTTTATATTCTTTGTTGTTTCAATAATTGTCATTACAAAGATTTTCATTATCGAATCAATAATTCATATTATCCGAATAATATTATTAGATAACATTATTGGCAATGTCTAGAAAGTTACGTCTAAGGAGAGGTTTGGTCACCTAATCAAGGCGCCAAGAAGAAGAAATTCTTATTGGAAAGCCCCTCTTTCCTGGGAACCGCACGGTTGTCAATAATGTGATTCGTAATATTATTTATGAATAATTAATTATTGATTTATATGATGAGGAAAATATTGATTTTATGAGGATATAGATGGAGAAAATTTTAATGTGACAATTGTTGAAAATTAATATTTTATCTTTTTACGATAAAATAATTCATTTAAATATATTATTTTAATAATATATTAACGATGATATTTTACAATGAATGTGGGATATATGAGTATATGAGGAGGAAGAGTATTTTGTGGCATTAAATGTTTAACACATGTTTTGTGTGTTGGTGGACACAATTATTAATAGAAATTTGATTATAGCTTTGTAAAATCGCCTGTTTGTGGATTTCGGTCAATTTCATTTGGAATTCGGAAAAACTTTCTTTCGCAAAGTTGTAGAGAATTGAATTTCCTATAAAAACACGCGAGATTTGAATTTTCAGATAAAAGGGCTATTTATTATGAATTATTGAAGTTCCGAAGTTTCGAAATAATTAATTTTTGGGAGTTTTAGTTAATTATTTTGAGAAAAACGTTTTTTGCAACTAAGTTAGCCTCACATGTGATTCAAATGGGCTGAGATCAGTTGTCTAAGGTGGGCTAAAGAAAATGTGAAAAATATATTAATATTATATTCAATTTTCTGCTTTGGTGTTCTAAGCATTTTCCTATAAATATGTGCTTAGGTTAGAATTGAAAAACACACCGTAAACCCAAGTTTCTCTCTATTTCTCTCTCGATATATTGAGCGTATTCTTGTGAGTATACTTTGAGTATTGTTAGGCGGTGTAAGTTCCCTTCAAAGACTATACCCATTATTCCATTTAGAAGTACTAATCTTTTCGAGGTAAGGGATGTTATTTTCTTCTCAAATGATATTATTTCTTCAATATCATTATGCTGAAATATTGGTTGGAACTTTTTATCAAATTTGGAACTTTTTCATGTCGGGGTTACTATTCATGAGTTACTATTCACGAGTTACTATTCATGAGTTATTATTCACGAGTTCTTATTCACTTAGTACTATTCATGAAAGCGTGAAGATGTTTTTTTATGGAATTTCTATCTTTTGGTGTTGAGTTACTATTCACGATATACTGGCACTATTCACGTATCTGGCACTATTCACCGAAAAATAAAATTTCTTCTTTTTGTCCAAAATATCTATTCGGATACTAGCTTTGATTGTATCCATGTTTTGATCATTCTTGAATTTTACACCACTATGATTATTTTTGAGGTATTTTGAACATGGATAAAACAAAAGTACGAATCCTTAATCCTTAATCCTTGTCATTTTGTTTCCTTTGGATTCGTTTCTTTAAAAATATTTTTCATCATCATCGGTCTTAAATGATGATATTATTGAATATCTTTGGCTGTAGTGTAAAGATGAATGATTTCGAAGAATATCTTTGGTAGTAGTGCAAAGATGAACAGTGTTTAGATGAACATGATCAATCGATGAATATCTTTGGCACGTAGTGCAAAGATGAATATTTAATTCGGATGTATATTGATTTATGTTACTGGGGATACAAGATAGGCGATGAACTTTTAAATTTATACATAGAAGATAGTAGTTTGCATTCTCTACTTAACTCTTCTAATGAATTATTATTTCATTGCGAATATTGATTTAAAATTTGTTGTCTATTGTATTCTATTAGATTTTTCCCGTTGAAGACTAACGGTAATTTGTTGTATATTATCTTAGTCATAATATTCTTTCTTGGGCTAGTTGAGCTCACCCTTTTCCTTTTTGTTCCATTTTTCTTCTCGGGAGGCGAGAATATAGCGAGTATTTAGTCGGGGTATGGAATGAAGGTTTTAGAAAGGATTGTTTAGTAGTCCTCACCATTTTTGTAAAATAATGTATCAATAAATGTGATGAGGATTTATTTGAGTATAGATATTGTCAGAAGATAATATTTGTATTCAAACTCACAGCTTTTTCTTGTTGTAATAATAAAGTTGTAGTTGTTTTTGTACCATGTATTGACAACTTTCGGAATAGGTGATGTATACCTATTTTTGGGGCGTCGCGGTTGGTATCGAGCTTAGGGATATGATCTCTGGCGAGAGATCGGGGAATAGAACTAGGAGGGAGAGCGAGTAAATCTTTTCAGCTAGTGTGTCCTACTAAGCTTATTTTTTTAGTTGGTCAAGATATATAAGGATATTATGTGATATATTGATTTCTTAATTAACCCTTGTTTTATGACGATATTTGAGAATGTCGATTGAGAATATTAACAATGGAAATGAGACCATGGAGACGCTGTACTCACCAACGAGGAGAACGCGTACAGCAAGTGGCAATGTTCCTCCCGTGAACAACACCACCGAAAGAGATGATGAACGAGGGATGTTTAGAAGCTTTTTGCAGTTCATGCAAAAATCAGACGAGGAGACTTCGTGTTCAAAATCTGAGGAGGAAATGATAGCAATTCACGGGTTGTCACAGCCAAGCAGTTCAAAGAGTTGGGACCACGAATTTAAGGGAAAGCCCGATCCGATCATGCGGCGGAAACATGGGTCAAACAAATTACCAAGATATTCGATGTCTTGGGATGCACGGAGGAACAGAAGGTTCCATTCGCCACCTTTATGTTCGATGGCGAGGTAGACTCTCTGGTGGGAGTCGTGAAGCGTACCCATCCACCCGCTTTTCAAAGATGTCTTGGGAGACGTTTGAGAACTATTTAATGACAAATACTTTCACGAAAGTGTTCGTCATATGAAGGAAGTGGAGTTCATCAGATTAGAGCAAAACAACATGACGGTGTCTCGAAGACGAGGCAAAGTTTGCAGAGTTATCCAGTTTGCACCTCATTTGGTGGAGAATGAGGAGCGATGACGCGGATGTTTCTTAGAGGTTTGAAACCGGCATACGTCAAGATCTCATTTCTCATAAACTTCTCTCTATTCGAGATGTTGTAAAGCAGGCTCAATTATTAGAGCGAGATAACGAGTACTAGTCCTGAGGACCATAACCGAGGATCGTACCAGAGATAGCGATCAACAAAATAATGATAACCAAACGGAGAAAAAAGCAGACGGACAAAAATGGTAACCACTCCGGTGGTAATCACGACCATGAAAATAGAAGAAGCGAGTGGGAGGAGATTTTAAAAGAGGAGATTTAACAATGACCATGTGAAGACGATAAAGGTCTTTGGTAACAACCGGTTCTAAGGGAGGAGAACGACCACCGGTACCATATGTTACAAATGCGGAAAAGAGGGACATATCGGTCAAGCGCCCACAACAGATTCAAGGTATGCTATAATTGTGGAAAGGAAGGACATATCGCTCGAGATTATACAAAGTAGTAAAACCTAGTTCAGTGGGGACGGTGACTCAAAAGATCATCCCGAGAAAAGTCAAAGTCAACGATTAGGGAAGAGCGTTTGTTGTGGTGGTCATAATGCGAGGAACCCAAACGAGGTGATCACGGGTAAGCTATTTATAAATTCTTGCGAAGTTTATACCTTACTTGATACGGTGCTACCCATTCATTTATCTCTCTTGCATGTGCTCAACGTTTAAACTTGACTCGGAGAAATTAGACTTTGACCTATCTGTGGAAACTCCGTTAGGAGAAACTTTCATCACATCCACTCGTTTATAAATCTTGTTTGATTCAAGTTGGCACCATTACCTTACTGTTGACCTTATCTCTTTAAAGATACTTGCTTTTGATGTGATTTTAGGGATTGATTGGTTAACTACTCATCATGCCAAAATTGATTGTTTTTCGTAAGGTTGTTAGTTTTCATATTCCTAACTGACTGTTATGCAATTCAAGCAACTAAACCATTAAAATCAATCATTGTCATATCTAATCATAAAGCTATTCGTTTATTGAAAAGCGGATGTCAAGCTTTCTTAGCCCATGTTATGGATTTGAATAAAGACACGTCAAATTTGAATAATATTCTGTTGTTATTATTGACTTTCCGATGTATTTCTGAAGAACTTCCCGCCTACACCCCCCAAAGCGTGAAGTTGAATTCTTTATTGATCTTGAACACCGTACAAAGCCCATTTCTAAAACCCCATATCGAATGGCTCCTATTGAACTTGAGGAGTTAAAGGTCCAACTACGAGGAATTGTTGGACATCGGTTTCATTCGCCCCTAGTACATCTCCTTGGGGTGCTCTGTTTTATTCAGTAAAGAAGAAAGGCGGGAGTATGCGACTTTTGTATTGACTATCGGGAATTGAACCATGTCACCATCAAGAATAGGTATCCTCTACCTCGTATTGATGACTTGTTTGACCGGTTGTAAGGGGCACAATTCTTTTCAAAAATCGATCTTCGATTCAGTATATCATCACCAAGATTTAGGCGAGGATATTCTAAAGGCGCCTTTAGAACTCGATGCGGGCATTATGAATTCTTAGTCATGTCTTTCGGATTGACTAATGCTCCTGCTGACTTTCATGGATATGATGAACCAAGTATTCAAGGAATATTTGGATCGATTCGTTGTTGTTTTTATTGATGACATCCTCATATATTCCAAAAGTCATGAAGATCATGAGCACCATTTGAATTTGGTACTCCAAAGGCTTCGTGAAAATAAACTATATGCTAAATTGAAGAAATGCGAGTTACGGCGAGGAAGTAGCATTCCTTGGGCATGTGGTGTCGAAAACATGGAGTATCTGTTGATCCGTGAAGATTGAAGCAATACAAAGTTGGGAGCAACCAAGTCGGTGGATCAAGTACGAAGTTTTTTGGGCTTATTTGGTTATTATCGGAGATTCGTGGAAGGGTTTTCTCGAATCGCTACTCCATTAACCCAAACTAACTCGGAAGGATACAAAATTCGTTTGGAGCGAAGAATGCGAGAAGAGTTTCCAAGAGCTTAAGAGGAGACTTATTTTGGCACTGTTCTAACAATACCATCTGGTTCGAATGGATTTGTTATCTGATGATGCTTGAGCAAAGGGTTAGGATGTGTTCTCATGCAACGTGGGAAAGTCATAGCCTATGCCTCATGACAACTTAAAGAGTATGAGAGGAATTATCCTACTCATGATCTAGAGTTAAGTGATCGTTTTCGCTTAAAGATATGGAGGCACTATCTATATGGGGAGAAAGTGGAGATATATTCGGACCATAAAAGCCTTAAATATTTCTTCACTCAAAAAGAACTCAACATTGGCAATGACGTTGGCTCGAGCTATTGAAAGACTACGACCACACTATTCAATACCATCCTGGAAAAGCGAACGTGGTGGCTGACGCGTTGAGTAGAAGATCATATGCGGGAACGAGTGCGATGATGTCAAGTATACGCGACAGAGCCAACTTTAATAGAAAAAGTTAAGGTTGCTCAAGCCACCAAGGCAGAATGATGCGTATGAAGAAGAAAGTACAAGAAGGAGCTATTAGGAAGCGAGAATTGATGAAGAAGGAATACTTGAGTCCACTCTAGACTTTGTGTTCCTAACGACTCGATTTGAAGTACAAGATTATGATGGAGGCACACAATACACCATTTGCAATCCATCACGGAAGTACTAAAATGTATCGTGATCTTGACATACATTTTGGTGGAACAATATGAAGAGAGAGATTGCAAAGTTTATCTCAATGTGTTTAACTTGTCAACGTGTAAAGGCGGAGCATCCGGTACCTAAGGGTCCGTTGCAACCACTTGAGATTCCGAAATGGAAGTGGGAACACATTACCCGGATTTCGTTACGGGTCTTCCTACGGTTTCTCTCGGGCATCAATGCTATTTGGGTTATTGTTGATAGATTAACCAAGTCCGCTCATTTCTTGCCGACACGGAGACTTATTCACTTGAACGTCTTGCTAGTATGTACGTGAATGAGATTGTGAGGTTGCATGGCATGTACTGTATCCATAGTTTCGGATCGTGACCCAAGATTCACTTCAAGATTTTGGGTTAGCTTGCAAAAAGCTATGGGCGCGGTTTTACGATTGATTAAGCATACCATCCTCAAAAACAGACGGACAATCGAAAGGACTATTCAAACTCTTGAAGATTTATTAAGACTCGTGTCCTGACTTCAAGGCGGTTGGGATAAGTATTTACCATTGGTGGAATTCTCCTACAACAACAGTTATCGAAGCAAGTATAGGTGTAGCTCCATTTGAAGCATTATATGGACGAAAGTGTCGCTCTCAAAGTATGTTGGGACGAGGTGGGTGAAGCAACAACCTTTGTTGGGACCCGAGTTGAATACGTATATGACTACGGAAAAGATCCAAATGATTCGACAACGATACAAAAGGCACAAGATCGACAAAAGAGTTATGCGGATCTTCATCGAAAGGACGTGGAATTTAGTGTAGGGGATCATGTATTATTGCGAGTTGCTCCATGGAAGGGAGTTACAAGATTTAGGGAAGAGAGGAAAGCTCAATCCACGATTTATTGGTCCATTTCAAATTCTTGACCGAGTAGGAAATGTAGCCTATAGACTCGCGTTACCTCCGAGTATGTCTCGTGTTCATAATGTGTTTCACATATCCTGCATTTCAGTAAATATGTGAAAGACCGAACCACGTTATAGAGTTAGAACCAGGACGAGATAGCCAAGACTTAACGTATGAGGAGGTACTGTCAAGATTTTGGATAGGAAGGAGCATGTCCTACTACAAGAAAGGTCATACCACAAGTTAAAGTTTTGTGGAGGAATCATGCTTTATAGAGGAAATGACCGGGAATTGGAAGCGGAAATGAAAGCGAGGTATCCTCACCTTTTCAAACACAGTCGTCACGTCAATTTCGAGGACGAAATTTCATAAGGAGGGAGGTTGTAAGACCCCAACTTATTATTAATGAAATTTAATTTTCTCTATTGATTATTTTGAAATAGTAAGGGTTGATTTGATTAATGTGGATAGTTAGGGTAAAATCATAAATACTTCAAAATGAGTAAGTGGTTATAAAATATTCATTGTTGTGGGGAATATTTGTTTGGTCGTGGAATATTAAATCGCTTGTGGGAATATTAAATTTAATGGTATTGACCATAATGTGGGCCCATGTAACGGAAAGCGATTGGATGAAGAAAACGACAAATATAAGTGGTTTAAAAATAACGGCGTGGTTATTACCAAGTATTATCTTTGTTAAAATACACGGTGGTTAAAACACAAGAGTAGCACAAGATTGCACCAATTATTGATTCTTAAGTAAGAAGGCACTACTCAATAATGGTTCTGATAATTCTTATTCAAATATTTTATTGAGTTAATAATTCTTTGCGTTGATATTTTATATTCTTTGTTGTTTCAATAATTGTCATTACAGTATTTTTCATTATCGAATCAATAATTCATATTATCTGAATAATATTATTAGATAACATTATTGGCAATGTCTAGAAAGTTACATAAGGAGAGGTTTGGTCACCTAATTGCGGCCAAGAAGAAGAAATTCTTATTGGAAAGCCCCCTCTTCCAGGAAGCGCTGGTTGTCAATAATGTGATTCTGTAATATTATTTATGAATAATTAATTATTTATTTATATGATGAGGAAAATATTGATTTTATGAGGATATAGATGGAGAAAATTTTAATGTGACAATTGTTGAAAATTAATATTTTATATCTTTTTACGATAAAATAATTCATTTAAATATATTATTTTAATAATATATTAACGATGATATTTTTACAATGAATGTGGGATATATGAGTATATGAGGAGGAAGAGTATTTTTGTGGCATTAAATGTTTAACACATGTTTTGTGTGTTGGTGGACACAATTATTGGTAGAAATTTGATTATAGCACGTAAACTCGCTTGGTTTGTGGATTTTGGTCAATTTTTGTTTGGAATTTGAAAAACTTTCTTACGCAAAGTTGTAGAGAATTGAATTTCCTATAAAAACATGCGAGATTTGAATTTTTCGATAAAAGGGCTATTTATTATGAATTATTGAAGTTCCGAGGTTAGAAATAATTAATTTTTGGGAGTTTTAGTTAATTATTTTGAGAAAAACGTTTTTACAACTAAGTTGGCCTCACATGTGATTCAAATGGGCTGAGATCAGTTGTCTAAGGTGGGCTAAAGAAAATGTGAAAAATATATTAATATTATATTCAATTTTACGCTTTGGTGTTCTAAGCATTTTTTTACATAAATAGGGTGCTTAGGTTAGAATTGAAAACACACCGTAAACCGAAGTTTCTCTCTATTTCTCTCTCGATATATTGAGCGTATTCTTGTGAGTATACTTTGAGTATTGTTAGGCGGTGCAAGTTCCTTCAAAGACTATATACGGTATTCCAAAATAAGTACTAATCTTTCGAGGTAAGGGATGTTATTTTCTTCTCAAATGATATTATTTCTTCAATATCATTATCTTTGAAATATTAGTTGGAACTTTTTATCAAATTTGGAACTTTTTCATGTAAGGGGTTACTATTCATGAGTTACTATTCACGAGTTACTATTCATGAGTTACTATTCACGAGTTCTTATTCACGAAAGTACTATTAAGCATGAAGCGTGAAGATATTTTTTTGTGGAATTTCTATCTTTTGGTGTGTGAGTTACTTATTCACGATACGGCACTATTCACGATATCTGAGACTATTCATAGAAAAATAAAATTTCTTCTTTTTGTCCAAAATATCTAATACGGATACTAGCTTTGATTGTATCCATGTTTTGATCATTCTTGAATTTTACACCACTATGATTATTTTTGAGGTATTTTTGAACATGGATAAAACAAAGTACGAATCCTTAATCCTTAATCCTTGTCATTTTGTTTCACTTTGGATTCGTTTCTTTAAAATATTTTTCATCATCATCGATCTTAAATGATGATATTATTGAATATCTTTGGCACTGTAGTGCAAAGATGAATGATTTCTGAAGAATATCTTTGGTAGTAGTAAAAGATGAAGCAGTGTTTAGATAAACATGATTAATCGATGATTATCTTTGGCCTGTAGTGCAAAGATGAATATTTGATTCGGATGTATATTGATTTATGTTACGAGGATACAAGATAGCGATGAACTTTTAAATTCATACATAGAAGATAGTAGTTTGCATTCTCTACTTAACTCTTCTAATGAATTATTATTTCATTGCGAATATTGATTTAAAATTTGTTGTCTATTGTATTCTATTAGATTTTTCCTGTTGAAGACTAACGGTAATTTGTTGTATATTATCTTAGTCATAATATTCTTTCTTCGGGCTAGTTGAGCTCACCCTTTTCTTTTTGTTCCATTTTTCTTCTCGGGAGGCGAGAATATAGCGAAATGCGAGTCGGGGTATGGAATGAAGGTTTTAGAAAGGATTGTTTAGTAGTCCTCACCATTTTTGTAAAATAATGTATCAATAAATGTGATGAGGATTTATTTGAGTATAGATATTGTCAGAAGATAATATTTGTATTCAAACTCTCGAGTTTTCTTGTTGTAATAATAAAGTTGTAGTTGTTTCTGTACCATGTATTGACAACTCAGAATAGGTGATGTATACCTATTTTGGGGGCGTCACAACAGCTGCCAATTCTAGGTCATGAGTAGGATAGGCCTTCTCATAATCCTTTAATTGACGTGATGCATACGCAATGACCTTGCCATGCTGCATGAGCACGCAACCCAGTCCTTTATGCGAAGCATCGCTATACACTATAAAATTCCCCGTATCATCTGGTAAAGACAATACAGGTGTCTCACTTAACCTCTTCTTTAGTTCCTAAAAACTATTCTCACATTTATCAGTCCACACACACTTTACCGACTTCCTCGTCAAATTTGTCAATGGAGTAGCTATTTTAGAAATGTCTTGAATGAACCTTCTATAGTATCCCGCTAACCCCAGAAAACTCCGAACCTCAGTTGGAGTTTTCGGTTGTTCCCACTCATTAACTACTTCTAACTTTGCTGGATCAACGAAAATGCCATCTTTATCAATAACATGTCCTAGAAACTGCACTCGTTTAAGCCAAAATTCACACTTTGTGAATTTCAAAAAAAACTTCTCCTCCCGTGGTGTTTCCAACACTATCCTCAAATATTCAGTATGATCTTCTGACGTCTTAGAATAGACTTGAATATCATCAATGAACACTACGACGAACTTGTCCAAGTACTATTTGAACACTCTGTTCATCATATCCATAAATGCGGCTGACGCATTTGTCAACCCAAACGACATAACCAAAAACTCGTAATGACCATAACGAGTCCTGAACGCCGTCTTAGGTACATCCTCATTCTCCACCTTTAACTGATGATACCCCGTACGTAAATCTATCTTAGAAAAATACTTTGCCCCTTTCAACTGATCAAATAGATCATCGATCCTGGGCAATGGATATTTATTCTTAATCGTTAACTTGTTCAACTCTCGATAGTCAATACAAAGTCGTAACGACCCATCCTTCTTCTTTACAAACAATACCGGTGCTACCCACGGAGACACACTCGGTTGAATGTACTTCCTATCTAATAGTTCCTGCAGTTGAACCATTAACTCATTCATCTCTATTGGTGCCATCCTTATATGGTGCCCTTGAAACTGGTGCCGTACCCGGTAACAGATCAATCACAAACTCGATCTCCCTATCTGGTGGAAGACCTGGTAATTCAGCTGGAAATACATCCGCGAATTCTTGTACTATAGGTATCTATTCCAATGAAGTTCCCACTCTTCGAGTGTCCACCACATGGCACAGATATCCCATACACCCCTTTTTCAACATCTTCCTAGCTTGTGTCATGTTTAGACAATAAGAACATCTCAATGATTTACTCCCGTAAAACACTACCTTGGTTTTCTTAGAAAGCCGAAGGTTTACACTCTTCTTATGGCAATCTATGATAGCCTTATGGTTAATTAACCAATCGATACCGAGAATCGCATTGAATTCTTTTAACTTTATCGGTACTAAATCTACCGATAACTTATTACCTCTTATATCTACTTACCAATCCCTATGAATATGTTCAATGGGAATTATCTCTTCGTTTGCTACCTTAACGTCTAAAGGTATTGCTAACTTTTCAGGGATTAAACCTAATTGCTTAGCAAATCCACATGCTATAAAAGAACAAGTAGCACCCGAATCAAATAACACATAAGCATTTATTTCATTAACTGGAATGATACATGCTACTACATCCGATGATGCAACCGTATCTTGGACAGTCATATTAAAAATATGGGCTGAGGGTCTACCCGACGATGGTGTTGGTCCAGTAATGGCTAACTTACCACTACCATAACCCTCATTACTCTCTGACCCCTTCTTTGGGAAATTTCTTTCCATGTGGTCCATCGACCCACAAATAAAACAACCATGGTTTTCTTAGGATTAGGACAATTGGGTGATATATGACCCTTCTACCCACAGTTATAACAACATGACTTCCCCTTCAACCAAACTCCTAGATGAGTCTTTCCGCATGTCATACATGCCTCCGTCATACGTTTAGGATCCCCTTATTTCACCCCAGTATTCCCGGAGTTGAAATTCTTTCTCTTGGGCAGACTTCCACTGCCACTAGCTCCCTCCGCCTTGGGTCCTCCTTCTCCTTTACCCTTATCCTTCATATCCTTGTGGTATTGGCTCAAAGCCTCGCTACCACCCTCTGCTATGATCGCTTTATCCAGAATGGTCCCATAAGAGGCACTCTGGAAAATAGAGATCCTACTATAGAGCCAAGGTTTCAGGCCCTGCTCAAACCTACGAGCCTTCCTCTCCTCAATGTCCACTTGGTGTGGAGAAAATCTTGCCAATTCATTGAATTTGGCCGCATATTAGGGAACCGTCATGTCCCCTTGCTTAAGTTCTAAGAACTTAATCTCCATCCTCCCTTGCATGCTAGTAGGAAATTAGTTCTCGAAGAATACCTTCTTGAATTGTTTCCACGTAACAGCATCAGTCCTAGCCCCACCCTGGTGAGCCTCCCACCAAAAGTTGGCTTCCCCTTTTATCATGTAAGTTGCAAAAGAAGTCTTTTGCGCCTCACCTACATTTCTGATAACAAAAGCCTTCTCTATCTCTTTCACCCATGTCTGGGCCTCTAATGAGTCCGTCGTTCCTTTAAACTCCAGCGGACCAACACTTTTAAATTCTTTAAAGGTAGTTATTCTAGCTACCCTAGGTGTTGCGGGAGCTCTACCCCCAACTTAGTTAAATGTTGCCGTTAATAAATTAACGAACTCTTGCATAGGGTTATTTGGACCCCCCTGATTATCAATATGTGACTCAGCCTCTTGATTACGTTGTCTTCTTCTTGGTGACATTATGCTGATTAAATAAATAAAATTTCATTATTATCTATTTATTTACTTAGTTATCATTCCACAATAATAACCCATACCACAATAAGCACATTTAATAAAAACTTCATTATATTAATATGTTTTTCATAGTTCAAAACTATTTACATTTTGCTTCCATAGCCATAAGCTATTACATTACTATCCCGCGATTGACTTCTACAAAAATTGGGATTTACAAAAAGACTACCCATTAATTATACAAAAGAGGGTTTTACGTCACTACACATATACCAAAAAGATCTACTGATCTACTAACACTGCCTTACGGCATTTTCATATTTCTGATTTGCTAGATTCAAAATAATATCTCGACTAATCGTATGTCGAGTCTGCCCTGACTCAATGGAATAACAAGCAATATTCAGCTTGAAATCCTCATGAGCACAGTTATGGATGTAAGACATCCGTGCCATCTTCTGGTCTTTTTCAACCAGTTTCTTTTGAAGCTCTACTGCCTCTTCCTTATAATCCCTAGCCTTATCCATCATCAACACCTTCTCATCGTACTCTGACTCAAAATCTGCTTCTGCAGATTCTTTCGCTTCATAAAGAGCGGTAATCTCTTCATTACGTATACGCACCATCGCATGCGCGAACAAGACATTTTATCAATAATCGCCAGATACAATGATCTCATTGCATCTGGAGGTGTTGACTCTTGAGTAGGTATCACCATATTAATCGATGTTACCTTCATATCATCTTCCACATCTATCATCATATCAAGGTATGATGATATTCCCATAGTTTCCTCGGAGTAATCCTCCTCGGAAATGTACTCCTCTGGATCCGAATCCACTACTACAAAATACTAAATAGATAACGCTTAAAAGATAACGTTTTTTATAAAAATGTTGTGGTATTTTTTTTTACAACGTTTTTAAACAAAACGTTGTAGATATATATACAAAAAAGTTATCTATTTAAAAAGGCATTTTTTTTATTTTAATTAGATAACGTTTCTTTTTAAAAAATGTTGTTTATCTAAAAAACACGGAGGAAAAAAAAACACGGAAGTTAAAATTTGTTAATCATTCCTTTCTCGCTCTGCGATGTTGGTTTTATGCAGATGACTTCCTCTCTCCTTTTCCCTTCCATTTCTCCTCAAAATCTCCATTTTTGAAGCTTCAGAATCATTAAGGAGCTTTAATTAGGTTTGTTTCATGGGTTTCATGGAATTTGAGGTTTTGGTTTGAGAAATTTGAATAAATCTAGGGCTTTTATGAGCGTCTCTGATAAATCTAGGGTTCACACCACAAATCTAGGGTTCTCAACTCTCAGCTAATCTTCTAGATCTCTATCTTCTGTCCAACAGCAGGTTTGTTATGGGTCATGCTTTGAGGATAACATCTGATTCCTGTCTCTCATGCTTCGGTCGTAGTGATGGCTCGGACCCTGGTGAGCCCGTCGGCAGTGATGGCGTACGGCAGGTTTTTTCTTTTGCTTCCTTTCTTAATCATGTTTACCATTTTGTCTCATCCCATTATTTAACTTCGCCATAATTCAATGTGAAAGACAAAGATGGGAGTTATAGATAACAATAATTTGGTGATAATATGACCCTGTTTCTGTTCTGTAACTGCATCAACTCTGCCCAACACTTTCTTATTTATTTTCCTTTCCCTTGTTATTGATATATTGATCCTTAATTGAGTGCTGGGAAGATATAAAAAAATATTGGGGAGATCAGTAGGGTTGGAGCCTGAAGGAAGTATAGGTTTAACTCATGAGCTTTGAGTGGCACAAAAAGTCCATAAATATAGAAATTTAATAGAAAGAAGAGTGAAAACAATACTCCAAAGCCACTTTGAAAATATTTACCTATCAATAAATTTTTTGATTAATTTATCAGGAATAATTCCTTTTTTATTCTTTTTTTAATCACCAAGCCATTTCAAAAGCCAGCTTTGAGAATGAGGGACTTGGTTATCCAAACTTGTAGTTAAAAGATTTATTTTTTCAAGAAACTGAGACAAAAGAAGTTCATAGGCAAGATCTGTTGGTTCTAACTGAGAAGCTTCCTTGTGTTTCAAATTAGAAGACTTTCAATCTATCAGTAATCTTAAGAGTCAATAGGCTGAACCATAATCAATTGGCATAGAATTGTGCAATCTTGCTTTTAAAATCCTAACAACATGGCTTTCTCTACTTGTATGTGATTATATAATGTTAAACGATTGTCTGTATGCGTATTATGGATGCTAGTTATAAATCACTTAACGCGGGATTTGGCTGCTGCGGTTGAGAAAATGAACTCAAGCTTGACTTCAAAGGGAGACAATTTCTTCCACCAAGACGAAATTGCATCTCTAGGATTAGGTATATAATCTAAAGATCATTTCTATACACTTATTTAAATGTTTTTCCTATAGTATAAAATTATAAGATCAAATCACTGTCATTGGTACTCCTGTGCTTAATTAACCAGTGTATCTGAACTGGGAAGTGGGAACATGACACTCTGGTGGATAGGTCTCTGTTACTTAGGCAATGCTTAATGCGTTTGAGATATTTTATCCTTGACTGGTGGACAACTGCCATGGAGGTTGTGTTAAGAGTCCTGCTAACAGTAAGATTTGGTGGATCTGCTTATACAAAATGCTGTTATCACTGTTAATCTAAAACTTAAAAGAAGTTTATGAATTATGTTAAATTATGTCAAAGATGTTCTTTGCTGGTTCGTGTTTAGATAGTATATTATATTTTCTTGTTGTTTTGGTAAATTATGCTATAAAACTGAAACTTTTTTAAGCTTCTCCTTATCTACATGCTTTGGCAGGTGTATCTTTGTTTGCAGCCTTAGGATTTCTCCTTTATGGTGGAAGGTAATGCCCATTTCTTTTCTTAATTTATATATTCTTCTTATGCTCCTACAATAATTTTCTATTGGATCATTTATTTTTGCAGTTCTAAGAATTTTGCTTATTAATATCTGATGGAACTTTACATCTACTTAGTGATTATGTTGAATAAAGTTTCCAAGTCAAATAATAATAATTGTTTTTACATAAAAGTCTATTTAGTGATTATTTTTACACCGTTATGAGTTTGGCCTGGTTTGCTTATTTCGAACATCCATTGATTTTTGACCATTCAGAGTTTTGCAGTCTTGATGAATGTAAACCTTGTTTACAGGTTAATCTTGTAAACCTTGTTTACAGGCCGTAATTAGATCGTAATAAATTTTATATTTAATGTTGTGCATAATCCTGAGATTTTATTGTATTCTTGCTTAAACATATTTTGATTCTGTGTTTTTGCCTCTCTTATAGCCTGTCGTTGGGCCGAGTGTGGAGGAGGCACATGCAACAAAACATCGCCATTCTCATATGCTTGCCAATGTGAAGCAAATTACTATAATCTGCTCAATGTCACTGCTTTGCCTTGCTTCAGGGAATGTAAGAATCCAAAACTAGATGCATGTTTTTAAAAATTAGTAAAAACTTCCTATGTTACTTTTCAATGGGAATGTAAGTAGTAGCACTACTCATCCTCACAGACAACATGTTCTGTAATTCTATTTTATTTTTTCTAATTTACCTCGACTGAGACTATAAATAAGGCCATAAAATGCTTTCAAATAGTCCCGTTTGATTTTTTATAGGTTAATCTTGTAAACCTTGTTTATAGGTTAATCTTGTAAACCTTGTTTACAGGATTATGCACAACTTTTTCCACTATCGTACTTGTCTAATTATTGGGTTGATTTATAGTTGAGAGAAGCCAGAGGGACTGCTGAATATGAGCTGTGCAACATGCTCGTAATGAATTTCTGAAGTTGGAGGTAATCATTCTCAAGTTCATCTGGTTACGAAAAGATTTGAACGTTTTGTGTTCAGTGCTTAATTGCTTATTGTTTTGTATGTTGGGAAGATGCATGTTATCACCGAAGAGGTCACATATCTCAGTTGGGATGTTGTTTTCCCTATTAGCACCCAACCACCTTAATTTGTGTCCTTTGAAGACTATCAGCTTCTTATAGTAATGAAACATGATGCTGTTTATTGGTTGTATATGTTAACTAAAGTATACTACTTTCTGTCTTGAACTTTCTATGCCTTCAAAAGTCACATTTGAGACTGTGAGCATGTAACCCATGGAATATCACTCTCACATGTAATTGTGAATTCATTTACATTTTCCTTTGCGTGTGTAGTTTGTTCTTGAGTGGGGTCAGAGAGCGGAAGAACCCTATAATGAAATTTGGAAAAGGCTAGCGGAAGTGACCATTTTTTCTGACCGGAAGAAGTGGGTTTGCAATAGAATACGGATTAACAAATATAGAAACAGTGATGGTAGACCTGATGATGAAAGCAATGGGACCCACATTCATATGTTATTGCTTTTGCAGTCAGTTTCATGTTTAGCATTTATGGTTGAAATAAAACTAAATTTCATGTGGCATAAGTTACGGTGTGGGTTAAATCTAACTGGTTAGTGGTTACTTAGAATTGAAAGGCAGTGTTAGTTTATGTCCTGTATTATACTTGTATCTTTGTTACCATATATTTAACTTGTGATATGTTTTGGCGTGAACCTATTTGATCAGCAAGCGACACGCCCAAGGAATTGCATCTCTTTATTCCAGGGCAAAAATCTCAATGTTTGATGGGTTTTGCATGAGATTTATATTTGTTTAATTTAACAAAAATATTACTTATTCAAATTTTTTATGTGTTTTGAAGTCATATATTCGAAAAACACTAGATGATGTGAAGCATGCCGAGGAGGATGTACAACGAATTATTAGTGGCAAGGACACTGGAGATATGTACTACCAGACTATCACGGGGCTTAAGCATCTTGCCATGGCTCAACCTTCACCAACAAAGGAGCAGCTGCAGCAGGAAGGAGATCTTATCCCAGTGCCACCCACTGCTCCATCTGAGCATTCTAGCTCACATGAAATTGAATCAGAGGATGAAACGGATGAAGGTGAAGATAGTTTAATCGACTCAGAGGGATATGTTTCTAATGTAAGTTGTCATGGCCCCCTCCCTGTACAATTGGAACTATAGTGGAACTTGCACTTCTTTCACTTTTGGATAGTGAATTTGAGATGCATATATGGATAGTTTGGTATATATTGTGGATGTAGTAATGTGAAACTGTAAACGAATAGTTTTTATTGGTATGTATTTTGAATGGTTGATACATTTTGGCTTTAAATTTAATTGAGAATTTAGACATTTTAGCTATATATCACGACAATAGCATATTGTAGGTGCATTGGTAATGTAGGTGAATCACAATTTTTTTTTCTTTTTTTTTAATCTACAACATTTTAAAAACGTTGTGTAAATGTGCCTAAACGTTGTCTTATATACTAAACAACAACATTTTTAACCAAAAAACGTTGTGGAATCAAACATTTTACAACGTTTTTAAGCATCTGCTAATTTTTTGATAACAAATTTACGTCGTTTTTTTCCTAAAAAACGTTGTCTATTGTGCTTAACTACAACGTTTTTAAAACGTTGTGTAAGGGTGTCAAATAGACAACACCCTTAACCACGACGTTTTTCTGACAGAAACCACAATGTTTTTTCCGCGTTGTCTATTTACTGTTTTGTAGTAGTGATCTTCCAGAATTACTAACGGTACCTCTGCCACAGGCATAAGTACTAGCTCCACTCTAGTCACAGACTCTTCGCTCACCACGTGTATATCTCTATACATCAAACTATCATTTGACATCTACAATAACACATAACATGTTGATTAGTACATAATACACAATAGTATAAGCACAAATTATATTTAATTTATTTAGGATTTATTTTCATCTTTTAAATCTTTTGGTATGGAGTTTTCTCAATACCTTATTAACTCATTCGACTCGAATTTACTTCCTTCAGACTTTACCTTTCTTATGAGGTTATTAGCCTAAGGTTCTTCCCCCCTTAATTTTTATAACCTAATGCTCTGGTACAAACCTGTGACGCCCCCAAATCCGGGTATCTTCCAACCCAACAGATGGTGCTACCCGATACTATTAATCATATATTCATTCCATTGAAACAACAACACAATGAATGTATTAACTACATTCTTATTACATTCATAGTTATTCCTTTCCCATGTTCGGAAACCGAATACATTATTCGTTGTTCATAAGTATAATATATACAAACATTCTAGTCTATTACAAGATAACTAATTATCCATCTTAGCCTTGCCTTTCTCTTTCTAAGAACCCTCAGTTCGTTCGGCCTTAGCTGCAATCATATAATTCAAGCAAGAAGTGAGCATAACTAGCTCAGAAAGTCTAACAAAGGATAACATATATACACCACGTCGAGAATTGTATAATTATCTTCCATAACTGAACAAATAGCTATGAAGTACTATGAAGCATTGACTTGCACTTCATATTTCATAACAACAATTTCGAAGTATTTATAATAGCTTAGGAATTCTGAACCGGTCAAAAGACCATGAACATACTATTTTTGTTTTCATACCTGAAAAGGAAATTTCGGCATTAAGACCGTACATCCGACATTTCTTATGAGCACTTCTAGGTGATCAGCCTATAGTACTCTATGTTGATCAACACTCATCTGTTAAACTCATTTACGTTTAAGTTTTGGCAACCTCGTGTGCCCATCGAATAAACGATGAAAAATACTTTTGTTTGTTCATAGACAAACTTACCTTTGAATTCGTACCAAATACTTGGCATAGGATAACGTTAACAGTTCTATATTGAAAGACTAGTAAACAAATCCATCTAACTCTGAAAAATAGTCTAGCCGAGATAAAACTGGCATCAACCCTTTCGTAAAACAATCCATGCATATCATAACATGAATCAATGAAAAACTTGGCTAACACGAAGGTTAAACAAGCGTTAAGAAAACTTGTCTTCAAACGTCTTCGAATAAAATATTCAACAGTTCTCAGTCTTTACAGAATCTACATGATATATTCACATAGCACACTGTAATTAGCTACCAAACAATCAATCACATTGTTTCTACCAACTTCTTTATCTTCTATGTTTTAGTTGACTTTATTTCATTAATAATGTCAATTCGACTTACTACCCTTCATCACAGCTTGTTAACGTTCTTACGTTACTAATTGAAACTCGATCATCATTGGTGAAGTACCAATGTTGAATACCATTCACGGTTTACTTATTTACACTTCACGTTCTTCATTTACTTACTAACAACTTTTGTTCGATTCCTAAGTTCATCATAATAAATGTTAATATATGTTACATAGGAATGGTTTTAGTATGTACATTAAGTATATAAACTTGGCTTATAGTGGTCTTGAAACATTTGAGTTCAAACCTAACTTGCCCAACATTTTCCTCTCTTGGCATTTGTGACGCCTTGACTTTATGCTTAACATTGGTATACGCATATTTCACTTTTCTGTAGCTCTACTATCTTTGCGTGGTAAGCTTATGGCTGCATTTCAGATTCGTAATTGTTTGATGATTAACTTTTTCGACGAACATCCTGGCTTCATAACTTATTCGTTTTTCATCCAAATTGACTCATTCAAAAGCCAACAACTCATAAATTACACACTTTACGTGTTCATGTAAGAGTTTTACATTTTTGAATCCGTTAACTCAGAATTCACTTTTAAGTTCATTATCGAGCGTTCGTTTATCGTTCTTGAGCGTTCAATACTCGTTTTCTTCGTTCTAAGTCGGAATTCGATAATTCTTGAGTCCACAACTCTTGAATACCCTAACTCACGTGTTGACATTGAAAACCAAGGTTTCTAAGTCACATGACAACTTTTGACTACTAATTCAAGATTTCTACGTTTTCAACGTTTGACGTCTAATTCCGTAAAATTCGCTATAACTTCGTTACTCGTGTTCTATATGCCAAGTCAAATGGAACAACTCCATTGATTCTTCATCTACATCCTAACCAAGCAAGATGCACATACCCTATCTATGATGGTTTTTAATTTGTCCATCAACAACCAAATTAACGCTCAAAGGTTTTTCTACGGTTTAAGCTTACATAAACCTTTATGATTTCTTCTTAACAGGACTTCTCAATGTTTTAATCATTAATAGCCATCCTTATTTCTTCGTAAGAGACATGCTCCACCAATCTATGATTCTCTATGAAAAAAGAAATCGAAAAGACTAATGTTTACGAAATATTACCTTTTCGTTCTTCGCGTTCTTGCTAAAACTCTTATGTTTTGCTTCAAAGTAGCTTGATTACTTGTTTCTAGCTCTTTCTTCTCTCAATATATATTGGACAACTTTTGTAAAACAACAAATGACCAACTTAAGCTTTCTTTTATAGGCAAACCAAATGGAGGGCATAATGGTCATTGTGTGACCTCCATACTATTCCCACCTCCACAACAACTTAGCCACCAAGTAACCACTTTACTTGGTGGCTAAGTGGCCGGCCCACATGGTCCATGGTTCATCCCCATGGGTTGCTCTATGAGTTTTACCCATCCGATGACCCATTGATTCGATCTGCGGTTCGTTTTCTGGGATCGGGCTTAATTTAACCTAACATTGGGCCTTGACTTGGGCTTGAGTACACAATTCATTGGGCTTAATATAATCCAAGTCCAATTAGATTATACAAAGTCCTTAAACTCAAAGTCCATTAAGAACTATTCGTATTCTACGTGTATAGCTTACGTATTTTGTGACGCCCCTAAATTCGGGTCCCTTCGAACCATGAATCCGGTCCACCACGATACTACTATCGTCAAACTATTATATCTGTTATTCATAACTTAAATGAATATAACCTTGCTTATTAAAATTTAGAATATAAATTCTTTCTATATCCAGGATCTGTGTATAATGACCCCAAACTATTATAAGTTTCAAATCTTGGTCATTTACCATTCCTGTCTTACATTATATTTGATGTTATATAAATATGCTGAATAATTTAAACTTTTTCAATCTCCTTTGAAAAATAATCTTTTATTGATTCCTTAACTTGAATCAATTACATATCCTTGAATCAAATTATGTTATGATTCATTCTATTCGAATTACTGTATAAATTTTTACATCTCGATTCGAATTCTTCTATGTATCACATAGTACAACTTAATATGTATTACACATTGTAAACTACTATCATGTACATCTACTAGAACCTAAACATGGTTCAAGAGCATCTAGTTAAATTATAAATCTATCTCCTTCGATACCATTGAACTTTATCAATCAAATAACACGTAACCTTTATCATGTATCCTTAACATGCAAAAGTGTTTATTTGCAAGGGTGAGCTCGACAGCCCAGCAATTCTAACAGTTTTCATGCAGCACATAGCATATAATAGCATACTCAGCACATGCATTCATAATCCATTAATATTTACTACGTATGTTATTTCTCATATAACAGGTATATAGGTTTATTTCATAAGCATATCATCAAAAATCAACTTTCACATTTCATACATATCTCATATGCATTTAATATATATACATCAACATTTTCATAGCATAATATAGCTTAACTAACAGTTATAAAATTCATATATCAAATAGGAACTGAAAGACTTACCTGATTCGTAGTTTATCAACTACGACTTAACTACTTAAAGCTTATCTGCACTGCGTGTATCCCTACACAGTTATATAATCATGGATTCATACCCATTAGTCATACATTTCATACGCTCTTAATATAAGAACAAATATTGTTTCCTAACTTGGTTTCATTTTTACTTGAACTTAGGATAACTATGAGACTAGCTCATTCTACTATCATATTTATCTAAACAATCTTGTTTTATATCTTGTAGTCCTTAAGGACAACATATAACCATAACTTAAGACCATGCAGTTAACAAACTACTCTTGGTCACTCTGCAGGACGACGCGACCACGCTGCATTTAAGATTGGGAGTGGCGCGGCCGGGCTACTCCTAGCCATAACCAGACTTAGGCTTTTTATTGCCCAACATAATTCCTAGCACGACATATATTCTGATGTACTGTAAACATACATCAAGTAGATTCTAATAGTTCTTCAAATTCACATTTCAAATCTGTAACGCCCCAGAAAATTTGGATTTTTGAGAATTAAATTTTTATTTTTATTATGTGGATTAAATGAATTTAATCCATTATTTATGGGAGTAAGCTATTCGAGCGTCGTTCTATGACCTAGACATATCGAAAAGTCATAGTATTTTGGCTACGTGATAGAATTAAAGTGTTTGAATTTCCAAGACGAAAATAAAAACTTTCTGAGAAATTTTCTGAAAAACACTATTCACGCATTTCTGCTCGAAAATTATTTTTGAACTTTCGAGAAATACGTAATGATAGAATATTGAGGTGAGATGGAATATCCAATAATATTTTAGTTATGGCAAACGCAGTTTTTCACCTGCGGACTTAAAACCTAACGATTAGGGAAAATGAATTCCGAGAAGGAATTTAAATGCGTTTAATGAATTAAAGTAATGAGTGTAAAATACGTAGGTATTGTACGAAGTAATGAATACGAGTATGATACGAGGTGTTATACGAGTATGAATGAAGCATGGTATGTCGTATATGAATAAGTATACGAGTTAGAATACGAGATTAATACGTAAATTATACGTTATAAGGCTTTAAGCCATATGTATTGAATTTGTAGAATTGTGTAAGAAATTGTAAAGTCCAATAAGAATTGTTAAGGCCCAAGTGTAGAGATGTGTAAGCCCAATGCAAGATAATGTTAAAGCCCAAAGTGATGTAAGGAACAAGCCCAATGTATAAGTTAAGATTAGTTAAGCTAAAAGCCCAAAGTAAGAACCAATGGGTTATTGGATGGTTTATACCCATGGGGCAACCCATGGATGACCCAAAGGGGTGGCCAAGTAAAGTATTTGGTGGCTAAGCAATGGATAAGTTATGTAATGACCAAGTAGACTTAAGTATTAAGCAAAGAGTAAGTTAAGTAACTTAAAGGCTAAACAAAGTGCTTATGTGTGATGAATAAGTAAATTGCTTATGTGTGATGAGCAAGTAAAGTGCTTATGTGTGGCAACCAAGTTAACTTAAAGGCTAAGTGTTGTGGTGGTCAATCAAAGTGTGTGGAGGCCAAGTTAACTTAGTGCTTAAGCTTGGAATAGTAAGGAGGTGATTAAGGAGGTGGAGGGGATTAATGACCCTTATGCCCTAACTTAGGATTTCCTATAAATAGAGAAGCCTCACTTCATTTGTTGGTTGATAAATTTCTCTCAACTCCTCTCAAGTTAAGCAACTTATTGGTTAGAGAGAATAAGCACTTATAAGTCAAACTTCCATTATGAGATTTTCAAGAAGCAAGAAGGAGATTAAAGCTTAGGCAAGTGATCTTCATAGGTAAGAACTTAAACCACGAATCTCTTTCTCTTCCATTGGTAAGGAGATGGGTAGTGGTAGAACATGTATGCTAAGGAATGATAGGAATGAGTAATCAAAGAGCTTAAGTCTTAATAAGCCGTATAAGTCATGAATAAGTAATTCAAACTTAATTAAGTTATGAACTCATGAGGAACTTAGATGAACTTCTCATATGGTTACTTTAATAAGATTGTATGATAATAAGAAGCAAGGATGATGGTTAAAAGATTTAAGCTATGATAAGTCATGCAAAGTGAATTCATAAATAGTTTATACTTTTACAAGTTATAGACTAATGAATAACAAGTAATAACTTATCATGTCAATAAGTTAATGAAGTATGTATGTCAAGATGTTAGTATGTTGGATATGATATGAGAACATTGAGTAAAGGACTTAAATCAATAATAAGTCATAAGTAAATGAAATCATGAAAGTTATAAGTTGATAAGCCATGAACTTATGAAGAATAAGTCAAAACCTAATTTGAAAGTAAGTTAATGTAATAAGTAGTTTGAAATGTTTATATGATGGATTGAATCCATTTCAAACGATGAACAAATCATAAGAAATGAAGTTAAGGCGGAATTCACGAGTTTGGACGATAATCGTCGAATTCGTAAAATTCTCGGAATGGAAGTCGAACTTTGATATTGAGCTTGGAAACATTAGTTTTCAATGGAGACGAGTCATATTTGGCATTATAGAGTTGCAGACTCGAAAATGACCGGATTCTGACTTAGAACGAAGAAACGAGCGTTGAACATTCACAAACGTTTATCGTTTTCGTTAAAAATGAACTAATAGGTGTAATTTTAGCAAACAAAGTCAAATAGATAAAATTATTGCATGAACGTGTAAAGTATGGAATTTGTGAACCGTAGGCTTTTGAACGAGCCAATTCGGACTTAAAACAAAGAAGTTATGAGTAAGGGAGTTTCGTAAAATTTTCAAAAATTGTAAACTGTTTGTGGCACAGAGTTGGCACCGCGACGCCAACCCAAGGCCATTAAGTGACGCCACAGTGTCGTGTAGTCCGAGGTCGGCATATCGCTAACTTTTCATGCACTGCTGACACGAGAAGAAGAAGAGTGATGTGTGTGGCGTATGCCGCTGAGACTCCAAGAAATTGCCGAAGGATTTCAAGTACAGAAGGAAAGGAAACTTTATAGTTTTGAACTAAGGCATAAACATGATATTATTAGGACATTGTAAGACACTTAATGTACGATGATTAAAGGTTAATAATCAATTGAAAATGAACCTAATAAGAACAATGAAATGTGTTAAGCCGGCTGTGACGCCCCCAAAATAGGTATACATCACCCATTCTGAGTTGTCAATACATGGTACAGAAACAACTACAACTTTATTAATACAACCATAAAACTGTGAGTTTAAATACAAATATTGTCTTCTAGACAATATCCATACCCAAATAAATCCTCATCACAATTATTGATACATTATTTTACAAAATGGTGAGGACTACTAAACAACTCTCTCTAGAACCATCATTCCATACCCGACTCGTATTTCGCTACATTTTCGCCTCCCGAGAAGAAAAATGGAACAAAAGGAAAAGGGTGAGCTCAACTAGCCCAAGAAAGAACATTATGACTAAGATAATATAAAAAAAAATTATCCTTAGTCTTCAACAGAAAAAATCGATAAAATACAATAGACAACAAGTTTCAGATCAATATTCGCAAATGAAATAATAATTCATGTAAGAGTTACGTAGAGAGAATGAAATCTACTATTATCTATGAATTTAAAAGTCCATCAACAATATTTTATCCTCAGAACATCAATCAATACACATCTTGAATCAAATATTCATTTTTGCACTACACAGCCAAAGATATTCATCATTGGTCATGTTCATCTCAACACTTGTTCATCTTTGCACTACGGCCAAAGATATTCATCGAAAATCATTAATTCTTTGCACCACAAAGCCAAAGATATTCAAGAAAATCATCATTTAGGACCGAGGATGATGAAAAATATTTTAAAGAAAAACGAATCCAAAGTGAAACAAAAGAATAAATATTAAGGATTCTTAATTCGGTTTATCCATGTCCAAAAATACCTCATAAATAATCATAGTGGAGTAAAATTCAAGAATGATCAAAACATGGATACAATAAAAGCTAGTATCCATAATAGATATTTTGGAAGAAAAGAAAAAATTTCATTTTTCGATGAATAGTGCCGTATTCGTGAATAGTGCCGTATACGTGAATAGTGCCGTATACGTGAATAGTAACCCCGACACAAAAAGTTCCAAATTTGATTAAAAGTTCAAATCAATACTTAGGCATAATGAAATTGAAGAAGATAATATCATTTAAGAAGAAAATAACATCCATTACCTCGTAAAGACAGTACTTCTAGTTGAAACACCAGATATAGGCTATGACTTGAACTTGCACCGTATAGCAACACTCAAAGTATTAAAATACTCACAAGAACACACTCAATATATCGAGAGAGAAAGAGAGAGAAAACTTCAGTTTCTGGTGTGATTTTCAATTCTAACCTAAGCACCCTATTTATAGGAAATTGCTTAGAACACCAAAGCAGAAAATTTAATATAATATATATATATATATATATATATATATATATATATATATATATATATATCAAAATTTCTTACGCCCACTCTTATCAACTGATTTCAGCAACCTAACACATGTTTAATGAGTCTCAAGAATGTAAAAAATGTTTTTCTTGAAAAAAATAATTAAAACTTCAAAAATCAATTATTTCGAAACTCCGAAACTTCAATAATTCATAATAAATAGCCCTTTTGTCAGAAAAATTCGAACCTCATATCTTTTTCATAGGAAATTTCATTCTTTACAACTTTGCAGAAGAAAGTTTTTCCAAATTCCAAATGTAAATTGACCAAATCCACAAACCAAGCGATTTTACAAGCTATAATTAAATTTCAGTCAAGAAATGGGGTCCACCGACATGTTTAACATGTTTTTAACATTTATCGCAATAAAAATACTCTTCCTCCTTATATACTCATATATCCCACATTCATTGTAAAAATATCACCATTATTATATTATTAAAATATAATATATTTAAATAAATTATTTTATTAGAAAAAGATAAAATATTAATTTTCAACAATTGTCACATTAAAAAATTTTCTCCATCTATATCCACATAATATTAATATTTTCCTTCTCATATAAATCAATAATTAATTATTCACGAATAATATTACAGAATCACAATACTGACAACCAGGCAGTTCTCAGGATAGAGGGGGCTTTCCAATAAGGATCTCTCCTTACTGGCGCGCAATTAGATGACCTAACCTCTCCTTAGACAGAACTTTCTAGACATTGCCAATAATTTTATCCAATAATATTATTCAGATAATATGAATTATTGCTCCGATAATAGAAAATACTGTGTAGCGACAATTATTGAAACAACAATAATATAAAATATCAACGCAAACAATTATTGAATCAATAAAATAAAATATCGAACAAGAATTATTGTAACAATTATCGAGTAGTGCCTTCACGTAAGAATCAATAATCGTGCAATACCACGTGTACATCGTGTGTTTTAACCACCAAGTATTTTAACAAGATTAATCAGAATAACTACGCCGTTATTATAAACAACTTATTCTTGTCGTTTTCTTCATCCAATCGCTTTCCGTTATGGGCCACATAAGGTGCGCGTCGTCGCATTTAATATTCTCCGACAATAGAAGAATATTCCACGACCAAACGAATATTTTATAACCACTTGCTTATTTGAAATATTTGCGATTTTACCCATAACTATCCACATTAATCAAATCAACCCTTACTATTTCAAAATAATAAATGGAGGAAATTCAATTTTATTTATAATAAGTTGGGATCTTACAACCTCCCCTCCTTATGAAATTTTCGTCCTCTAAATTGACGACGACGATTGTGTGTGTTTCAAAAGGTGAGGGTACCTCGCTTTCATTTCGCTTTCCAACTCCTGTGTCATTTCCTCTATAACATTGTTCCTCCACAAAACTTTAACTTGTGGTATGACTTTTTGTGCGTAGGACATGCTCCTTCCTATCCAAGATCTTGATAGGTACCTCCTCGTACATTAAGTCTTCGGCTATCTCGTTCGGTTCTAACTCAATAACGTGGTTCGGGTCTTTCACATATTTACGAAGCACAAATATGTGAAAAATATTATGAACACGAGACATACTTGAGGTAACGCGAGTCTATATAGCCACATTTCCTACTCGGCCAAGAATCAAATGGACCAATAAATCGTGGATCGAGCTTTCCTCTTTTCCCAAATCTTGTAACTCCCTTCCATGGAGCAACACGCAACAATACATGATCCCCAATACTAAATTCCACGTCCTTTCGATGAAGATCCGCATAACTCTTTTGTCGATCCTGTGTCGCTTTGTATACACGCTTGTCGAATCATTTGGATCTTTTCGTAGTCATATCGCATCAACTCGGGTCCCAACAATGTTGCTTCACCCACCTCATCCCAACATATATGGAGAGCGACACTTTTCGTCCATATAATGCTTCAATGGAGCCACACCTATACTTGCTCGATAATAATTGTTGTTGTAAGAGAATTCCACCAATGGTAAATACTTATCCCAACCGCCTCTTGAAGTCTAGGACACATAGTCTTAATAGATCTTCAAGAGTTTGAATAGTCCTCTCGATTGTCCGTCTGCTTTGAGGATGGTGGCGTCAACTAAATCGTAAACTGCGCTCATAGCTTTTTTGCAAGCTAACCCAAAATCTTGAAGTGAATCTTGGGTCACGATCCGAAACTATGGATACTAGCATGCCATGCAACTTCACAATCTCATTTACATACATATGAGCAAGACGTTCAAGGGAATAAGTCTCCCGTATCGGTAAGAAATGAGCAGACTTGGTTAATCTATCAACAATAACCCAAAGAGCATTTATGCCTTGAGAAACCGTGGGAAGACCCATAACGAAATCCATAGTAATGTGTTCCCACTTCCATTTCGAAATCTCAAGTGGTTGCAACGGACCCTTAGGTACTTGATGCTCTGCCTTTACACGTTGACAACTTAAACACATCGAGATAAACTTTGGAATCTCTCTCTTCATATTGTTCCACCAAAATGTATGTCGAAGATCACGATACATTTTAGTACTTCCAGGATGGATCGCAAATGGTGTATTGTGTGCCTCCATCATGATCTTGTACTTCAAATCATAAT
This sequence comes from Panax quinquefolius, assembly GCA_020205615.1. Taxonomy (NCBI): domain Eukaryota; kingdom Viridiplantae; phylum Streptophyta; class Magnoliopsida; order Apiales; family Araliaceae; genus Panax; species Panax quinquefolius. The sequence goes on from CM035153.1 coordinate 78,903,571, forward strand.
CGTTAGGAACACAAAGTCTGGAGTGGACTCGAAGTATTCCTTCTTCATCGATTCTTGCTTCTGGAATAGCACCTTCTTGCACTTTCTTCTTTATCTGCATCAGCTCTGGGTCTGTGGATTGAGCAACTTTAACTTTTTCGATTAAAGTTGGTTCTATGCGTATACTTGAAATCATTGCATGGGTCCCCGGAGTCTTGAATTCTATCTTCATCTTTTGTAAATTACACAAAATGGGCCTTTGTGTTAACAACATTGCACTGCTCCTCACAGATGATCTTTCACTCAATGCGCTACTACCACATTCGCTTTGGTAGGATGGTATTGAATCTTATATGCATGCGCATGTCGAGTTCCTTTTGGGTGAAGAAATATTTGAGGCTTTTATGGTCCGCAATATATCTCCACTTTCTCCCCGTATAAATAGTGCCTCTAGATCTTTAATAAAAAAAACGGGCCGCTAACTCTAGATCATGAGTAGGATAATTCCTCTCATATTATTTAAGTTGTCATGAGGCATAAGCTATGACTTTCCCATGTTGCATGAGAACACATCCTAAACCCTTTGCTCAAGCATCATCAGAGATAACAAATCCATCCGCATTCAAAGATGGTATTGTTAGAACAAAAATAAATGAGTCTCCTCTCGAGCTCTTGAAAACTCTTCTCGCATTCTCTCGCCCACACAAATTTTGTATCCTTCCGAGTCGATGAGTTAATCTGAGTAGCGATTCGAGAAAACCCTTCCACAAATCTCCGATAATAACCAAATTTAAGCCCAAAAAGCTACGATTTTCACCATCGCCTTCTTGCTGTTCCTAACTTTCAGATTGTTTCAATCTTCACGGATCAACAGATACTCCATGTTTTGACACCACGCGCCCAAGGAATGCTACTTCCTCAAGCCGTAACTCGCATTTCTTCAACTTGGCATATAACTTATTTTCACGAAGCCTTTGGAGTACCACTTCAAATGGTGCTCATGATCTTCATGACTTTTGAAATATATGAGGATGTCATCAATAAAGACAACAATGAATCGATCCAAATATTCCTTGAATACTGGTTCATCATATCCATGAAAGCAGCAGGAGCATTAGTCAATCCAAAGACATGACTAAGAATTCATAATGCCCATACCGAAGTTTCAAGGCGCTCTTTGAATATCCTCGATTCTAATCTTCAATTGATGATATCCGTAATCTAAGATCGATTTTTGAAAAGAATTGTGCTCCTTGCAACTAGTCAAACAAGTCATCAATACAAGGTAGATGATACCTATTCTCGATAGTGACATGGTTCAATTCCTTAGTCAATACAAAGTCGCATACCCCGCCTTTCTTCTTTTCAAATAAAACAGAGCACCCCAAGGAGATGTACTAGATTTAATGAAACCGGATGTCCAACAACCCCGTAGTTGGACCTTTAACTCCTCAAGTTCAATAGAGCCATTCGATATGGGGTTTTAGAAATGGGCTTTGTACCGTGTTCAAGATCAATAAAGAATTCAACTTTACATCTCGAGGGTAGACCAGGAAGTTCTTCAAGAAATACGTCAGGAAAGTCAATAACAACAGGAATATTATTCAAATTTGACGTGCCTTTATTCAAATCCATAACATGGGCTATGAAAACTTGACATCCGTTTTTCAATAAACGAATAGCTTTATGACTTGATATGACAATGATTGATTTTAGTAGTTTAGTTGCTTGAATTCAACAACAAAAAGTGGTTAGGAATATGAAAACTAACAACCTTACGAAAATAATCAATTTTGGCATGATGAGTAGTTAACCAATCAATCCCTCAAAATCACATCAAAAGCAAGTATCTTTAAAGAGATAAGGTCAACAAGTAACGTGATGGTGCCAACTTGGATCAAAACAAGATTTATAAACAAATGGATGTGATGAAAGTTTCTCCTAACTGAGTCTCCACAGATAAATCAAAGTCTAATTTCTCCCGAGTTAAGTTTAAACGTTGAGCACAAGCAGAGAGAGATAAATGAATGGGTAGCACCCCAGATTCAGTAAGGTATAAACTTCACAAGAATTTATGATTAGCTTACCCGTGATCACCTCGTTTGGGTTCCTCGATTTTGACCGTCATGAAAAAACGCCTTCCAGAACCGTTGACTTTGACTTTTCTCGAACAACCTTTTCGAGTCACCATCATCATTGGACTTGGTTTTGCTATCGCATAATCTCAAGCGATATGTCCTTCCTTTCCACAATTATAACATACCTTGAACTATGTCAGGGGACAGTTTGATCGATATGTCCCTCTTCCCAGATTTATAAGATACGACCGGTGGTCATTCTCTCCCTTAGAACCGATTGTCTTTGGTGCCGACGCTCTTCACATGGTCATTGTTGAATCTCCTCTTTTAAAATCTCCTCCCGACTCGCTTCTTCTATTCTCATGGCCATGACTACCACCAGAGTGGTTACCATTTTTTGTCCGCTTTTTTCTTTCTCCATTGGTTATCGTTATTCGCTGACTACTATCTCCCAGATGATCCTCGGTTGTGGTCCCTCGGTTGAACGTATACTCGTTATCTCGCTCTAATAATTGAGCCTTGTTGACAACATCCGAATAGAGAGAAAATTTATGAGAAATGAGATATCGACGTACGCCGGGTTTCAAACCTCTCGTAAACATCCGCGCCATACGCTCCTCATTCTCCACCAAATGAGGTGCAAACCGGATAACTCTACAAACTTTTCCTCAGATTGGGACACCGCCATGTTATTTTGTTCAAGTCTAATGAACTCCACTTCCTTCATATGATTTAATACTTTCGTGAAAGTACTTGTCATTGAAAAGTTTCAAACGCCTCCCAAGACATGCCGAAAAGGCCGATCGGTGGACGCTTCACGATTCCCACCAAGAATCGCCTCATTACGAACATAAAGGTGGCGAATGGAACCTTTTGTTCTTCCGTGCATCCCAAGACGTCGAATATCTTGGTAATTTTTTGACCCACGTCTCTCGCCTTTAATCGGATCCGGCTTTCCTGCACTCGTGGTCCCAACTCTTTGAATCGCTTGGCCGTGAAAACCGTGCGTTGCTATCATTTCCACCCGTATTTTGTGCACGAAGTCTCCTCGTCTCGATTTTTGCATGAACTCGCAAAAGCTTCTAAACATCCCATCGCTCATCATCTCGCTTTCGGTGGTGTTGTTCACAGGAGGAAGATTGCCACTGTTCAGACGCTTTTCCTCGTTGGTGGGTAAAGGTGTCTCCACGGCCTCAATTGCTCCATCGTTAACATTCTCACGACATTCTCAATATCGCCATAAAACAAAGGTTAATTAAAGAAATCAACATATCACATAATATCCCTATATACTGACTAACCAACAAATAAGCTTAGGTAAGACACACTAGCGAAGGTCTTACTCGTCTCTCCCCTCCTAGTTCTATTCCTTGATCTCCGCTAGCGATCATATCCCTAAGCTCTTATACCAACTGTGATGCCCCCAAAATAGGTATAGATCAACCATTCTGAGTTGTCAATACATGGTACAGAAACAACTACAACTTTATTAATACAACCATAAAACTGTGAGTTTAAATACAAATATTGTCTTCTAGACAATATCCATTCCTAAATAAATCCTCATCACAATTATTGATACATTATTTTACAAAAATGGTGAGGACTACTAAACAACTCTCTCTAAAACCATCATTCCATACCCCGACTCGTACTCGCTACATTCTCGCCTCCTGAGAAGAAAAATGAAACAAAAAGGAAAAGGGTGAGCTCAATTAGCCCAGTAAAGAACATTATGACTAAGATAATATAAAAAAAATTATCGTTAGTCTTCAACAGGGAAAAATCTGATAAAATACAATAGACAACAAGTTTCAGATCAATATTCACAGCGGAAATAATAATTCATAGAAGAGTTATGTAGAGAATGAAATCTACAATTATCTATGAATTTAAAAGTCTATCAACAATATTTTATCCCTGTAACATCAATCAATACACATCTTGAATCAAATATTCATCTTTGCACTACAGGCCAAAGATATTCATCAGTTGGTCATGTTCATCTCAACACTTGTTCATCTTTGCACTACGGGCCAAAGATATTCATCAGAAAATCATTAATCTTTACACTACAGGCCAAAGATATTCAGTAAAATCATCATTTAGGACTGAGGATGATGAAAAATATTTTAAAGAAAACGAATCCAGTGAAACAAAAGAATAAATATTAAGGATTCGTACTTCGATTTATCCATGTCCAAAAATACCTAATAAATAATCATAGTGGAGTAAAATTCAAGAATGATCAAAACATGGATACAATCAAAGCTAGTATCCATAATAGATATTTTGGAAGAAAAGAAAAAAAATTATTTTTCGATGAATAGTGCCGTATTCGTGAATAGTGTCGTATACATAAATAGTGCCGTATACGTGAATAGTAACCCCGACACAAAAAGTTCCAAATTTGATTAAAAGTTCAAATCAATATTTAGGCATAATGAAATTGAAGAAGATAATATCATTTAAGAAGAAAATAACATCCATTACCTCGTAAAGACAGTACTTCTAGTTGAAACACCAGATATAGGCTATGACTTGAACTTGCACCGTATAGCAACACTCAAAGTATTAAAATACTCACAAGAATACACTCAATATATCGAGAGAGAAAGAGAGAGAAAACTTTAGTTTCTGGTGTGATTTTCAATTCTAACCTAAGCACCCTATTTATAGGAAATTGCTTAGAACACCAAAGCAGAAAATTTAATATAATATTAATATATATATATATATATATATATATATCAAAATTTCTTACGCCCACTCTTATCAACTGATTTCAGCAACCTAACACATGTTTAATGAGTCTCAAGAATGTAAAAAATGTTTTTCTTGAAAAAAATAATTAAAACTTCAAAAATCAATTATTTCGGAACTCTGAAACTTCAATAATTCATAATAAATAGCCCTTTTGTCAGAAAAATTCGAACCTCATATCTTTTTCATAGGAAATTTCATTCTCTACAGCTTTGCAGAAGAAAGTTTTTCCAAATTCCAAACAAAAATTGACCAAAATCCACAAACGGGCGATTTTACAAGCTATAATCAAATTTCAGTCAAGAAATGGGGTCCACCGACATGTTTAACATATTTTTAACATTTATCGCAATAAAAATACTCTTCCTCCTCATATACTCATATATCTCACATTCATTGTAAAAATATCACCATTATTATATTATTAAAATATAATATATTTAAATAAATTATTTTATCAGAAAAAGATAAAATATTAATTTTCAACAATTGTCACATTAAAAAATTTTCTCCATCTATATCCACATAAAATTAATATTTTTCTCCTCATATAAATCAATAATTAATTATTCACTTAATAATATTACGTAATCACAATATCGACAACCGTGCGCTCCCAAGATAGAGGGGCTTTCAATAAGGATCTCCTCATCGGTGCACAATTAGATGACCTAACCTCTCCTTAGATGTAACTTTCTAGACATTGTCAATAATGTTATCCAATAATATTATTCAGATAATATGAATTATTGTCGATAATAGAAAATATTGTAGTAGTGACAATTATCAAACAATAATAATATAAAATATCAACGCAACAATTATTGAATCAATAAAATAAAATATCGAACAAGAATTATCGTAATAATTATCGAGTAGTGCCTTTCACGTAAGAATCAATAATTGGTGCAATACCGTGCAGCTACCGTGTTTTAACCACCGAGTATTTTAACAAAGATTAATTCAGAATAACTACCGCTATATTATAAACAACTTATACTTGTCGTTTTCTTCATCCAATCGCTTTTCGTTATGGGCTATTACATAAGGTCGCTACTGTCGCATTTAATATTCTCCAACAAAGAAGAATATTCCACGACCAAACGAATATTTTATAACCACTTGCTTATTTGAAATATCTGCGTATTTTATCCATAACTATCCACATTAATCAAATCAACCCTTACTATTTCAAAATAATAAATGGAGGAAATTCAATTTTATTTATAATAAGTTGGGGTCTTACAACCTCCCCTCCTTATGAAATTTCGTCCTCAAAATTGACGTACGTACCTGGTGTTTCGAAAAGGTGAGGGTACCTCGCTTTCATTTCCATTTCCAACTCCCAGGTTATTTCCTCTATAGCATGGTTCCTCCACAAAACTTTAACTCAAACCGAGTTGTATTAATGAAATAATTTCAATTAAGTTATAGAAGAGAAAGAAGTTGGTAAGAATGATGTAAGTTATAACGATAAGCTGAAACCAATAATAACAATTTAAGTCAGGATTTAGATTGAGATAAAGGGTAAGATTCATTAGGAATCATGTATGTTTATTCATGACCTAATGTGGTATGTTATGTGGTTATGTATTGTAGAGACCGTAAAGACTGAAAGGAAAAGTTATTTTTTTTACTGTGAAAGATATTTCAAGGCATGTTTTTCTTAAAACGCTTGTCTAACCTTCGTGTTAGCCAAGTTTTCTGTGATTCATGTTATGAGATGCATGAACTATTTTTCTAAAGGGTCGATGCCAGTTTTTTCTCGCCTAGACTAATCTTGAAGATTTGATTGATTTATTTATAAGTCTTTCAAATATAGAATTGTTAACACTATCCTACGCCAATTATTTGGTACGGATTCAAGGTAAGCTTGGTTATGAATAAACAAATGTATTTTTTATCGATTATTCAATGGGCACACGAGGTTGCCAAAACTTAAAAATACATACATTTAATGGATGTAGTGTTGATCAACATAGAGTACTATGGGCTGATCACCCAGAAGTGCTCGTAAGCTATGTCGGACTTACAGACTTAGTGTCGGGCTGTCCTTTTCAAAGAAATTATGAAACGCTCATGGTCTTGAGCCAGAATTGATGTTTTACTGAATATTGTTATTGTAAAACGTTTTGAAGGAAAAGAAATGCTATTTTGAATTATTGATAGTACTTCATAACTATTATCCAGTTATTGAAGATATACGATTCCTATGTTTCAAGCATGCTATTTAAAAGAAATTGTTGTACTTGCTGAGCTTGTTATGCTCACTCTTGCTTGAACCATATGAATGCAGCTAGGACCGAATGAACTGAGGGATCTGACAAGGATAGAGGCAAGACAAAGCTGAACAATTAGTTTTACTTGTAATAAACTAGTAAGTTGTATATATATTATAGAATGATGAACAAAGAATGTAATGGTTTTAGAACCCGGGAACGGGATGTAATATTATTAATGTAATAAGAATGTCGTTGATTCACACATTTTGATGTCATTTCAATAGAATGAATGTACAGTTATGAGTACCGTGTAACACCATCTGTTGAGTTGGAAGATACCCGGATTTGGGGGCTTCACAGGTTGGTATCAAAGCATTAGGTTATAAAACTTAAGGGGGGAAGAACCTTAGGCTAATAACCTCGTTAAGGAAGAAAAGTTCAAAAGAAGTAAGCTCAAGCTTTATTTCAGTCAAATGAGTTAATAAGGTATTGAGGAAACTCAGTACCGAAAGATTTAAAAGATGGAAAGTAACCCTAAATAAATTAAAGGTGATTTGTGCTTATACTATGGTGTGTTATGTACTAATCAACATGTTATGTGTTATTGAAGGATGTCGATCGATAGCTTGATGTATAGAGATATACACGCGGTGAGCGAAGAAGTTGTGAACAGAGTAGAGCCTGTACCTATGCCGGTGGCAGAGGTACCATTAGTGATTCTAGAGGAGTCGGAGACAGTGGAGTAATTTTCTGAGGAGGACTACTCTGAGGGAGATATGGATATAACGTCATATCTTAATATGATGGACTATGAGGAGGTGGAAATTGAGGTAACATCGGTTAATACGGTGGTACCTACAGTGGAGTCAATACCTTCAGATGCAATGAGAGCATTGTATCTGGCAGTGCTTGACAGGAATGTGCAACTGAGTACAGTTGTGCAAAATCAGAGTGAAGAGATTAATTATCTCCATGAAGCTAAGGTGTCTGCAGAAGCAAATTTTGAGTTAGGATACGATAGACATGTGCTTATGACAGAGCAGGCTAGGGACTATACGAAGGATGCTGATAAGCTTCGTAAGAAGCTAATTAAGAGAGACCGAAAGATAGCGCGGATGTCTTACATCCATGAGAGTGCTCATAGAGATTTCAAGTTTAAAGTTGCTTGTTATCCCATGGAGTCAGGACAAACTCGACATACTATTAGTTGAGATACTGCAGCGATGATTGCAAATGAGAAACACGAGGATGCTGTTATGCATTATCTAGAGTAAATAAATATATGTGTAGTGACGTAAAACCCTCTTTTGTATAAAACGGTAGTCTTTTTGTAAATCCCAACTTTTGAGAAGTTCAATTGCGGGATAGAAATGTACTAGCCGTTGGCTATGGAAGTAAAGTGTAAATAGTTTTAGACTGTGAAGAAGCATATGAATATAATGAAGTTTTCATTTAATGTGCTTCGTTACGGTATGAGTTGTTATGAGACAAATAATAACGAAGTTAGTAAATCAATAATAATGAAATTTTATTTAATCAGAAAATGCCGCCAAAGAGAAGACAACGTAATCAGGAAGCCGAATCACGTAAGGAAAATTAAGGGGGTCAAAACAACCTTATGCAAGAGTTCGTTAATTTATTAATGGGTGCATTTAACTAAATCGGGGGTAGAGTACCTGCGGAACCTAGGTTAGCCAGAATGACTATCTTTACAAAATTTAAAAGCGTAGGTCCGCCGGAGTTCAAAGGAACGACGGACCCATTAGCAGCCCAGACATGAGTAAAAGAAATAGAGAAGGAATTTGTTATTACAAAACGTAGGTGAGGAGCAAAAGACTTCTTTTGCGACTTACATGATGAAATGGGAAGCCAACTTTCGGTGGGAGGCTCACTAGGGTGTGACTAGAATGGATGCGGTAACGTGGGAATAATTTAAGAAGGTTTTTTTCGAGAATTATTTCCCTACAAGCATGTAAGGGAGGATGGAGATTTAGTTTTTAGAACTTAAACTAGGGAACATGACGGTTCCCCAATACGCAACTAGATTCAATGAATTGGCAAAGTTGTTCCACATCTAGTAGACCCTGAGGAGAGGAAGGCTCGTAAGTTTGAGCAGGGCCTGAAACCCTGGCTCTATAGTAGGATTTCTGTGTTCTAGAGTGTTTCCTATGGGACTATTCTGGAGAAGGTGATTATAGCCGAGGGTGGTAGTGAGGCGTTGACTTAATACCACAAAGAGAGAAAGAATAAGAGCAAGGGAGAGGGAGGAACCAAGGTAGAGAATGCCAGTGGCAATATGCCAAAAAGAATTTTTTTTAACTCTGGGAATACTAGAGTGGGACAAGGGGATCCTAAGCGTAAGATCGAAGTGTGTAAGACATGTGGAAAGACTCATCTAGAAGTCTGTCTGAAAGGGATTATAAGTACCTTTAAACAATACGGTAGAGGAGGAGGGAATAACTTTCGTTAATTATATTCATGGAAATGGCTTCAGGAATAAGAAATTTAAGCAAGTATTGGTAGATAAGTATCGATAAAGTTGAGAGAATTTGAAGTAATTCTCGGTATGAATGTGACGCCCCCAAATCTGGGTTACCTGACCCCCGAGTTTGGTGCTCACGATTCGCAAAAATATAATATCTAACTACCCATTCATTTATAAATAGGAATACATTACTCATTAACATATATTGTTAATACATAAGTCCCAGGTCCACTAACCTTAACATTACAGTCATACCCCTTAGATATACAAAAAGGGTTTACAATACAACATAATAAATATGTTAATCATAACTAATTCATAACTATGCCTTTGCCTTTATCCTTCGCAGCACCTCTTGCAACTTTATCCCTAGCTGAAAAGTTTTATTTAGCAAGGGTGAGCAACTAATTTGCCCCGCAAGTTAAGACATACAATAAATGTAAGAATTCAAAACAATAGACTATCTATTTGATAGAATGAATCCAAAGTTCGGGGAAACTTTGAAATAGCTGAACAAATCGTTATTCAATAACAAGTCATCTCATATTCTATACAACACAATAATTCAATAATGAAAGAGTACAACGCTTTCAAAGTTTCTACGATATATTCTAATGAATAATCAAGAATCAATTCTACGTAATAGCAAAGTAGAATGTTTTCCAGATTTATGCTGAGTGATCACACTAGATCTTGAACTTTTCTTCTCAGGTATCTATCAAAGATTTACTTCAAAAAATACTCAGGTGTATCAAATAACCATAAAGATTAAATCATACCCCTCTGCAAGTATAACAAGTGATCAGCTTTATTATACCCTATATTATGCATAATATTTAGAATGTACGCAATGGCCGAATATACGACCAAAAATTCAACCCCTTTTTTAATAAAAGGTTATTCTTCTCAGTCTCAGAATCAAGATTTGATTTAACAATGAAATACTGTGATTTCAAATTTTATTTACTTCTTGATCTAGCCAAAATAATTGGCATCGATCTATCAATAATACTTGAATTCTCTTCTCGAACCTATCAAGTTCAAACAAATGATCGTCTAGCCAGAATAATTAGCTAAGACATTTCTCAACATAATTCGACAATAAACAGGTATTATCTATACTATCAATATTAGCTTCCACAGATATAAATATCCAACAACAGTAATTTTATGAATATATATTTTCTAAAACAATAATTTAATTTCAACAAAAAATTCCTGGACGTGGTATAATTAGCAATAATTATCCACCAATAATAATTAAATGCATACAACTCAAGGTTGAGTTAGGGAACTTGCCTCTTCTGCTGATTACAGCTACACAATATAATTAACTGCGTTTGTAAGACCTATAATCAACAATGTCGGTCTCACAATTAGCACAATCATTTATAACACACAACACTATAGTTTACAGTCAAACCTTTTCCTAAACACATTAGCGCATAGTCACAACAATGTTTATAACCTATATAAACACTTAACAAGTTCAACTAGTTCGGTCTGGTTGGACTTCGGTCTCATCATGGTGTTCTGGTTACCTTACCCGACAATAAACATAATTATCTGTCAATTAAACTTAGTCTCTAAGCTTCAATATTATTTTAGATAAGTCAAATATCACTTATAATATTTTTGGAGGCTTTTAATAATTTATAAACAATTATTATAATTTATAATAATTTTTCAAACATCGGAATTATTTTTAAATGATTTAATTATCAAATAATCTTCTTATTATTAATATTTAATAATATCAAAATATTAATAACATACTTGTCAAAATATTAAAGTTATGTTTAATAACTTAAAATATTTTTAAATTATCAATATTCTACTTAAATGATTTTTAAAGTAATTAAAATTATTTTTAAATTATCACCATTAATATTAAAGTGTTAATGAAAGTATTATCCAAATATTAAATGTCATTAATTACAAATTAAAATATTTTTAAATCATTTTTCTCATTTTAAATGATTTTTAAATCAATAAATCATTGTTAATTCATTTATTTAATATAACAATTAAATAAATCCAACATCATTAATATTAATTTATTAATGAAAATTCTCTAAAAATATTGAAAATTATATTTTATAATTTAAAATATTTTCTAACACTTTATTATTATTTAAAATGATTTTTAAATCATTAAAATCATTTTTTATCTTATTTATTTAATTTAATAATCAAATAAATCTAATATCATTAATATTAAATTATTAATGAAAATTCTCCAAAAATATTAAAAGTTTTATTTTATAACTCAAAATATTTTTAAATACATTATTCTCATTTAAAATGATTTTTCATAATATTAAATCATTTTCTCTAATTTATTTAATATACTAATTAAATAAATTAAATATCATTAATATTCAAATAATTATAAATATTAATGAAAAATATCCCAAATAGTCAGAAATTATTTGTCATAAAATAAATAATTTTTAAAACCATTTTCAAAATTTTTATAATTTATTTTCTATTTTTAAACAATTTTTGGAATTTCAGAAAATAGAAAATAAATAAACCGTCGCTAAATGGCTATAACGACACTTTCTGTCGCTATAGGTGTTTATGGCCTCAAGAACACTGACAAGGCAGTGTTTAAGGTTGCACGTTTGACCACTCCAAAAATCCAATCGGATCAAGTTCTAGGCTATCTAAAAGTTTGATATTGTAGTATTAACGTAACAATACAATATCTAACCAACAATTTGGTCAAAAAACATCACAACAAGGAGATCAAAGTCTCCAAAATTGATGTCAGGAACAATCTGGGTTTTCTGGGCCAAGACAGTTTTGAGTACCTACTTTGATGCTCGATTATATATAAGTTCTAATCTTGTTTCATGTGGTTTGATGGTTCAAACATGTAATACTAGTGTCAAGGTGGAAGAAAGAGGCAACAGATCAGATAAACAACAAAACAACAACCACATTTAATCCGGTCAAATGTTGTCAGAAACTAAGTTCATAGATTTCTGGAAATTTCCCAGAAATTTCCATCCGTGGCCAAGTGACCTACTTTGACCAAATGATATGTTCAATCTATGGATGTTTTAGGAGATCTAAATACCCAGATCTGCAGTCCACTATATAGGCTACAAATATGACACAACAACAATATCATACACCAAAACGACTGACAGAGCAAGGGGCTTAAAATAGTTGTCAGAAGCTGTTTTAAATTTCTGGGCTGTTTAGATTTTTATGCGGTCAACGTCGGTCAACCATGTATGACCTCAAATACCTTCAATTCCAGACATCAAATGGTTATACTACCACTTGCAGATGAAAGCCAACATAGCAAACTATAGATTCAAATAATAAAACAACAAAAATCGTAAACATACCATGATTTAGAGCGACTTACATTGCTTGTCAGAACACAAAAATTGCTTAAGAACATATTTTTAAAACTTGCATTTTTACCCACTTTGATGCTATGGATCCATGATGGATCAACATAGATCAACTAAAAACAACTTCTAACACTAATATAAACACTTAAACACAAAAAGTTTCTAAGCAACAAAGATCAAAAATCAAATTTAGGTTATACCTTCTAGCTTTCCAATTCTTGATCTATACTTCTCTAATCTGTTATTGGTTGATATAGGGCTGTAATTAGGACATATATACTCAAGAATTTTGGATGCAAGAGAGAGAGAGAGTTGGTGAGAGCTTTCAAGACAAATGTGATATTTTTATAACTTTTCTCTCTCTTGCAACTTATATAAACAAGAAATGCAATGTATATAGATGTAATGGTTGGCAAAAATAGGCTGATTGCTGGTCTTGTAGGTTATACAAAGTCAAAAGTTGGTCACCTACTAAAGACATTTGGTATTTTTACAAGTTACCAATTAAAGAAAAAGAAAAAGGGCATTTTGGACATTCTCCATATATTTTAATGGCAAACTAGTCATTCTCTAAACCCTTAGGGTCTAACCCTAAGGTTTTAGCACTTAGGTTCTAAAACATTAACTTTCTAGGATTTTCTAAATTAGGGTTCAACTTAGAAAATAAAATTTCTGAATTACAATTAGGGTTTGTAAAATAGAAAATTAAGATACTAAAATATAATTGGGGTTTTCTAATCATATTTAAGTTTAATAAACACTTTGGCTTGCCAATTAGGATTATGGTTTCATAATTTAGGGTTTACGATTCTCGGTTTTGAAATTAGGGTTTCCCGACTATTGATTAGGGTTTCTATCTGCACGTTAGGGTTTCTAATCCTAAGATTAGATTTTCTAATCTCTTATTAGGGTTTATTAATTGTAAACCTTATCCAGTCAATCTTTGGTCAACATTCCTACACAGTCCAAACGCATACTCATCAAAATTATTCTTTTAATTATATTTTCTATCAAATCCCTTTCCAGAAAATTAAAGTTAGGGTTTCTAAAGCTATTAAGCCCAACTCTACTCAATTTTCTCAGTCAATACTTAATTTGACCATTTCTCGAGACTTGTCTCACATATACACAGTACAATATTAACAGTCAATGTCAATATTAAATAAATAAAAAATTATTCATAAAAGTTTGATTATTCGAAATCCCGGGTTATCACATTCACCCCTCCTTAAAAGGATTCCGTCTTCGGAATCACCGCTTTCTTATTCTCCAAAATCTTTTAAAGTTGTATCATCAATTCATTTTTATCAACACAATGTTAATTTGTGTTTCAAATTCTAACATGTGACTTTAATCTATAAAAGAAAACAGTTCACAGCGATATCCACCTCATATTACTCGCGTAATTTAATTTTTTTCAACGAAATCGTTACCTGTCGCCACTTCATGGACAACTGCTGCATTTGGAACTGTCATGCTAAAAGTGAATGTTGTTGGTCTTCCTAGCTGGGCAGGTCCTCGAATCACCAAGGTTCTGCTACCGGGTCTCTTATTGACACTCGACTTCTCCCTATTCCTTTTCGGACAATTTCGAACTAGATGATCGGTCGACCTACACGCAAAACAACCTTGTACCTTCTTCGGAATAGGACACCCGGGAGACATGTGTCCCTCCTGGCCACAGTTGTAACATACTCCTTTTTTCTTCAAACAACCTCCTTGATGATGCTTCCTATAAACTACACATGACATACCCTTCCTCATACGTTCTTTTGGATTATTTCCTAAATTAAAATTATCATCCCTCTTACGTTTATTAAAATCACTACCTCCACTATCACCTATCATGTTATTTCCTTCAGCCTCCTTTCTTTGTTCTTGACTATTCTTTAATACAACTTCAATTTCTCCCTCAGCGATAATGACTTTTTCTAATAAAGTTGAAAATGAATTAATTTCCAGCAGCTCTAACTTCTCAAGTACCAACGATTTCAATACATTCCTAAAACATCGTGCTTTAAGCTCCTGAGTGTCTGCTTGATGTGGAGCGAATTTAGCTAACTCGTTGAACTTGACAAAATATTCTGTCACTGTCATATTCCCCTGCTTCAAATTCAAAAATTGTTCTTCCATATTTTCCTTTGGACTTCCTTTCCTTGGCGGCAATATTTGATAAAAATCTTACATTAATTCTCTTTCTCTATACAAATTCTTATAAATCCCACAATAAGACTTTAACACAATGTTCTCATATAATCACATATTTATTCAAATAGCACATAATACATTTAGTACTTTACACATAGCACTATCCCTTTTTTAATAATATTGGGATTAACAACACAACTTTAAACAAAAGTTGTAATTCTCCATTCACACATAACTATTTCCAGTTCATCAAACTTACCACGCCTAGGGGTTCAGGAACTTACCACAATTATATGAGTTATGAACTTATCCTAGTCAGACCTTTGGCGTCCATTCGCTGAGGGGTTCAAAATATTTCATATAATTATGAGTCATGAACTTACCATAAGTATGAATTTTAAGAACTCACAACTTTATCTTAATCTTATATTCACATATTTATATTTACATATGTTCAAACATCGTTATCGATATTACAACACTTAATATCAAAAGATTCTACCAAAAGATACTATAACATATATCTAAGTTGCCTATCGACTACTCCTTTCACCAGTCTTCTTCTTGCTGGGACACTTGTTGAATTCGTGCCCCGTTTGCAAACAGAAAAAAAAACACTTCCTCAATTTCGGCTTAGGACAATGGAGAGAAATATGTCCTTCCTGCTTACAGTTGAAGCACACATTTTTCCACATCATGCATTCCCCCACGTGAGTCTTGCCACACTTGCTACAGGCTTGCCTCTTCTTTGGGTTTGAATTTTCAAAATTTGCACTGTCTTTTTCCCTCTTTCTCTTCTTCTTATCTTTCTTGCTGGCTCCTTCAGACGATCCACCACCTTCAGTCTTCATCCTCCACACTGCGCTTTTCATTCGCTTCATTTCTTGATCATTTCGCGTAACGCCCGCTCCATCTTCCACAACTCCTCCAAGAGAAATACCTTACTCCGGAGTTCCTGGACTTCTACAGAGAGCTGATCTTGTTCACCAACCTTGATCTTATTCTTTAACTCCACCTTAACTTCTTTAGACTCCGCCTCCTCTTCACCACTTAGATATATCTCAGGATAATCATCATGACCACTCCCGAGAGTAACCATAGGTTCATCTTTTCCCACTTCTTCAACTAACTCGTTTATCTTTGGCACCTCGCCATCTGGCAATTTGGTGCGACATAAATTACCGGGCATCTCCATACTTATCTCATCTTCTCCCGACATTCCACAATCAGTATAAATAACTTGATTAATACATCACCAATACTAACTTCTCACACACTATATGTCCGCATATCTTACTATCGATACACTTCGAGAATCTCTCACTTAGTACTTCTAAAGGAGTATTCTCTATCTCGCTCATGGTTATAATCCTAGGGTTTTCCCCACCCCACTTAAGGTTTATAACCTACAACTTTGATACCAACCCGTGACGCCCCCAAATTCGGGTTACCTGACCCCCGAGTTTGGTGCTCACGATCCGCAAAAATATAACATCTAACTACCCATTCATTTATAAATAGGAATACATTACTCATTAACATATATTGTTAATACAAAAGTCCCAGGTCCACTAACCTTAACAATACAGTCATACCCCTTAGATATATAAAAAGGGTTTACAATACAACATAATAGATATGCTAATCATAACTAATTCATAACTATGCCTTTGCCTTTATCCTTCGCAGCACCTCCTGCCACTTTATCCCTAGCTAAAAAGTTTTATTTAGCAAGGGTGAGCAACTAATTTGCCCCACAAGTTAAGACATACAATAAATGTATAAGAATTCAAAACAATAGACTATCTATTTGATAGAATGAATCCAAAGTTCGGGGAAACTTTGAAATAGCTGAACAAATCGTTATTCAATAACAAGTCATCTCATAGTCTATACAACACAATAATTCAATAATGAAAGAGTACAACGCTTTCAAAGTTTCTACGATATATTCTAATGAATAATCAAGAATCAATTCTACGTAATATCAAAGTGGAATGTTTTCCAGATTTATGCTGAGTGATCACACTAGATCTTGAACTTTTATTCTCGGGTATCTATCAAAGATTTACTTCAATAAATACTCAGGTGTATCAAATAACCATAAAGATTAAATCATACCCCTCTGCAAGTATAACAAGTGATCAGCTTTATTATACCCTATATTATGCATAATATTTAGAATGCGCTCAATGGCCGAATATACGACCAAAAATTCTACCCCTTTTTTAATAAAAGGTTGTTTTTCTCAGTCTCAGAATCAAGATTTGATTTAACAACGAAATACTGTGATTTCAAATTCTATTTACTTCTTGATCTAGCCAAAATAATTGGCATCGATCTATCAATAATACTTGAATTCTCTTCTCGAACCTATCAAGTTCAAATAAATGATCGTCTAGCCAGAATAATTAGCTAAGACATTTCTCAACATAATTCGACAATAAACAGGTATTATCTATACTATCAATATTAGCTTCCACAGATATAAATATCCAACAACAGTAATTTTATGAATATATATTTTCTAAAACAATAATTTAATTTCAACAAGAAATTCCTGGACGTGGTATAATTAGCAATAATTATCCACCAATAATAATTAAATGCATACAACACAAGGTTGAGTTAGGGAACTTGCCTCTTCCGCTGATTACAACTACATAATATAATTAACTGCGTTCGTAAGACCTATAATCAACAATGTCGGTCTCACAATTAGCACAATCATTTATAACACACAACACTATAGTTTACAGTCAAACCTTCTCCTAAACACATTAGCACATAGTCACAACAGTGTTTATAACCTATATAAAAACTTAACAAGTTCAACTAGTTCTATCTATACGTTGGACTTGGTCTCATCTTGGTGTTCTGGTTACCTTACCAAACTAATAAACACAATTATTTGTCAATTAAACTTAGTCTCTAAGCTTTAATATTATTTTAGATAAGTCAAATATCACTTATAATATTTTCGGAAGCTTTTAATAATTTATAAACAATTATTATAATTTATAATAATTTTTCAAACATCGGAATCATTTTTAAATGATTTAATTATCAAATAATTTCTCAATATTAATATTTAATAATATCAAAATATTAATAACATACTTATCAAAATATTAAAGTTATGTTTAATAAAGTAAAATATTTTAAATTATCAATATTCTACTTAAATGATTTTTAAAGTAATTAAAATTATTTTTAAATTATCACCATTAATATTAAAATATTAATGAAAGTATTATCCAAATATTAAATGTCATTAATTACAACTTAAAATATTTTTAAATCATTTTTCTCATTTTAAATAATTTTTAAATCAATAAAATCATTGTTAATTCATTTATTTAATATAACAATTAAATAAATCTAACATCATTAATATTAATTTATTAATGAGAATTCTCCAAAAATATTGATAATTATATTTTAAAATTTAAAATATTTTCTAACACTTTATTCTTATTCAAAATGATTTTTAAATCATTAAAATCATTTTATCTTATTTATTTAATTTAATAATCAAATAAATCTAATATCATTAATATTAAATTATTAATGAAAATTCTCCAAAAATATTAAAAGTTTTATTTTATAACTCAAAATATTTTTAAATACATTATTCTTATTTAAAATAATTTTTCATAATATTAAATAATTTTTCTCTAATTTATTTAATATACTAATTAAATAAATTAAATATCATTAATATTCAAATAATTATAAATATTAATGAAAAATATCCCAAATAGTCAGAAATTATTTTTCATAATTTAAAATAATTTTTAAAACCATTTTCAAAATTTTTATAATTTATTTTCTATTTTTAAACAATTTTTGGAATTTCAGAAATTAGAAAATAAATAAACCGTCGCTAAATGGCTATAGCGACACTTTTTTTCACTATAGGTGTTCTTGGCCTCAAGAACACTAACAAGGCAGTGTTTAAGGTTGCACGTTTGACCACTCCTAAAATCCAATATGATCAAGTTCTGGGCTATCTATAAGTTTGATATTGTAGTATTAACGTAACAATACAATATCTAACCAACAATTTAGTCAAAAACATCACAACAAGGAGATCAAAGTCTCCAAAATTGATGTCGAGAACAATCTGGGTTTTTTACGGGACAGCGGTTTGAGTACCTACTTTGATGCTCGATTATATATAAGTTCTAATCTTGTTTCATGTGGTTTGATGGTTCAAACATGTAATACTAGTGTCAAGGTGGAAGAAAGAGCAACAGATCGATAAAAAACAAAACAACAACCACATTTATTAAATTCGCCAAATGTTGTCGAAACTAAGTTCATAGATTTACGGAAATTTCCCGAAATTTCCATCCATGCTTAAAGTGACCTACTTTGACCAAATGATATGTTCAATCTATGGATGTTTTAGGAGATCTAAATACCCGATATCGTAGTCCACTATATAGGCTACAAATATGACACAACAAAATATCATACACCAAAACGATCGACAGAGCAAGGGGCTTAAAATAGTTGTCGAAGTCGTTTTAAATTTACGGGTCATTTAGATTTTATATGGTCAACGCTTCAATCAACCATGTTTGACCTTAAATACCTTCAATTATAGACATCAAATGGTTATACTACCACTTGAAGATGAAAGCCAACATAGCAAACTATAGATTCAAATAATAAAACAACAAAAATCGTAAACATACCATGATTTAGAAGCGACTTACATTGCTTGTCGTCGTAACACAAAATTGCTTAAGAATGATTTTTAAAACTTGCATTTTTACCCACTTTGATGCTATGGATCCATGATGGATCAACATAGATCAACTAAAAACAACTTGTAACACTAATATAAACACTAAAACACAAAAAGTTTCTAAGCAACAAAGATCAAAAATCAAACTTAGGTTATACCTTCTAGCTTTCCAATTCTTGATCTATACTTCTCTAATCTGTTATTGGTTGATATAGAATCGTAATTAGGATGAGATATACTCAAAAATTTCGGATGCAAGAGAGAGAGAGTTGGTGAGAGCTTTCAAGACAAATGTGATATTTTATAACTTTTCTCTCTCTTGCAACTTATATAAACAAGAAATGCAATGTATATAGATGTAATGATTGCAAAAAATAAGTGATTCTTTGGTCTCAGTAGGTTATACAAAGTCAAAAGTTGGTCACCTACTAAAGACATTTTGTATTTTTACAAGTTACCAATTAAAGAAAAAGAAAAAGGGCATTTTGGACATTCTCCATATATTTTAATGGCAAACTAGTCATTCTCCAAACCCTTAAGGTTTAACCCTATGGTTTTAGCACTTAGGTTCTAAAACATTAACTTTCTAGGATTTTCTAAATTAGGGTTCAACTTAGAAAATAAAATTTCTGAATTACAATTAGGGTTTGTAAAATAGAAGATTAAGATACTAAAATATAATTGGGGTTTTCTAATCATATTTAAGTTTAATAAACACTTTGGCTAGCCAATTAGGATTAGGGTTTCCTAATTTAGGGTTTACGATTCTTGATTTTGAAATTAGGGTTTCCCGGCTATTGATTAGGGTTTCTATCCGCACGTTAGGGTTTCTAATCCTAAGATTAGGGTTTCTAATCTCTTATTAGGGTTTATTAATTGTAAACCTTATCCAATCAATCTTTGGTCAACATTCCTACACAATCCAAACACATACTCATCAAAATAATTCTTTTAATTATATTTTCTATCAAATCCCTTTCCAGAAAATTAAAGTTAGGGTTTCTAAAGCTATTAAGCACAACTCTACTCTATTTTCTCAGTCAATACTTAATTTGACCATTTCTCGAGACTTGTCTCACAGATACACAGTACAATATTAACAGTCAATGTCAATATTAAATAAAAAAAAATTATTCGTAAAATTTTGATTATTCGAAATCTCGGGTTATCACAATGAATAAGTTGATTAACTATAGAACTTTAATAAATTGTTAGAATAAAAGTATGGATCTTCGTTTTTCTAAGTAACCTAAGGTAATATTTTATGGTAATAAAATACCGCGATGCTCTTGTTGTCTAACAATAAAGCAAGTTAGGAGGATGTTAAGGAAGAGGATGAGTTATTACAGTTGTGTATCGACTATTGTAATAGGAGTAAGTTAGCGGTTAAGAATGAATACCCATGGCCCAGGATCGATGATCTATTTGATCAGTTGAGGAGGGCAAAGAATTTTTCTAAGGTAGATTTGCGTACGGGGTATAGTCGATTGAAAGTAAGGAAGAAGGAAAAAGTACCTAAGATGACATTGAGAACTCGTTATAGTTATGACAAGTTTCTGGTTATGTCAATTGGATGGACTAGTGTACGGAAATTTGATTTTCCGGAAGGGGCGCTGAGCAAGTTGGTGGCAAATTGATAGGTACCCTTGTGAGGTGCTATGATTAAAAGTACCATTAGTGTCACAGGTTGGTATTGGCGAAATGGGAAGTGAGAAAAAATAGTTTTCAGGAACTAAAAAGGGAAGTTAAGTGAGGTACCTGTATTGTCTCTATCAGATGATATGGGGAATTTTGTATTGTATCTCGATGTTTCGCATAGATGACGAGATTGCGTGCTCATGTAGCATGGCAAGGTCATTGTGTATGCATCACACCAGTTAAAGGATTATAAGGAGGTTTATCCTATTCATGATTTAAAATTGGCAGCTGTAGTCTTAGAATTAAAACTCGGAAGATAGTATTTATACGGGGAGAAGTGTGAGATATACACGGACTCTAAGAGTTTGATATATGTCTCCACACAGAAGAAGTTGAATATGAAGTAGAGAAGGTGATTAGAATGGTTAAGAGGTTACGACTGTGATATATTATATCATACATGGAAGGTAAAAGTAGTAAACGACGCGTTAAGTAGGAAGGGTAGGGAAAAGCTATCGATGTTAACAACTCAGAATGAGTTAATAACGGAAATGGCAAAAATGGAGTTAGAGGTTAAATTATGGAATGAAGTGGTAGAAATGTTATTCATAGCATAGACTCAATCCACAATACTTGAACGAGTTAAGTAACTACAACTAGGTAATGAGGAATGTACGCAAATGAAGAAGAGGATGCATGATGAAGAAAAGATCAAGTATAATCTTGTATATATGTATTATTAGCGTGATTCTGGGGACAGAATCCTTATAAGAGGGGAAGAGTGTAACGCCCCAGAAAATTTGGATTTTTGAGAATTAAAGTTTTATTTTTATTATGTGGATTAAATGAATTTAATCCATTATTTATGGGAGTAAGCTATTCGAGGGTCATTCTATGACCTAGACATATCGGAAAGTCGTAGTATTTTGCCTACGTGATAGAATTAAAGTGTTTGAATTTCTAAGATGAAAATAATAACTTTCCGAGAAATTTTTCAAAAAACACTATTCACGCATTTATGCTCGGAAATTATTTTTGAACTTCCGAGAAATACGTAATGATAGAATATTGAGGTGAGATGGAATATCCAATAATATTTCAGTTATGGCAAACGCAGTTTTTGCCTACGGACTCAAAACCTAACGGTTAGGGAAAATGAATTCCGAGAAGGAATTTAAATGCGATTAATGAATTAAAGTAATGAGTGTCTAATACGTAGGTATTGTACGAAGTAATGAATACGAGTATAATACAAGGTGTTATACGAGTATGAATGAAGCATGGTATATCGTATATGAATAAGTATACAAGTTAGAATACGAGATTAATACGTAAATTATACGTTATAAGGCTTTAAGCCATATGTATTGAATTTGTAGAATTGTGTAAGAAATTGTAAAGTCCAATAAGAATTGTTAAGGCCCAAGTGTAGAGATGTGTAAGCCCAATGCAAGATAATGTTAAAGCCCAAAGTGATGTAAGGAACAATCCCAATGTATAAGTTAAGATTAGTTAAGCTAAAAGCCCAAAGTAAGAACCAATGAGTTATTTGATGGTTTATACCCATGGGGCAACCCATGGATGACCCAAAGGGGTGGCCAAGTAAAGTACTTGGTGGCTAAGCAATGGATAAGTTATGTAATGACCAAGTAGACTTAAGTATTAAGCAAAGAGTAAGTTAAGTAACTTAAAGGCTAAGCAAAGTGCTTATGTGTGATGAATAAGTAAATTGCTTATGTGTGATGAGCAAGTAAAGTGCTTATGTGTGGCAACCAACTTAACTTAAAGGCTAAGTGTTGTGGTGGTCAAGTAAAGTGTGTGGAGGCCAAGTTAACTTAGTGCTTAAGCTTGGAATAGTAAGGAGGTGATTAAGGAGGTGGAGGGGATTAATGACCATTATGCCCTAACTTAGGATTTCCTATAAATAGAGAAGCCTCACTTCATTTGTTGGTTGATAAATTTCTCTCAACTCCTCTCAAGTTAAGCAACTTATTGGTTAGAGAGAATAAGCACTTATAAGTCAAACTTCCATTATGAGATTTTCAAGAAGCAAGAAGGAGATTAAAGCTTAGGCAAGTGATCTTCATTGGTAAGAACTTAAACCACTTAATCTTTTCTTCCATTGGTAGGAGATGGGTAGTGGTAGAACATGTATGCTAAGGAATGATAGGAATGAGTAATCAAAGTGCTTTAAGTCTTAAAAGTAGTATAAGTCATGAATAAGTAATTCAAACTTAATTAAGTTGTGAACTCATGAGAAACTTAGATGAACTTCTCATATGGTTACTTTAAGAAGATTGTATGATAATAAAAAGCAAGGATGATGGTTAAAAGATTTAAGCTATGATAAGTCATGCAAAGTGAATTCATAAATAGTTCATACTTTTACAAGTTATAGACTACTGAATAATAAGTAATAAATTATCATGTCAATAAGTTAATGAAGTATGTATGTCAAGATGTTAGTATGTTGGATATGATATGAGAACATTGAGTAAAGGACTTAAATCAATAATAAGTCATAAGTAAATGAAATCATGAAAGTTATAAGTTGATAAGCCATGAACTTATGAAGAATAAGTCAAAACCTAATTTGAAAGTAAGTTAATGTAATAAGTAGTTTGAAATGTTTATATGATGGATTGAATCCATTTGAAACGATGAACAAATCATAAGAAATGAAGTTAAGGCGGAATTCACGAGTTTGGATGATAATCGTCGAATTCGTAATATTCTCGGAATGGAAGTCAAACTTTGATATTGAGCTTGGAAACATTAGTTTTCAATGGAGACGAGTCATATTTGGCATTATAGAGTTGCGGACTCAAAAATGACCGGATTCCAACTTAGAACGAAGAAACGAGCGTTGAACGTTCACGAACGTTTATTGTTTTCGTTAAAAATGAACTAATAGGTAAAATTTTAGCAAAAAAAGTCAAATAGATAAAATTCTTGCATGAACATGTAGAGTATGGAATTTGTGAACCGTAGGCTTTTGAACGAGCCAACTCGGACTTAAAACGAAGAAGTTATGAGTCAGGGAGTTTCGTAAAATTTTCAAAAATTATAAACTGTTTGTTGCACAGAGTTGGCGCCGCAGCGCCAACCCAAGGCCATTAAGTAACGCTGCAGCACTGAGTCTGAGGCTGGCATACTACTAACTCGCGCCGCGGCGTGAGAAGAAGAGTGATGTGTGGCGCCGCGGCGCCAGACCTAAGAAATTGCCAGAGAAGAAGGATTTCAAGTACAGAAGGAAAGGAAACTTTATAGTTTTGAACTAAGGCATAAACATGACATTATTAGGACATTGTAAGACACTTAATGTACGATGATTAAAGGTTAATAAGCAATTGAAAATGAACGTAATAAGAAAAATGAAATGTGTTAAGCCGGCTATAAAAATTTGTTGACTAAGTTGATTATGAATCCAATGGTTTGTAATACCAGTATGGGTTATGTAATTACTTAATAAACATGATAAGACCTTTCCTAAATCACTGTTATAGTGATGACTTTAGGAATTTAATGTTGTTTAATGAGTAGTTAAACGACGAACGTAAAGTATAGAGAACGTGAACAGTATTCAATAATGATAAGACCTATAGCGTTGAAAGTTATAACTAAATGTTGTTAAGAAAATACGTGAACGTAAACGGTATGCAATAAAGTGTACTTAACAAATAACGATCGAGTCTCGGTTAGTGATGTGATAACATTAGTAAGTCGTGAAGAAGGATGGTTAACTCAAACCGAGTTGTATTAATGAAATAATTTCAATTAAGTTATAGAAGAGAAAGAAGTTGGTAAGAATGATGTAAGTTATAACGATAAGCCGAAACCAATAATAACAATTTAAGTCAGGATTTAAATTTAGATAAAGGGTAAGATTCATTAGGAATCATGTATGTTTATTCATGACCTAATGTGGTATGTTATGTGGTTATGTATTAGAGAGAATAGTAAGACCCGAAAGGAAAAGTTATTTTCTTTGTAGCAGAATGTATTTGAAGGCAAGTTTTTCTTAAAACGCTTGTCTAACCTTCGTGTTAGCCAAGTTTTCTGTGATTCATGTTACGAGATGCATGAACTATTTTACTAAAGGGTCGATGCCAGTTTTATCTCGGCTAGACTAATCTTGAAGAGTTGATTGATTTATTTACAAGTCTTTCAAATATAAAATTGTTAACGCTATCCTACGCCAATTATTTGGTACGGATTCAAGGTAAGCTTAGTTATGAATAAACAAATGTATTTTTTATCGATTATTCTATGGGCACGCGAGTTTGCCAAAACTTAAACGTACATACGTTTAATGGATGTAGTGTTGATCAACATAGAGTACTATGGGCTGATCACCCAGAAGTGCTCGTAAGCTATGCCGGACTTACGGATTTAGTGCCAGGTTGTCAATTTCAAAGAAATTATGAAACGCTCATGGTCTTGAGCCAGAATTGATGTTTTACTGAATATTGTTATTGTACATCGTTTTGAAGGAAAAGAAATGCTATTTTAAATTATTAATAGTACTTCATAACTATTATCCAGTTATTGAAGATATACGATTCCTATGTTTCAAGCATGTTGTTTAAAAGAAATTGTTGTACTTGCTGAGCTTGTTATGCTTACTCTTGCTTGAACCATATGAATGCATTTAGGGCCAAAACGAGCGAGGAATCAGCGAGGATAGAGGCAAGATGAAGTTGAACGATTAGTTTTACTTGTAATAAACTAGTAAGTTGTATATATATTATAGAATGATGAACAAAGAATGTAATGGTTTTAGAACATGGGAACGGGATGTAATATTATTAATGTAATAAGAATGTCGTTGATTCACACATTTTGATGTCGTTTCAATAGAATGAATGTACAGTTATGAGTACCGTGTAACACCATCTGTCGGGTTGGAAGATACCCGGATTTGGGGGCGTCACAAAATCATTTAGTTTTGAATTACATAGTTCTATGTTAAATTATTTACATCAACAAGGCTTAACAACTTCTTTTAACAAAGGTTCAAGGTTTATAAGCTTTTATACCTTATATTGGTACTAACAACCTTTAATACGTATGTTCACATGTATCTATTTCATTTACATAGACATAACATAGTTCATACTTTTAAAACATGCTTAAATAACTTATGTCATGCTTGACTAGTTGAGTGCACGTATAATTCATGTTTAAAGGCATAAATAACTTTATCATGCTTGCTTATAAGGTCATAATGCAAGTAACATAATGCTCATCAAAGTTAGTTTCTAAAACTTTTAAATTTCTCTTTAAAATACGTACTAAACCGAGTTTGACAACCTTTTATGTTCAATACATCTTGGAATTATATTCCTTATCCATCCGCGCACATAACTAGGCCACATTCACATGTTTCCAAGGTAGGAACTTAAAAGACACAAAGTTCGTCAAGTTTCATTTTCAAAACTTCAAGTTTTTCTTTCAAAACACTTTAAACCAAGCTATATCAATCTATTATATACAAGGTAACTTTAAAACTACACTTCATGTCCGTTGATATGCATACATAGGGTCCAAGGTCAGAACTCAAAGGACACCAAATTCATCAACTTCCATTTCTCAAAAACTTTAAGTTTTCTTTTAGAAAATCATGTGAAGGAATTCCATAATGAGTAAAGTAATCTTAGCCATATGACATGTCTATTATCATGCATATTCATGTTTTATCACTTAGAATAATATATTCCATCGTCGGGAGCACTATACTTGCGTATGTGCTCGTTCAACGTCCTCCGATCGCCTCCTATTATGTAATAGTCACAAAGATGACTATTTTGATCCTTCTTAACAACCTCAAATTAAAAAAATTAAAGCAAAAAAATTGTAGGTCTATTCGTCCTCGTTCCGGATCATCTTGAATCACCTCAATCAGAGTTCGTATGAAAACATTATGGTCATTTTACCAAAACAGCTCATAGCAGTCACAGTTAGCACACATGGGGCGCGGCCGCGCCCCTTTTCCTCACCATTACAGCGCACCCACACCAATGCCCAACCCCATCTGCGCGCCCGCGCACATAGGCGGCGTGCCTGGCTTCGTACAAAAACAGTTTTTGACATAACTTTCTCATTTAAAGTCCGAATTAGTTGGTTTTCGATTCGTTGGACTCGTTAAACTCTTAGCTACTCATCTACAGAGTAATTATAACACTTAAAAAACATTAACTAACCCAAAGATTAATCCAAAACTCATATTCATACTAACTTTTCATATTTTTGAAAAGTTTAGCAAATTCATTTCTCAACCAATTGGGTTCGTTTAACTTCTGTTGTTTTCGTATTGAACTATATTAACAACATCTAACAACAATTCATGGACTACATCAATCCTTAGCCATCAAATTTGGGACTCAAAAGATACTTTTTCTTGACATTTATAAGGATTTCAAGACTTAGGAATCAAAAGCATAAACATTAGATTCATTACCTCTTGATGGCTTTAATTTGATATCTATAGCACTCCAAGCCTCTGCTTGCTCTCAGTGCTACTGAACTTCCATAACCAAGTCTTAGGGAATTTTTCAAACGTGAAAGAGAAGGAGGAGTCCCTATTTATAGGAAATTCAATACCCATACCAAAGTTTTGTCCACTGATTTTGTTTAGCAGGAAGAAGAAGAAGATGATGGGTATTAGAGATTTGGTAAACTACTCCCTTCTCCTCCATCCTTCTAGCCATGATTACCAGCTTTGTAGCCTTTTTTTCATTTCTCAGCAATTGAAGTGTTAGGCCAATGGCCTATTACAACATTTATAATTAATGAGACACTGATTTTGGGACAAGGTTTAATACTCTCTAACTTATCAGCCAAAATGGGTCTCATTCTACTCAAGTTAATTCCTTTTGGCTTATTAAATCAATTATAATGATTACTACATTAAATTATGTTATGGACACATATATACACATATATATGTACCTACTCACATATAGAAAATATACTTATATTTTAAATATACACAAATACATAATATCATGTACTTCATGTACATTAGTTTAATTCAATTAATATTTTAATATAATTCAGTCGGGTACTCTCAACACATTATTTCCTATCACACTTTAAT
Organism: Panax quinquefolius; assembly: GCA_020205615.1. Taxonomy (NCBI): domain Eukaryota; kingdom Viridiplantae; phylum Streptophyta; class Magnoliopsida; order Apiales; family Araliaceae; genus Panax; species Panax quinquefolius. The sequence goes on from CM035153.1 coordinate 78,932,110, forward strand.
ATCACAATGATTATTAACAATCATCTATTATATTTCCATTAATTATCTTTTGATAATTTCAGTTAAACCTTCAGTCTGGTTTAACTTTAACACTCATGCCACACAAGGCTCATTTATCACATTTACGGAAGTTATATAACTCAAGCTCATTATTTCTATAATAAAATATTAGTGTCTAGGCCACATTTGGCTTTTCTCCAATTCCACATTAATATAAAGTTTAGGTCACACTTTATCAGAATGCTAAATTATTTAGCTTACTTAAATAATTACATACTTAAAGTATGCACAACCTTTACACTTAGAATAATTAAAATTTACTCTATTAATTACTAAAATTATACACTATACGTATAATTATTTGGTTGTCCCAAGACAACTTCTTCCATCTTTATAATCAGCCACACCTTAAGTGTTAATCTAATCCCTCCATCTCTAACCAATATTAATTTATAATTATATTGGTATTTTTTTTCATTAATCACTTATCTTTCAAATATTACAATACTATGTAATATATTTAAAATATCAAATTAATAATTAACATATTTCTTTACTACTCTTATGCTAAACACATATATTAATTCACCGTCTTTTGTAAGTGAATTAATCCTTTCTATTCAAAATAATACCATGACAAGTAATATTTATAAAGGCGCGCACCTACTATAATCACATAATCCACACATGTATTAACTCACTATTTACTTAAGTGATTCTTCAAACCCTTACTATATCTGTGACACCCCCAAATCCGGGCCCTTCAATTCCACAGATTTGGTGTTCACTGTCCAATTAAATCATAACTAACTACCCATGACAAAGGATATAACTAAACTCAAAAGTTTAAACAATCAAACTCCCATTAAAGGGTTGCATAATCTAAAATAAATCTCAGGTCATCTAACCTTTATTACAATCATCCGCAGAAAATTAAAACATGATCATAATTAAGTTATTACATAAACTCCATAAATAAAAGATAAATTAAACGTTGTCGTCTAATCAAGCACTTTGTCCTTGCCCTTGCTTGTAGAAAGCTCTTCAAACTTCTTAACTTCATTTGCATGGTTTTGTGCAAGAGTGAGCAAACAATTGCCCACAAGAAGGATAGTTTATAATAATGTTTTATAAATGACAATTAACTGAGATTTCAAGGGTAAAGTATTCTTGCCGGAACAAAAGACTTTAATTCAACAGCTATGAGTTCAAAAGAATAATGAACATTAAGTTAACAATATATATCAACATCAAAGAATACACTAAGGGTCACAAGACCACGAACTATACTCTAGGTTTTCATGTATTTCTAATTTAACCTTTAACAGTCTAAAAGACTATACTCATCATCTATGTCCTAGATTCACAGGTGTTTTTACTGTAACCTTTAACAGTCTAAACGACTATATGGACCATCATCCCGTACTCCAGGTGATCAGCCCTTTGCACTATGTATTGTGCAAACATTTTAACGTTATTGCGTAGCTCTAAAATAATCCCCTGATATAGGTATGTTCATCTCAGCTTAGATTATCAGGTTCCGAACCAAAGGAAGTTGGGTTGGGAATTAAGTTCAAAGGAAGTCTAGATTTTTAGAACGATCATCAACCAAGTACTGGTTGAATCAGATAGGAACCAATAACTATTCAAGGGTTTGATTACAATATCTTCATGAACAAGGTATATCGATGAATCTATAAGAGTTAGAGTATTAACAATTTCTAAATTGAAAAATTTTTATTATCGACAACATGCTTTCAAAGGTGTGTGAGTTCATAAACAAACCAAAGGAAGTTTGGTTTTGGTTGACTTCAAGGGTAATTTAGAGTTTAGAACATTCATCAACTAAGGATTAGTTGAATTGGTAAAGAATCGCTAGGCAACTTAGAGTTCGGTACAATAATGTAAGATAGTACAATGACATTGGAGAATGAAGATCAAACAACAGTTATTAATAGCTGAATAAACACATTTCTTACACCAAAATTATAGACTTTGAATAACCAAAGTAATCTCGTTTGGAATAAAGAAATTTACTTGCTCAACAGTAGATGAGAGTTAAAGAACTTGCATGACAATAAATCGTTAAACAAGAGATTAGAGATAGAGAATTTGCATAAGCATAACATAACAGTGAATAGTTACCTTGCTGAATAATAAAGTAGCAAAGGTTAGGGAACTTACCTCTTGCGTAAGCTATAGAATTACAACTCACGTACTCCAATATCCTACAAATTATAGTGCAATCACAATATCTATTAGACATGTTAACATCCACTTCCAAAATAACACCCATTTATAGCTAAACTTGTTACAAGTATTAACATCACAACACTTATCTATCATTCATTGTATAAACTAAGTTATCACATAATGCGTTGGTAACTTATTAATCACTTTTACAAATTTGAATTTACAATCCATATAGCACGACTCTGTTTAACCTTGTTGTTACGTGGTTCTCACATTATCCTAACATTAAGCTAAGTTACATTGAACGTCCAAAGTCTATGCTGAAATTAGCAGACTTCTTTGTTTGAGGATGATCGGATTTGGCGCAGCCGCACCGCTTTTACTTTGGGTTATGGCGTCTTGCGTGTGTGCCATGGCGCCTTAGCGCACCGCCGTATAAAGTGTCCGGTGGCGTTCATGCCTGATTCTAGTTTTGTAGAACATGGTTACGACACTTTTCATAAGCCAACTAACACGAATTTCACCCACCAAACAGTGATAATAACACGTACAAATGGTATAGAACTATCACAAACATGTTTCCTCACATATATATCAATATAGAACAATTTAACAACAACTTAAGCTAGTTTAATTTCTTAAATTATATATTTTCATATGAAAACTCCATTTTTGACATCCTTTACAAAATTCATCACTGTAATCTCTATACTTGACCAAATCACTTCATTCAAATTACGTTATCTTCGTTTCTTAATGAACTAACATAATCAAGCCTCAATTCACAGATTAACTTAAAATTGACCACTAAATTTGGTACTTTTCGCAAGCCATATAAAATTATAAACACTATAAATAGTTTTCTTCCTTTTTAACAGTCATTAGCATACAAATCGTTGTTTAATTATTAGTTCTAATCACCACGAACACATACAATCACATGTAATCAGTTGTATAACAACAATTCCAATAATTGAATTTACACAATTTAAGAATTATGCCATAGAACTCACATATATACATATATATAAACATATAACATTAAGGTTACGAATAATACCTTCAATTAGCTTGGTAATCACTGAAATTGCTGTGAATCACAGACTTTCTCTCAATTCTCTCCCTCGTTCCTCTTAGTTTTTCTGAATTTTCTTCCTTCTTCTCTACTTAGGCTTAAGCCAATTTTCTTTTACGTAAAACACACTAAACCTAACGCACAAAATCAAACGTCTATAACCGATGTTGTAATAAAAACAATAATACGTTATCAGTTATAAATATATATAATATTATTTGATTTATTTTAATTTTTTTTATTTATAATTCAAATATTAAAAATTCAAAAGCCATAAGGCTTTGTTTGGCAAAAAGTCTTTAAAATAAAGACTTAATATATTTAAGCCTTGTTTGGTCAAAACTAAATTAAACTACTTTAATTTTATTTTAATAAACCATTTAGTTTATAATTTATAACCACATATTACTTATTTGGATTTCCATATCCAATATTAATCAAATAAAATAATTATACATACTATATTTTAAATAAATATTCCACTTTATAAATATTACAAAATTATAATTTTATTATAATTTATTTAATAATTTAATATACCACCTTAAATTATTAAATTGAAACAACAATATAACATCTCATGTTATATTACAATTCTCAAATTATAAATTTAATTCATAAATATTTAATAACAATAATCACATAAACATCCGTTAAAATATTTATTTAATTTAATAATTATACCATATTAACATCAATTAAAATATTTATTCAACAATAAACACCCCAAATAAATATTTGGATAATTCAATAAATATTTAAAATTTAAATTTGAAATTCTGGATTGTTACATCCTTCCCTCCTTACAATGATTCTGTCCCCAGAATCACAACTCAAACAATCAAATCGTCACATTCTTCCCTCCTTACAAAGATTCTGTCCCCAGAATCGAAGACATAGACTAAACAAATAACTCAGGGTAATTTTTCATCATTTTAGCTTCGAGTTCCCACGTAGCCTCTTCGACATTGTGGTTCCTCCATATCACCTTCATAGAAGGTATCACCTTATCCCTGAGCATTTGTTTTTTTTTTCTGTCGACTATCTAGATAGAAATTTCCTTAGTAGAACAACTATAACGATGCATACTTGATCACACGATTGCAGTCCAGCTTGTTCGATCATATCACCGAAACAAGAAAACATTGCGAATGCGCTCTAACTGTAGAGATAAGGCTACCTTTAAACCATCTTTTCAACTTCATCAATGCTTCCTATACTATAACCGCTTTATACCCACTATAGTTCATCAAACATACCATACTTTGGAAATTTAGGAACTTGCCACAATCATATAAGTTTAGAAACTTATCCTAGTCAGACCATAGGCGTCCATTCGCTGAGGGGTTCAAAACATACAATATGATTATGAGTCACGAACTTACCATATGTTTTAGTTTTAAGAACTGAATCTGACCTTAATATCATCTAACTTAATCTTAAAAACCTCTAACTATAAAATATATACTTGAGAAAAGAATCACCTTTCCACCACATATACATTGATAGCGCGATACCGATATTCCAATGATTATCAATACCAAGTATATGCACAAAACCTCTGCCCATACGAAGATTTGTACAACTTAGTTACCATATGAGTCCTCAGTTGAAATCCCGCCTAGCATTACCTTACTCTTAACATATTCTTAACTTGCTCATAAGTTGCTCAATGCGGACTCCTCGTATGACATTATCACTAACTCCTCGTGCACTAAGCATGTCTTTCGATGTCTGGATTTCCTTTTAGTTTGCCAATCGATTTGCAAACGATATGACATACTTATTTGTAATTGCGTTCCACACGTTCTTGCAAACTTTTTGAAAATTCGATGTGAATCGCGAGTCTCGGTTCGACACAATTGATACTGAAACACCGTGTCTTGAAACAATTTCTTTAACATATAACTTCGCACACTGATCGATATGTAATATGCTAACTTTGACATATCATGAAATCTATTACCATATCTTACCACCAAAAGTATTGTTAAAGGCGCAATATATAATCGTGCTTCCTGTTCAATTCTCGATACTGACCAAACCTAGTTTACTCCTTCAATATTCGGTCCTTCTTCAATATCAATCTTGAATTGACACCTTCATCTTGGCGTTACTCTTTCTTTATTTCCCACCACAACCTAACCATTTCTATTATAAACCCATCTTGTGCAGCTAACAAAAATAACTCCTGCCTTTTTCTTAAGACGTCGACAACCATAATCATTTAGGATTTTGCATTCACAATCCTTGATCAACTCCAACTATCACTTCAACGCATGCTTAATTACCCCTATATGAGAATATACTTTAGACACTCATGGTCTGTTTATATCTCACACTACTACCCAAAAATAACATCATTAAATCCTCAGGGCAACCACTATTAGCTCTAGTTCCGAATCATGAGTAAGATATCCTTTCACATAAAAATTTTAACTTACGCGATGCATACAAAATGACCTTGTCGTTCTGCCTAAACACATAGCTTAGTATATTGTATGATGCGCCATTATACAACACAAAGTTTCTGTATTATCTGTTAAAGACATCACATGTGCCATATTAATTTTTTTTAATTCGTGAAAATTCACTCTATAATTTCCTGCCCATATAAATTCAACCGATTTTCTGGTTAAGTTAGCTAACGAAGTGGTTATCTTGAGCTTCGCGTATCCCACATAATATTTTCTTAATAACTTCTTGATTCACAACATCGATAGATAACTTTACTGTACAGACGTCTTGTAACTAAAAGAATAAAATACTACCTTTTGACTTCCTCAGAGCCTTAAGGTTTATGCGCTTTCTTTGATAATAACTTATCACCACATGGTTTAACAACCTCAGAGTTTCACAAATCAAATCAGGAATAAATCCATTGACATCACGCGGCTTAAAAGGAATAGTCTAACTCTTCCCAAAACGAATATAGTTTCTAAAAGAATTCATCAGGCATAAATTAACCAGTGGCACTTGAATTAAATAACACGCAGCTGTATAGATAACTGATCGGAACCATACCTTGCGTTGCGCCCTGCATCGCCATGTTGGTTGATTGTTCAGTTGGTCGACTCGGTAGAGCTGATTCTATGATAACCAATTTGCCACTGCCCCCTTTGCTTCGACTTGCTTTTCCTACCGCTTTCTTTGGGCACTCTCGAGCCAAGTGCTCCTTCGACCCACACGTGAAGCAAGCTCCCTTCCTCGGTCTTAAACACTTTGGTGCAATGTGGCCCTTCAAACCACAATTAAAGCACACCCTTTCTCCCTTCAAACAAACACCTACATGTTTCTTTTTGCAGTTACTACACGCCTATACCTTCTTCTTTTCCTTCCCTTGCTGATTTTCAATGTTAATATTATTGTCCCACTTTCTTTTTTGAGTGTTGCTGGTATGATTATCACCCGCCTTATCATCTTCACTCTTCTTTCCCTTCTGCTCTTGATTGTATGTCAGCGTATTACCTTCCCCATCCATATCCATCGTTCTCTCCAACCCTGTTGCAAACGAGTTTGGTTGGAACATTGAGATTTGATTATATAGCCATAAATTCAGTTGATTTACCAGTGTTCCCATCAACAAATTCACCAATTGTGGCACTGGATTTGCGTTAGCTTCCCTATTGTATGCATATTCCTTGGGGCTCTGTTGACGTTGTTGTCTTCTTCTAGGCGGCATCTTACTGTTTAAAACTCGAACTATTAGATCATCATTCATACACACATTAAAATTTCAAACTTATCTCAACCATTTATAGACAACACATAATATATCTTAATAAACAATGATGCCTTTATTTATTTATTATACAACACATAACAAAATAGCCTCACTGTTATTTATATTATTTATCCTGTAATAATTAAATTCCAAGATTACTTCATTATATCCCACTACTTATTTCAAAAGTCAGGATTTATATCATATTAATTTTCATCGATAGTTATATATAATCTTATTATTTTTCTTGCAACTGCATTGCGCTCTTGCTCCACGATACGAATCATCAGGAGAGTGGAAGATTAAATTCTAAGTTCCATCATTCGTTTGGCTTTCTTCAACTTGTTTTTAACACGATCATTGCGTTTAGAAGCCTTCATCCATGCGTCTTCAACTCTCGCCCGCTTTACTGACTTCTTTCTCCAATTACTCATGCGCAATCTCATTCCTAGCTAATAACTATCCTCTTTAATATTTTTACTGAGCTAATATCCACTCTACATCTGCAAGTTGTGCGGTAAAGTCTTGAGTCGCAACATCTTTTTACGCTAGCTGTAAGACCCCGAATTTTTTTTTAAATAAAAAGGAATTTCCTTTATTTATTATTTTGAAATAGTAAGGGTTGATTTGATTAATGTGGATAGTTAAGGGTTAAATATGCAAATATTTCAAAATAAGCAAGTGGTTAAAAATATTCATTGTTGTCGGGGAATATTCGTTTGGTCGTGGAATATTAAATGCGGTCGGGAATATTAAATGACGACTATTGACCATATGTGGGCCCCATAGCTTGAAGCGATTGGATGAAGAAAGCGACAAATATAAGTTGTTTTTAAATAATAGGCGTAGTTATTACAGATTATCTTTGTTGGAATACCCGGTTGGTTAAAACACACTAATACGCGTTGTTGAGCAGTAGCACTTGGTATTGCACCAATTATTGATTCTTACGTGAAGAAGGCACTACTCGATAATGGTTACGATAATTCTTGTTCGATATTTTATTGAGTTAATAATTCTTTGCGTTGATATTTTATATTCTTTTTGTTTGATAATTGTCATTACACGGTATCTTTCATTATCGAAGCAATAATTCATATTATCTGAATAATATTATTAGATAACATTATTGGCAATGTCTAGAAAGTTACATACAGGAGAGGTTTGGTCACCTAATTGCTTGCCATGAAGAAGAAATTCTTATTGGAAAGCCCCTCTTTCACAGGAAGCGCTGGTTGTCAATATTGTGATTACGTAATATTATTTGTGAATAATTAATTATTGATTTATATGATGAGGAAAATATTGATTTTATGTGGATATAGATGGAGAAAATTTTAAAATGACAATTGTTGAAAATTAATATTTTATCTTTTTTACGATAAAATAATTCATTTAAATATATTATTTTAATAATATATTAATTGGTGATATTTTACAATGAATGTGGGATATATGAGTATATGAGGAGAAAGAGTATTTTGTGGCATTAAATGTTTTAACACATATTTTGTGTGTTGGTGGACACAATTATTGACCGAAATTTGATTATAGCTTGTAAAATCACCCGTTTGTGGATTTCGGTCAATTTCTGATTGGAATTTGGAAAAACTTTCTTCTGTAAAGTTGTAGAGAATTGAATTTCCTATAAAAAGTCGCGAGATTCGAATTTTCTGATGAAAGGGCTATTTATTATGAATTATTGAAGTTAGAAGCTCAAAATAATTGATTTTGGAAGTTTAAAATATTTAAAATTAGAAAAACGTTTTTCTTATTTTTTCTAGAAGGTGGCATGTGTTTGATGGCTGAAATCAGATTCTAGACATGTGTAGAAAATAATATAATTATATTATTAATTTATTAAATTTTACGCTTTGGTGTTCTAAGCAATTTCTATAAATAGGGTCTTAGGTTAGAATTGAAAATCACACCGTAAGCTGAAGTTTTCTCTCTATATTATCGAAGCGTATTCTTGTGAGTATTTTGAGTATACTTTGAGTATTGCTATACTCTGGTGCAAGTCAAGTCATAGCCTATATCAGGTGTTTCAAATTTAAATCTTGATCTTTCGAGGTAAGGGATATTATTTTTTTTGTAATGATATTATTTCTTCAATATCATTATCTTTGAAATGTTGATCTGAAGTTTTTATCAAATTTGGAACTTTTTCATATCGGGGTTACTATTCATGGGTTCTTATTCATGAGTTACTATTCACGAGTTACTATTCATGAGTTCTTATTCACGATTCTTATTCACGAGTACTATTCATGAAGCGTGAAGATGTTTTTGTGGAATTTCTATCTTTTGGTGTCGGAGTTACTATTCACGTATCTGGCACTATTCACGATATCTGGCACTATTCACGTATATACTAGACTATTCATAGAAAAATAAAATTTCTTCTTTTTGTCAAAATATCTATTACGGATACTAACTCGATTGTATCCATGTTTTGATCATTCTTGAATTTTACACCACTATGATTATTTTTGAGGTATTTTTGGGCGTGGATAAAACCAAGTACTGAATCCTTAATCCTTAATCCTTGTCATTTTGTTTCACTTTGGATTCGTTTCTTTAAAATATTTTTCATCATCCTCGGTCTTAAATGATGATATTATTGAATATCTTTGGCACGTGTGCAAAGATGAATGATTTCTGAAGAATATCTTTGGCTGTAGTGCAAAGATGAGCAGTGTTGAGATGAACATACCGATTGATTAATATCTTTGGCTGTATTGCAAAGATGAGCAGTGTTTAAATGAACATGACCGAGGTGATGAATATCTTTGGCTGTAGTGCAAAGATGAATATTTGATTTGAGATGAATATTGATTGATGTTACTGAGGATAAAATATTGATGATGGATTTATTAAATTCATAGATTATAGTAGATTTCATTCTCTACGTAACTCTTCTATGAATTATTATTTCATTGCGAATATTGATCGAAACTTGTTGTCTATTGTATTCTATCGATTTTTTCCTGTTGAAGACTAACGATAATTTGTTGTATATTATCTTAGTCATAATATTCTTTCTTGGGCTAGTTGAGCTCACCCTTTTCCTTGTTGTTCCATTTTTTCTTCTCGGGAGGCGAGAATGTAGCGAGTACTTAGTCGGGGTATGGAATGAAGGTTTTAGAAAGGATTGTTTAGTAGTCCTCACCATTTTTGTAAAATAATGTATCAATAAATGTAATGAGGATTTATTTGAGTATAGATATTGTCTAGAAGATAATATCGTATTTAAACTCACGATTTCTTGTTGTAATAATAAAGTTGTAGTTTGCTTCTTGTACCATGTATTTGGCGACTTCGAGAATGGGTGTTGTGTATACCTATTTTGGGGGCGCCACGGTTAATATCGAGCTTAGGGATATGATCTCTGGCGGAGATCGGGGAATAGAAAGTAGGAGGGAGAGGCGAGTAAATCCTTCGCTAGTGTGTCCTACCTAAGCTTATTTGTTAGTTGGTCAAGTATATAGGGATATTATGTGATATATTGATTTCCTTAATTAACCCTTATTTTATGGCGGTATTTGAGAATGTCATTGAGAATATTAATGATTGGAGTAAATGAGGCCAGTGGAGATGCTGTACTCACCAACGAGGAGAGCGTGCTACAATTTGGTAATGTTCCTCCTGTGAACAACACCACCGAAGCGAGATGATGAGCGAGGGGATGTTTAGAAGCTTTTTTGCGGTTCATGCAAAATCGAACGAGGAGACTTCGTGTTCAAAATCTGAGGAGGAAATGATAGCAATTCACGGGTGGTCACGACCCAAGCAGTTCAAAGAGTTGGGACCACGAATGCAGGGAAAGCCGGATCCGATTAAGGCGGAGGCGTGGGTCAAACAAATTACCAAGATATTCGATGTCTTGGGATGCGGCGGAGAATGAGAAAGTTCCATTCGCGCCTTTATGTTAAAGTGGCGGCGATTCTTGGTGGGAATCGTGAAGCGTACCCATCCACTTTTCGGCATGTCATGGGAGCGTTTAGAAAGCAGTTCAATGACAAGTACTTCCACGAAAGTATTCGTCGTATGAAGGAAGTGGAGTTTATTAGACTAGAAGCGAGAATAACATGGCGGTGTCCGGATGATGGCGAAGTTAGCGGAGTTATCGAGTTTGCACCTCATTTGGTGGAGAATGAGGAGCGATATGGCGGATGTTTACGAGAGGTTTGAAACCCGACATACGTCGATATCTCATTTCTCATAAATTTTCTCTCTATTCCGGATGTTGTCAGCGGGGCTCGGTTGTTAGAAAGCGAGATAACGAGTACGTTCAACCGAGGGACCATAACCGAGGATCATCTAGAAGATAGCGATCAGCGAATAACGATAACCGGCGGAGAAAGAAGAATCTGAGACAAAGCGGTAACCACTCTGGTGGTAATCGTGGCCATAAAAATAGAAGAAGCGAGTCGGGAGGAGATTTTAAAAGGAGATTCAACAACGACCATGTGAAGGCGTCGCGCCTTGATAGCAACTAGTTTAAGGGAGAGAAGCGACCATAGGGTCATATCTACTACAAATGCGGAAAAGAGGGACATATCAGTCAAAGCGCCCACAACAGTTCAAGGTATGCTATAATTGTGGAAAGGAAGGACATATCGCTCGAGATTATGCGAGAAAGTGAAACCTAGTTCAAGCGGGGACGGTGACTCAAAAGATCATCCCGAAAAAAAGTCAAAGTCAACGATTTAGGGAAGAAGCGTTTGTGTGTTGGTCAAAATGCGAGGAACGACGACGAAGTTAGCACGGGTTAGTTAATTATAAATTCTTGCGAAGTATATACCTTACTAGATATTGGTTCTACCCATTCTTTTATCTCTCTTACTTGCGCTCAGCGTTTGAACTTGACTACGGAGAAATTAAACTTTGACCTATCTGTGGAGACTCCATTAGGAGAAACTTTCATTACATCCGTAGTTTAAAAATCTTGCTTGATTCAAGTTGGCACTATCACATTACTGTTAACCTTATTTCTATAGAGATATTTGCTTTTGATGTGATTTTAAGGTTAACTACTCATCATGCCAAATTGATTGCTTTTGTAAGGTTGTTAGTTTTCATATTCCTAAGCAACTTTGTTATTCAATTCAAGCAATCAAACCATTGTAGTCAAACATTTTCATATCAAGCCATGAAGTCATTCGTTTATTACGGATGTCAAGTTTTCTTAGTCCATGTTATGGATTTGAATAAAGACACGTCGATTTGAATAATATTCTGTTGTTATTGATTTTTTTCTGGCGTATTTCTGAAGAATTTCTTGGCTTACTCCCAAAGCTTGATATTAAATTTTGTATCGACTTTGAACCCGGTACAAAACTCATTTCTAAAATCTCATATCGAATGGCTCTATTGAACTTCGGAGTTAAAAATTCAACTATAGAATTTGGTACTGAGCCTTTATTTTGTGACTTCCTTTGTGGAATTCACCTAAGCAGAACTCTCTGTAGGGGGCGTCATATTCGTATGCGATAGTAAAGCGATAGGTGTCATTGTGACGTCTTATCCAAGATTGGGATATGAGTAATGATTGAGAGCAACCTAAGTCGATGAATCGAAAAATCGTAGCTTTCTGAGGCTTAGTTGGTTATTATCGGAGATTCGTTGAAGGATATTCTCGAATCGCTATTCCATTAACGCAGCTGACTCGTAGAGATACAAAATTCGAATGGAGCAAGGAATGTGGGAAGAGCTTCGAAGAACTCAAGAGGAGACTCATTTCAGCACATGTTCTGATCATGCCATCCCGAAAAGCTTAACGTGGTAGGACGCGGTGAGTAGAAGATCATATACGGGAACGAGTGCGATGATGTCAAGTATACGCATAGAGCCAACTTTAATAGAAAAAGTTAAGGTTACTCAAGTCACCGACCCGGAGTTGATGCGTATGAAGAAGAAAGTACAAGAAGGAGCTATTCCGGAAGCGAGAATTGATGAAGAAGGAATACTTCGAGTCCACTCTAGACTTTGTGTTCCTAACGACTCTAATTTGAAGTACAAGATTATGATGGAGGCACACAATACGCCATTTGCAATCCATCCTGGAAGTACTAAAATGTATCGTGATCTTCGACATACATTTTGGTGGAACAATATGAAGAGAGAGATTGCAAAGTTTATCTCGATGTGTTTAACTTGCTTAGCGTGTAAAAGGCGGAGCATCTTGTACCTAAGGGTCCGTTGCAACCACTTGAGATTCCGGAATGGAAGTGGGAACACATTACTATGGATTTAGATTCTGAGTCTTCCTAAGGTTTCTCAAGGCATCAATGCTATTTGGGTTATTGTTGATAGATTAACCAAGTCCGCTCATTTCTTGCGAAATCACGGAGACTTATTCCTTGAACATCTTGCTAGTATGTGCGTGAATGAGATTGTGAGGTTGCATGGCATACCTGTATCCATAGTTTGGATCGTGACCCAAGATTCACTTCAAAATTTTGGGTTAGCTTGCAAAAAGCTATGGGCGCAATTTACGATTGATTTGGCATACCATCCTCAAACGGATGGGCAATCGAAAGGACTACTCAAACTCTTGAAGATTTTTAAGACTCGTGTCCTAGACTTCAAGGGGCGGTTAGGATAAGTATTTACCATTGGTGGAATTCTCCTACAACAATGAGTTATCGATGCAAGTATAGGTGTGGCTCCATTTGAAGCATTATATGGGCGAAAGTGTCGCTCTCAATTATGTTGGGGACGAGGTGGGTGAAGCAAACTTTGTTGGGACTCGAGTTAGTGCGTATGACTACCGAAAAGATTCAAATGATTCGATACGATATACAAAGCGGCACAAGATCGACAAAAGAGTTATGCGGATCTTCATCAAAAGGACGTGGAATTTAGTGTAGGGGATCATGTATTGTTGCGAGTTACTCCATGGAAGGGAGTTACAAGATTGGGGAAGAGAGGAAAGCTCAATCCACGATTTATTGGTCCATTTCAAATTCTTAACCAAGAGTAGGAAATGTAGCCTATAGACTTGCGTTACCTCAAAGTATGTCTCGTGTTCATAATGTGTTTCACATATCGTACTTAAGTAAATATGTGAAAGACCGAACCACGTTATAGAGTTAGAACCCGGACGAGATAGCGAAGACTTAACGTATGAGGAGGTACTGTCAAGATTTTGGATAGGAAGGAGCATGTCCCTACTGCCATGAAAGGTTATACCACAAGTTAAAGTTTTGTGGAGGAATCATGCTATAGAGGAAATGACACGGGAGTTGGAAAGCGGAAATGAAAGCGAGGTATCCTCACCTTTTCAAAACACACAGTGCGTCGTCAATTTCGAGGACGAAATTTCATAAGGAGGGAGGTTTTAAGACCGAAATTTTTTTAAATAAAAGGAATTTCCTTTATTTATTATTTTGAAATAGTAAGGGTTGATTTGATTAATGTGGATAGTTAAGGGTTAAATATGCAAATATTTCAAAATAAGCAAGTGGTTATAAAATATTCATTGTTGTCAAGGGAATATTCGTTTGGTCGTGGAATATTAAATGCAGTGAGGAATATTAAATGCGACCCAATAGTGACCATGTGTGTGGGCCCCCATGTGAAAGCGATTGGATGAAGAAAGCGACAAATATAAGTTGTTTTTAAATAAGCGTAGCGTAGTTATTCTGCAGATTATCTTTGTTGGAATACCGGTGGTTTAAAACACACTAATACGCGTTGTTGAGCAGTAGCACTTGGTATTGCACCAATTATTGATTCTTACGTGAAGAAGGCACTACTCAATAATGGTTCTGATAATTCTTATTCGATATTTTATTGAGTTAATAATTCTTTGCGTTGATATTTTATATTCTTTCATTGTTTCAATAATTGTCATTACACGGTATCTTTCATAATCGAAGCAATAATTCATATTATCTGAATAATATTATTAGATAACATTATTGGCAATGTCTAGAAAGTTACATCTAAGGAGAGGTTTGGTCACCTAATTGCGGCGCTTGCAAGATGAAGAAATTCTTATTGGAAAGCCCCCTCTTTCTGAGGAGCGCACAGTTGTCAATATTGTGATTACGTAATATTATTTGTGAATAATTAATTATTGATTTATATGATGAGGAAAATATTGATTTTATGTGGATATAGATGGAGAAAATTTTTAAAATGACAATTGTTGAAAATTAATATTTTATCTTTTTTTACGATAAAATAATTCATTTAAATATATTATTTTAATAATATATTAGCGGTGATATTTTACAATGAATGTGGGATATATGAGTATATGAGGAGAAAGAGTATTTTGTGGCATTAAATGTTTTAACACATGTTTTGTGTGTTGGTGGACACAATTATTGAGAAATTTGATTATAGCTTGTAAAATCACCCGTTTGTGGATTTGATCAATTTCTGATTGGAATTTGGAAAAACTTTCTTACGCAAAGTTGTAGAGAATTGAATTTCCTATAAAAACTAGCGAGATTCGAATTTTTCGATGAAAGGGCTATTTATTATGAATTATTGAAGTTCGAAGCTCCGAAATAATTGATTTTTGGAAGTTTAAAATATTTAAAATTAGAAAAACGTTTTTTCTTTTTTTTTCTAGAAGGTGGCATGTGTTTGATGGCTGAAATCAGATTCTAGACATGTGTAGAAAATAATATAATTATATTATTAATTTATTAAATTTTCGCTTTGGTGTTCTAAGCAATTTCTATAAATAGGGTGCTTAGGTTAGAATTGAAAATCACACCGTAAGCGAAGTTTTTCTCTCTATATTATCGGCGTATTCTTGTGAGTATTTTGAGTATACTTTGAGTATTGCTATCTGGTGCAAGTCCAAGTCATAGCTTTATATCAGGTGTTTCAATTTAGAAGTCTTGATCTTTCGAGGTAAGGGATATTATTTTTTTTGTAATGATATTATTTCTTCAATATCATTATCTTTGAAATGTTGATCTGAAGTTTTTATCAAATTTGGAACTTTTTCATGTCGGGGTTACTATTCATGGGTTACTATTCATGAGTTACTATTCACGAGTTACTATTCATGAGTTCTATTTATTCACGAGTTACTATTCACACAGTACTATTCATGAAGCGTGAAGATGTTTTTGTGGAATTTCTATCTTTTGGTGTCGAGAGTTACTATTCACGTATCTCGGACTTTATTCACGATATCTGACACTATTCACGATATCTGGCACTATTCAATTTAGAAAAATAAAATTTCTTCTTTTTGTCCAAAATATCTAATACGGATACTAACTCGATTGTATCCATGTTTTGATCATTCTTGAATTTTACACCACTATGATTATTTTTGAGGTATTTTGGGCGTGGATAAAACCAAGTACGAATCCTTAATCCTTAATCCTTGTCATTTTGTTTCTTTGGATTCGTTTCTTTAAAAATATTTTCATCATCCTCGGTCTTAAATGATGATATTATTGAATATCTTTGGCTGTAGTGCAAAGATGAATGATTTGAAGAATATCTTTGGCACTGTAGTGCAAAAGATGAGCAGTGTTGAGATGAACATGGACCGATTGATTAATATCTTTGGCTTTGTATTGCAAAGATGAGCAGTGTTTAAATGAACATGACCGATGATGAATATCTTTGGCTGTAGTGCAAAGATGAATATTTGATTTGAGATGAATATTGATTGATGTTACTGAGGATAAAATATTGATGATGGATTTATTAAATTCATAGATTATAGTAGATTTCATTCTCTACGTAACTCTTTATGAATTATTATTTCACATTGCGAATATTGATCCGAAACTTGTTGTCTATTGTATTCTATCGATTTTTCCTGTTGAAGACTAACGATAATTTGTTGTATATTATCTTAGTCATAATATTCTTCTTGGGCTAGTTGAGCTCACCCTTTTCCTTGTTGTTCCATTTTTCTTCTCGGGAGGCGAGAATGTAGCGAGTACTAGTCGGGGTATGGAATGAAGGTTTTAGAAAGGATTGTTTAGTAGTCCTCACCATTTTTGTAAAATAATGTATCAATAAATGTAATGAGGATTTATTTGAGTATAGATATTGTCTAGAAGATAATATCTGTATTTAAACTCACAGTTTTACTGTTGTAATAATAAAGTTGTAGTTTGCTTCTTGTACCATGTATTTGGCGACTCAGAATGGGTGTTGTGTATACCTATTTTGGGGGCGTCACACTAGCTCTATGGCTTTCCTAATTCCTCTTACTCATTCTTCATCTTTACCTTCTAAAATTTATCTTCACGATTAAACTCAAGCTCATACCTCTACAACAGAAAACAACGGGTATGCTTTCCTAATACCAACCATACTCAGACTATACGAACTTCTCAGGCTCCTAATCCTT
The DNA here is from genome assembly GCA_020205615.1 of Panax quinquefolius. Taxonomy (NCBI): domain Eukaryota; kingdom Viridiplantae; phylum Streptophyta; class Magnoliopsida; order Apiales; family Araliaceae; genus Panax; species Panax quinquefolius. The sequence goes on from CM035153.1 coordinate 78,949,447, forward strand.
ATCATCCTTCGTCAGTCATTATGACAACAAAGTTTTAACAACCCCACAACTGGGTGTGTATAATACTCGCTACTCCTTAGTACTCACGAACACATAAGCACATAAAGTCTTTTATCATTTTATCTTCAATGACTTTCCTTAATTCATTCCTTAGAACTCAATAAGAGTTTATCACCTCTATATTTTCGATCTCCTAGAAGGTTATAGCCTAAGGTTTCCCCACCTAAGGTTCATAACCTAAAGCTTTGATACCAACTTATGATGCCCCCAAATCTGGGCCCTTCAATTCCACAAATTTGGTGTTCACTGTCCAATTAAATCATAACTAACTACCCATAACAAAGGATATAACTAAACTCAAAAGTTTAAACAATCAAACTCCCATTAAAGGGTTACATAATCTAAAATAAATCCCAGGTCATCTAACCTTTATTACAATCATCAGCAGAAAATTAAAACATGATCATAATTAAATTTATTACATAATCTCCATAAATAAAGGATAAATTAAACGTTGTTGTCTAATCAAGCACTTTGTCCTTGCCCTTTCTTGTAGAAAGCTCTTCAAACTTCTTAACTTCATCTGCATGGTTTTGTGCAAGAGTGAGCAAACAATTGCCCACAAGAAGGATAATATACAATAATGTTTTATGAATGACAATTAACTGAGCTTTCAAGGGTAAAGTATTCTTGCCGGAACAAAAGACTTTAATTCAACAGTTATGAGTTCAAAAGAATAATGAACATTAAGTTAACAATAGATATCAACATCAAAGAATACACTGAGGGTCACAAGACCACGAACTATACTCTAGGTTTTCAAGTATTTCTAATTTAACCTTTAACAGTCTAAAAGACTATACTCATCATCTATGTCCTAGGTTCACAGGTGTTTTTACTGTAACCTTTAACAGTCTAAACGACTATATGGACCATCATCCCGTACTCCAGGTGATCATCCCTTTGTACTATGTGTCGACGTCGGGATTTTTAATTGTCCCTTTTCGTTACTTGTCTTTTGGTGTTCTCATGTTAATGTGAGATTTGTTTGAAAAAAAAAGTGAAAAAGGTCTGACATGTTTAATGTCGACGATTGACTTTAAGAGTCGCCAGTTGGTGTATTTAACTGGTTGTACCAACACAACCGAAAAGGTTTTGCACATTGACCCAGTGATTTGGCACTGCTAAACGGGTCTATGAAACCGAGATTCGTTAAGGGTTTGGGGGCTTGATTATGCGGAGGGAAGGTGTTAGGCACCCCCCGACATCCGTGTTACCACGGTGACCGCCACTCTTCAAAGAAATTATTATATGAATGTGTGTGTGTATGGATCAATGTGCAATTATATGAAAGTAGTGTGAGGCCTCGTTCGCACCTGTATACACGGGTTTGAATTTTATTTAGAAAAATCCAATTTTAACCACAAGATATAGCAATGAAGTTTTTTGTAAAAGAGGTTTTTCAAACCCTATGCTCAATAGGAATTGAGACCTTTTCATACTTCCACTTTTATTATTAAATGTCCAGCTTGTTTTCTTTTATTTTTGAGATGCGAGGCATCCTCGAGAAAACAATATACAGCAGTATCGAATTCCTCATGGGCATGACAGCAATCTAAGGAAACTCAGACACTGTAAAATAATGTACAAGCTGTTTACAGCCAGAAAATGTCCATCATGGGAACCGAATCTAGATTGAGGCCCGAAACTGTGATCACATGATTCTAGGCTCACAAGATCTTTGCAATTTGTATGGAAAGCGATAGCGAGTTATATATATATAAAAAATATATATATATATATATATATATATATATATATATATATATATGATCATTATCAACCGCCACGAAGTGAACTCCAAGCGGGACAAAATGTAAATAAAGCTGTAAAAAACGATCAACTGCCACGAAGTGAACTCCAGGCAGGACATAATGTAAATAAAGTCAGAAAAGCCACGGAGTAAACTCGGGCTGATGAAATGTAAATATATATATATATATGTACAAATATATATATATAAAAGCGAGAAGCATATTGGATGTAAATCCAAGCTCATCGGATATGTCATAAGACAACAATTATATATATGTATATATATAAAAGTGAGAAAATGCAGGATATAAAATCCGGGCTCATCGATTTTATCACAACATATATATATATATATATATATATATATATATATATATATATATATAAAAGCAATTAAACGCTCGGGAATCAAGTCTCAGGCTCATCGACATGAGTCAAACAATGACGATTCATATATATAAGTATATATATATAAAAAGCGATAAACGCGCTCGGGCAAAAGTTCATGCTCAATCGAGACATAACTCGATAATGTTAGTCTATATATATGATATATATATATATATATATATATATATTAGTATATATATACAAACAGAAATGAAAACCGCGGACAAAAGTCCGGGCAAACACACTCACACGACTCTCAACGTGTACAACAATGTGTGATAATAGGAGAAAGAGACTTTCTTGAATGTAAGAAGGCTTACAGTGGACTGCCAAAGTAGACTTCTTTGACTTTAATTGTATGAACACTTAGCTTCCGTACGATAAAAAGTATCTATATATGGGCTAACTGGTGTTTAAAGAAGAGGAAACACTCAAAAGATGTGTATGCAGAGCTAAATGGACAGGGCTTCCTCGCCTTTTTTCCTTCTCTCTCTCTCTCTTCCAAATGGCTCACCCCCCCTATATTTATAGAGCGGGTGGCATGCGGTTCAACTCTGCGGCGACGCATGATTGATCTCTGATGGTCGTGGTGGACCCAGGCTTCCCGGGTCCCGTCCTCTCGTAGTACGTGGAGTCATGCACTATAATGTCCAATCGAACTTACAGAACTTCAATCCGAGCATCCAAACGAAGCATATCTGTACTTCTTCGGGTTGCTTATGTCGAGAGTTACGTAATGACATGGATTAGAGGTTGTACGAAGTCAGGAAGAGGGGTCTATGCCCATGGTCTTCAAGCTTCAAAGTCTATCCAAAGTACTGCCACACGTAAAAGTCACTCGGGATGGCCATTCCTCGATTATTAGGACATTGTTGTATGTATGTATATATAAAGCATTTGAGACGACGCGCCATTTTTCGAATGAACAAGATGATGTTTGACTCCTTGCCGGGGTTATCACCGGGTTAAGTTGAAAGTAGACGTTGCTCAGGGTTACAGCTGAGATTGGACTACTTGTTGATATGTTGCGATATCATCTTGTTGACATGGTAAGATGACGTTGTGACTCCTCACCGGGGTTATCGCCGGTTTAAGCGAAAAGCAGACGTTGCTCAAGGTTATCTCTGAGATTGGACTGCTTGTTTGTGTGCCTCACTGTCATCTGTGTATGCTCCTGTCTGAGGTATGTGTGCTTTGACAGGATGTATGTGGTTGAAGCTGATCGCATGTGTTTGAAACAAGCATTTTCGGGGTTATCGCCGGAACTGCGATGGCATCTCTTGGGGCTATCACCAAGGATGGGGTTGCTACTCCCAGTGTTATCTCTGGATTTGGAACCGATCGTCACGCGGTGTTATCATTTGAGACAATTTGTTCTCTCGGTGTTTGTTCTTAGGTCTTTTGATCTGCATATCTCGAGGTTATCTCCGAGATTGGAAATGACATGCCTGGTGTGTGTTCCGGGTTTGGATCCGATGCTCCCGGTTTGTGTTCCAGGTTGGAGCTGACCTTCTGGTAGTATCCAGAATGACTTGTATGTTGTCTTCCATGGTTATCTCCAAAAGACGAATCTACCCTCCTACAATGTTAGTAATAGGAGTGCAAAAAATTTCGAGTGTCTACACTATGTATTGTGCAAACATTTTAACGCTATTGCGTAGCTCTAAAATAATCCCCTGATATAGGGTTGTACATCTTAGCTTAGATTATCAGGTTCCGAACCAAATGAGGTTTGGTTGGGAATTAACTTCAAAGAAAGTCTAGATTGTTAGAATGATCATCAACCAAGTACTGGTTGAATCAGATAGGAACCAATAACTATTCAAGGGTTTGATTACAATATCTTCATGAACAAGGTATATCGATGAATCTATAAGAGTTAGAGTATTAACAATTTCTAAATTGAATAAATGTTATTATCGACAACATGCTTTCAAAGGTGTGTGAGTTCATAAACAAACCAAAGGAAGTTTGGTTTCGGTTGACTTCAAGGGTAATTTAGAGTTTAGAACATTCATCAACTAAGGATTAGTTGAATTGGTAAAGAATCGCTAAGCAACTTAGAGTTCGGTACAATAATGTAAGATAGTACAATGACATTGGAGAACGAAGATCAAACAAGAGTTATTAATAGCTGAATAAACACATTTCTTACAACAAAATTATAGACTTTGAATAACCAAAGTAATCTCGTTTTGGAATAAAGAAATAAAGATTAATTAACTTGCCCAACAGTAGATGAGAGTTAAAGAACTTGCATGACAATAAATCGTTAAACAAGAGATTAGAGATAGAGAATTTGCATAAGCATAACATAACAGTGAATAGTTACCTTGCTAAATAATAAAGTAGCAAAGGTTAGGGAACTTGCCTCTTGCGTAAGCTATAGAATTACAACTCACGTACTCCAATATCCTACAAATTATAGTGCAATCACAATATCTATTAGACATGTTAACATCCACTTCCAAAATAACACCCATTTATAGCTAAACTTGTTAATTTAGTACAAGTCTTAAGCTACTATATAAATATCAGAAATTCCAAGTATTAACATCACAACACTTATCTATCATTCATTGTATAAACTAAGTTATCACATAATTCCTTGGTAACTTATTAATCACTTTTACAACTTTGAATTTACAATCCATATAGCACGACTCTGTTTAACCTTGTTGTTACGTGGTTCTCACATTATCCTAACATTAAGCTAAGTTACATTGAACGTCCAAAGTCTACAGAATTAGCAGAGACTTCATGCGCTCGAGATCGGCATCGGCTAGCTACATTGCGCTTGATTTTACTGGCCTGGTTCTTGGCGCATGCCATGGTAGTCATGAACTGCGCCATCAGAAGCTGCTTGACAGACAGCGTTCTGTATGATTCTAGTTTTTGCGAACATGGTTACGACACTTTTCATAAGCCAACTAACACGAATTTCACCCACCAAATAGTGATAATAACACGTACAAATGGTATAAACTATCACAAACATGTTTCCTCACATATATATCAATATAGAACAAATTAACAACAACTGAAGCTAGTTTAATACAAATACCATACAAATACCATACTTAAATCCTCAATCCTCACAACCTAACATAGTAAATATAAATAAACTTACAATAATATCATAGCAGTTTAAATAAGATAATACCAACATAATTCATATATTAAATAAATAAAAGGAAGTCTCCACTAAACTTGTAATTAGGACCGTGTCCTCACTGGCCTCTAGACTGCAGCATCAAACATCAGCAACATCACCGCCTTCATCGCCATTATGACCAAGATCTTCATCATCGCCGAACAAGTCAAGATCATCATCCTCTCCATAATGATCATCCACATTAACTGGCTCATTCGCGTGGGCCTTTTCAGCAGGTGGCGGAAATTGAGGCGGATACGGCGCATAGATTGAAGGCGCTGGAAATGGGAATTGCATGAAGTCTGCATCCTCACCCCCCTGAGCAGCATGAATATTGGCTAGTGTGTCTACGAACTCAGTATGGTAATGGTGGAATTGGCTTCGCTACTAGGCGATCGTTTCTACCTTACAGTGCAAAAAATTTAGGTTGTTCATAATCTATGCAAGGGCCCCGAAATCAATGGTCTCAACAGAAGGTGGAACTGGCGCGTAAGTGGAGGTTCCTGCCTCAGTGGATGGCTGTGGATCATCTGATGGTGGTGGCTGAGGCACTGGTAAAAATCCTTCTCCTCAGGGATGCGATGGCGCGCCTTCCCAGATGGCATAGCGACTTATTAGCTGATGATCAATGAGGGACATTGGTGGCAAGGTGACATCTTTCGTCTCCCACTGAACACCCGCCCTTTTGCATAGACGGGTAATAAGATATGGGTGAGGGAGTCCAGACATAACTTTGCTATTTATAGCCTTTTTGATGGACTCATTGATCAATACTCCAACATCCATCTTTAACCCCATAACAATGGCATAGAGAAACGTCGCCCTTTCCCGAGTTACATTACTCACATGACGCGTAGGCTGGATATTTGCACAGTTAAAAGCGTACCACGCCTTACCATAACGGCTAAGCGCCTGCTGGGGGAACGACGTTCTTTCACCAGTGTACTCATTCATTTTCCACACCGTCTTGAGCTTACAGAGTTTGCTAATAATCTCATCAGCGTGGTAACTCCGAATCCCATTCTCCCTATAATCACACTTTTTAAAATTGGGAGTTCCATAAACGTCATTGATAGCCTTGCTATTGAATGGGATCAACTTCCCCCTCACTGGTGCTGCCGGCGCGCCATATGGAATGGCATTAGCATAAAACTCCTTTACCACCGCTACCACAGCGGATTTCGGCGGTTTTATGAAATGCACCCATTTTATGGCGCTAATCATCCCATTCATCTCGCCATCTAATTTATCATCCGGCCTTAGCCCTCGCTCAGGCACCAGACTACGCAATTTGAAATTCTGTGTGTATCGTTTATATGCATCTTCTGATGGGAATTTTACAAGATCCCAAGGTGTAATCTGGTTTTGGGGGGAGGATGGAGGAGGGGGGCCATTGCTAGTTCTAGGACGCTTAGAAGCCATGTCAAGTTTGCAATAATAATAAGGTATGCGCTGTAAGATTTTTTTTTCTTAAGCCGAGAATATGACAAATACCGTACCTTTGCTTGGCTTTTAAAGATAAAGACGCGAGGAAGCAACGGTAAGAAGAGCAACCGTGAAGACGGTTGGGCGCCCAATCGGTAATAAACTACCGACGGTTGGTGAACGGTCGGAAATTGAATTGAAATGGCTCTTGGGATAGGAACAGGTATTGGTTGGAGCAACTGATGAGAGAAGAATTATGCTACAATTTATGGTCAAAACACGTCATTTTAAAACTGAAACTCGCTTGTGGTGCTGGGGCGCCGTGCATGCGTTGGGGCGCGGTGATAACACCCTTTTTGGTGCAGGGGTGCGAACCTTTGAGTGATACTCGGCGCTGGGGCACGAGTTTACAGTGTGTTTGAGTAGGTCTTGGCGCTGCGACGCTGAGTATGGCGCCGGGGAGCGAATTAGATGGTGTTGCGGCGCGAATGGCTGGTTAAGAACTGGCGTTGCGGCGCTAGTTTATAGTATGTCAATTACCTTCCCCGGCGCTGTAGCACCAAAGTTGAGGTTGCAACGTGAGTATGGAGCTGCAGCGCGAATGCCAGTATAAACATTGGCGATGCGCCGCGCAGCCTAATCTTCTGATACAAATGCAATCCTGCACAGGCCCAAATATATATCAGTAATGAACACATTATTGACAAGTTCTAACTAAGGACAACCCTGAAATAGATACTAACAACATGCACTATACAGACTATATGCACTATACAAAACACAGACAGTGTACAGAACACAGACAACTGTTGGGTAAAATCTAATTACGCACAACATGCAAGTATACGTTGTCAACAAGTAATAAAGTGATAAGTTAAGTATCGTTCCCATAGAGATCAACTAGCAATAATCTTAACTTACAATTACAAATTTTCTATGAATCCTAATTTTATTAAACTATTCAACTCAATAATTATAATTAAAGATTCTAAATTAAAGAATAGCAAACTACCACAAAACAATCACAATTATCAAAATCTGGAATTTCAAACAATTAATGGAGAATTAGACTTATGATTTCACCTTAAGCTTCATTATGATTTAAACACCTTTATTCCAATTCAAATCACTATTTCAGTTTATTAATAAAGAACACGAATGTAGTATTAACCACCTCTCGATGCACTAATACAGTATTAACTTAAATCCACAATTAAGATAGAAACAAGTTAAACACCTTAATTAACTAACTCACTATATCTCTATGTGAATTACAATTAAAGAATATTTAAGATTAAGTTCTCTATCTGATTACATGCGATGCAAGCATATCTCTACCTTAACATTCATCAAGATTCTGCTACTCACAAAATTCGTGAACACATGCTATATTAACTAAGTCTAGATTTGAATATCCTCTCTCGATTCCATACAAATCCACAAAGAATTGTTGATCAAGCAATTCATAAATTCAAGCTCAAATTAATATATATAAACTAGAAATAGATTATTGAACTGGAAATCAAAGTTACAAAATCATCGATTCACTTAAAGATCCATCATAAGCCTAGAAAATGAATTAGTTCATCATAAACGAAATAAACACTAAATAAATCATAGAAATCATTCTTTCAATTACAAATAATAGCCTAAGATGAAGAATATTGAAAAACACCCTTCTCGTAGCATAGAATTGTAATCATCTCGAAAATCACTTTGAAATACTCCTCCAAATCTTTCTAAGAAAAACTAAGATTGATCTTCGTAATATGTCTTGTGTGTTGTTGAATTTTTTGTTAATTGAGTAATAGATGTCCAACACACCAGTCCCAACCGAAATTCCCCATCAAATAGAGTCCATGTGTACTCTAATATGTTAGAAACCATATCCAACAAGAGTTTCAACCTCAGCAGAAGACACTAGAATTCGAGGCCCCCTACGGGTGGTGTAAGAGTAAACAAGCCCACGCCTTGCGTGGCTACCATTCCGTTAATCATTCATGAAGACCCCGTCGTCCGTACGGGGTATATAATCTACAACAGCCCACCAAGCGGGGTGTAATCTGCTAGATAGTTTGCTGAACTTCATAGCTTCTTCTAATTTTTCTCCCATTGACTCCAAATCATCTCAATTGACTCCAAATACACTTTAAATGCCACAACAACCATCCTACACATGAAATAACATAAAATAAGTAAAAATGAACATGAACACAAGAAATTGGCAACAAATAAGCATGAAATGGACACTAATTCGCGTATATAAAATCCACTTATCAAAATTCCCCAAACTTAAACTGTGCTAGTCCTCGAGCACAAAACAACTACATGTTATGCAATGCAATGAGATGAAATGAATATGATCTAACGTATATGCTTCGAATCCATCAATATGGTAGAATCAAGATTATCTTAACGACCTCAGCGAAAACAAGCAACTATACAATATCAATCACCAAAACCAATCTACAATTCCACCTTACTCCTCAAATCTCAAGCCATTATCACTGGTATAGTGTGTGTGTGTGTGTGTGTGTGTGTGTGTGTGTGATCAACATCCATGATAACTGCTACGAATTCTAACTCAATACATAACCAATTTCTTAGAAGGAATCATACAACGCAAACTTAAAAATTTCAAAAATACACAGCTCCAACTAAAACTAAGCAATTACCAATCTCAGGGGTTTACATAGGGTACTTATACCTTATATATATATATATATATATATATTTCTCTTATTTTTTAGATATATACATACATGACCGTACAATGTCTCATCCCATTAGGCTGACAGTGCTACCCCTTAGCAAGCTTTCAACCAAAGACTCCCAGACCATAAAAGACCTGAGGGTGCTAGGTGTAAAGACAATCCCCTCGGGCGTACTTGCTCAAGTAATAAAGGCCCCGAAACAAGACTAGCCACACACTATGTAATAACCCGATATTTTCATATAAATAAATCAGAAATTTTGCGTATAATTTTTTTTTTTTATTATTATTATTTATTTATTATTTTAAAGGAAAGGTTATGTGCAAGGTAATGTGTATGTATTTATGTGATAAATATAAAATATATTTATTACATGAATGATTACAATTAATTTTATTTTTAGAATTATCGATCATTATAAATTATATTCTTATAATACTTAATCTTATAATAGAAATGTTTTTATTAATTATTTTTCAATGAAAATACGATTATTATATTATTTAAATAATATATGAAATGATTATAGAATTATTATAATAACTATTTTATTATATGAATTTATTTTGATTAATTAAGTTAATTATTTAACTTAATTAATAATGTTATATATGGTAGATAAATCGGATATGGAATCCAAACCCTAATTTTGGATTTTGATCGAGGAATGAGAATAATAATATTATATTATTATTTATCAGTGTTATAAATGTATATGTTATTCTCGTAAGGTTAATAAGTGGAACAGTTTTTAATGTTATTGGTAAACCCTAGTTTTGAAGTCAATTGATACTTTAAAATCTGTTTAGTAATTATGTTATGTGATTAATAACATTTATTATAATATTATTTTATTTCAGTACTGTAAATATGTACTGTATATCTGTGGACTGATAATGTTGGTCAAATTATGTGTATAATGCCAAAACCCTAGTTTTAAGCTGTTAAACCCTAATTTAAAGGTCAAATGTAAGCTTAAGGCTGTTATGTGATCATCATAATGTGTGTAATGATCAGTGTTATATATATTAACCCTAATTAGGGAGAACCCTAATTATCAAAACCCTAATTATTTTTTAAAAAAAAATGAATAAACCCTTATTATTTTTCTAAATTATAAACCCTAACTATAATTTAGTAACCCTAATTGCTTTATTAGCAAGGTTAATTATGGTTAGTAAATTTTAAACCCTACTGACCATGTATAAGGAAATTAGAAACCCTGATTATTTATCAAACCTTAATTACAATTTTTAAAAACTAAAATTTTTATTTTTAAACCCTAATTAGAAATCCTTTAATTTTGTGCTAAACCTTAAGGTAAAACCCTAAGGGTTTGCTAATTGACCAATATGCCATTAAAATTACAAGCTAAATGACCATTATACCCCTTTTGTACATTAAAGAAGCTATGTGTAGGTTTTGACATTAGGGAAAGTTGGTGACCAAACCCAACAACCCCATGTGACTAAAATTGACAGCAAATCAGCTCTTATGCTAGCATACAATGCATCTAACTTGTTATATATAGATTCAAGAGAGAGAGAGAGAAAGCTACATTTTGCTCATTTTGTACCAAACACTAAACTTAACTCTCCCAAGCTCCACACCTCCGAAAATTTTGCTAGATCAGTCATATATACAAGCCCCACTAACAACTATAACCAAATCAGTGGCCTAGAATCAGATTTTGTTCATTTAAAGGTATAAAGCCCTAGCTATGATCTGATCCTTGATCTGCTGTTAGATGTTAGTTTTTAGTGTTAAATCATGTTGTTTGTAGTTCATATAGATGATCTGGGTTGCTAGATGTTAGATCCATAACATCTATAGGCTCAGATTTAATGTTCTTCAAAATCTGGAAATTTTTACTTTTGGGGTCTGACAACTAATGTCAGTGGCCACCAATCTCTCTCTGTTATGTGTTTTTGTTGTTTAAAGCATGAAATATGTAGTCTGCTATGTAGTCTTTGATCTGGATCAAGAATCATATTTAGATCTGGTCTAGATTACAAGATATTGATGGTCAAAGGTCGTTGACCAACCATGACCAAGCCATTTCTGGGCAACCCAGAAAGTAATAAATCGTGTCTGACAAGTTTTTATTGCTCTAGATCTGACTGTTTGTTTGATGTTTTGTTATGGTTCTTGATTCTAGGTTATAGTATGTTAGATGGTCTTTATTTTTGGACCCTTAGTTCACTAAAATCTCAAGCAGGTTGTATTTGGTGTATGCTCAAACCAGGCAGGATGTTCACAAGATATGGTTTCTGGGTAACCTAGAAAACATATGAGTGTTACTTCTGACATGGTTTGACCGAGCGATATCTTGTGATATTGTTGTTGTTAATCTAATTTTATGTAATGAATCTGTTTATAGGAATGTTGGGTATCATCTAGAACCATTAGATCTCTAAAATCTCACCTGTACAACAAGTAGTGGAAGCCCAAATATTACCCTCTGAACTGTTCTTCATTTTCTAGGTAACCCAGAAAATGATGAACAGGTCTGACAGCTTATTCCAGGCCTTAGATCTGTCTTAGTGTTAATGTTTAGACTTCAACGTTGTTCAGAACGTGTAACCTGTTAGATAATCTACATAGCCCGACGTCTAAACGTCATAATACATTATCCGATTGATAGATATAAGGTCAACAAAAGCGTTGACCGGCCATGACTTCAGTTTATGGGCAACCCAGAAACGTGAAGACCATGCCTGAGAGCTGGTTTGCTGGCTTGTAACTTTCATGTGTAATGATTTATGACCCTATTATTTGTTGTTACATGTAGTGTTACACTAGTACTACAAGATCAAAGTTTTATCTTACCCAAAAACATCTTAGATTAAAATTTGTGTTTGGTCAAAGTATGCATCTCGAACACTGCTTATGCATGTTCTTGGTGATCAAGAACACCTTAGGCGACAGATTATGTCACTAAAGGCTTTAAATGATGAGCATATTCATTTTAATTATTTTAAATTCAAAAATCATTTTAAAATAGAAATTTATTTATAAAAATTACAAAAATTATTTTAAAAATTATTTTAAGTTATAAAAATTAACTTTTAATAATTTGACATATTTTACATAAATATTAGTATTTATTTGAATATTTTTGATATTTAATTTATTTAATAAATGCATTAAATAAATTAATTAAAAATAATTTTATTATATTAAAAATCATTTTAAATGATAATAAGGTATTTAAAAATATTTTAAGTTATAAAATATAATTTTCTATATTTAAAGGTGAATTTCATTAATTAATTATTATTAATGATATTAAAGTTATTTAATAAATTATATTAAATAATTTAGTTTAAAAATGATTTTATTATTATAAAAATCATTTTAAATGAAAATAAAGTGTTTTAAGATATTTTAAGTTATAAAATATAACTTTTAATATTTAAAGGATAATTTCATTATTAATTTGATATTAATGATATTGATTTAATATTAATGATATTAAGTTTATTTAATAATTATATTAAATAAATAGTTTAAAAATGGTTTTATGTATTTAAAAATCATTTAAAAGGATATTAAGGAATTAAAATATTTTAAGTTATACTTAATGACTTTTAATATTTTGATAAGTAATGCATTAATATTTTAATATTAATGGTTATTATTTAAAAATGACTTTAAATGTTTTAAAAATCATTTAAGGGTAATATAAATATTTTAAAATATTTTAAGTTATTATAAATAACTTTAATATTTTGGCAATGATTTCATTAATAGTTTAATATTAATGATAATAGAATTATTTGATATTTAAATCATTTTATAATAATTCTGGTGCTTGAAAATGCATGATAAATTATTATAATTGTTTAAAAATTATTGTAAGTCATTTAAAAATGATATGACTGTTATTTAAATAGTCTAAATAGATATTGAACTTCGATATAGAGTCTTAGACTCGATAATTACCCGATAAAGTCGTCGGTACGCCGACAAGTTTCAGAAATTAATCTGGACTTAGATAGTTTGATTGTATACGTGTTTATTTATGATTTAATGACTGTGAAAGATATGTGACAATGTGATTATGTTATGTATGTGACTAAAGATTTATAATGTTATGATATGTATTTCTAATCGATCAAATGATCTTATTAATGATAGGTTTCGGTATAAAAGATAAATCTAAGTTGCATATTGTAAGCAGCAGATCAAGCAAGTATCTTACCTTTGCATTTTCTTTATGCAATGGATATACGTAAGAAGGTTTCAGAAATATATTATTATTATGTTATATTATTAACCCTATTGTGATATATTCTATATTCGATCATTGCTTATGAACATGTTAGTATATGGTAATTCAGATATATATTGTGTTCGTTAATTTCTAAATATGGGTATACAAGTGTCCCCACTTGGATAATCATTGTATTTAATCACATGTTAATATATATATATATATATATATATATATATATATATATATATATATATCGTCTAAGCTTATTTGACCCGATTAGACACAGATTGTAAATATCGTTGATTATGATAAAACCCTATTGTATCCAATCAAATTGCTTTGGTTCGGATTCCTGACTAATTATGAACATCCCGAACATGGGAAAATTTTTATGCACTAAGACGGACAAATGATGAACGATAATATCGTTCTAACAATGTAGTATTGATCAATACAGGGCACATTGGGATGATCACCCTCGAGCCCGTAAGTTATAACGGTTTGCGGATGAAGTTCTGCTAAACCTATTCGAAAATTTAAAACAATGTTCATAATCTGTCGACTACCCTATATATATATATAGTCAATACGTAGTTTCAAAAACTTTGATATAGAAATAGTAAATGGTTATGATTGGTTCAGTTTACTTCACAACTATTGATCTGTTGTAGAAGTGATATGCAAAGAAAATATTTATTTCTTTCAGTTAATTATATTTATAATTGTTATTACTTACTGGGCACTCAAATGCTCATCCTTGTTTAAATTTAAATGTTTTCAGCTAAGCGTGATCAACCTGAAGGTTCAGACATGAACAAGTGAAAAGGAAAGCAAACAAAATAAGTGTTAATGGTATCTTTTGTAATAGTTAGTCTATATTTAGATAATGATATGTATTATATATCATGTAAAGAATTATAGTAAAGGTTGCGTACTTCGGATTAGACTCTGATAAATGTAAGTCAAGTTTGAAATTGTATTATTGTTATTATTATTAGTATTATTCCGCTCATAGAAATGGTATCGTAAAGCACCGAGTTCGGGTTTCAAGTACCTGAATTTGGGGGCGTTACACTACATCAAAAATGGCCTCTAGTGAGGGACAAATCCTTCACTAGAGGCCCTATATCAATCACAAGTGATTTATTGCGAAGAAATATTTCTTTCACATGAGTGCTCGCATTAGACCTCCTCCCAATTGGGTATCCTTCGCTAAGTAGTAACTAAATATTTTTTATGAAGGATATATTGTGAATAACTTTTTTATTCACAAATTGTATTTAGTAATGGAATATTGTAATTTAGTGAAAGATTGGTTTCCTTCACAAATAATATTTTAAGGACTATTTGACATTAGTGAATAACTTTATTCCCTCACAAATAATATATTGTGAAAAATAAATTTATTCAATGAGAGAAAATTTTCCTTCACTAATTATAAATTGAGAATGTATCTTCAAATTTGTGAGGGAAATAATCCTTCATTGATGACTAACTAATTAACTAGAAAAGATTTCGTGAGAAAAATAATCCTTCATTAAAATTCATTTCTCAAGTAAAATCCTTCACAAATAATAAATTTGTAAAAAAAATTAATTGATAAATAATCAAAATTCATTGCAAATTATAATTAATTTTCAAATCATTTGATTTCATATTTATTATTATTATTATTATTATTATTATTATTATTATTATTATTATTATTATTATTATTATTATTATTATTATTAAATGCTATAATAAAAATTAAATTTAATATTTCAAGTTAATATAGATCATGTCATATATACTTGTTTCAAACTAATTGATAAACTGCATAAAGAGCCAAAAATTAAAACTAATACTCCATATATAAATAGATAATACTCAAGTCACAATAAGTACAAAATTTGTTATTGTATCTTGATCTCCCAAGGATCATAGTACTTGTAATATTTAATAACTAACATAAGAAAACTGAAAAAATGACAATGAACTAGAAGGAATGAAATGTACATCATGTTAGGTCCACTTCATCATCATTTTCTTCAAGAAAATCAAGGTTGGGCCTGTAAAGTTCCTCCTGCAAAAGAAACACCAAAATTCAATTTCAACAAAATGAGGAATAACTGTTAAAATCCAGCCGAGGATTAACTATTGCAAGCTTCATTGACAAAAACTGTTGTAAATAGGAAAAGTTACATATTTTAAAACTCTAATTATAGTATGACAAGTCAGATGTCTGTACAATTCTGATATAAAATGACTTCCACAAAGTTTCAGATGGTCAATTTTCACGAAGGCCTGATAAACTAATATGTACATCAAAAGCAAGGATTTTTTTCAAAAGATATTGAAAATAATTAGTTGTTTCCATTTGAATGATATGTGTCAAACACTAAACGACTCCCTAGATGTTACATAGTTCAGGTATCCCAACAAGAGCTTTGAACAAAGTTGAACTGTCACGTACATATACCCGTCAAATCCTGATTACTGATCATTAGCTGGCATCATGTACAAATGGGTAATGCTTACAAAAAACTACATTAATGTCCAAGTCAAATATAATAGAGTACCTATGTATATTTAATAGAAACTACTAAAAAAACTACTAAAGCAGATAATCTTAGGGATCCCAGAATATCAACAGCTTTATAAGTGCATTTCACGGGAAAGTTTTCAAGTAATTAACGAAACCTGTTTATCAGGATTTCCAACTGGAGCTAGTCCTAAGAAACGAGTAACATGTACGTCATCTATGTTACATATGGTTCACGAGCATAGAATGTGCCTTTAGTTCCTGCAATGTGATACCTAACACAAAATAGCCTTTCATTAGGACAGTTTATTATCATTCTTTGCTCAAGTCATAAGCACATTTGGAAGATTGTGGATCTGGGCACAGTCAAAAAATGTGGAACAGAAAGGCATCCAAGTTATATTACATACAAAATATACTTATTTTATAATAAGATTAGGTAGACTCTTGCATCTTTGACACTTTTGTATGTATATTGTTACATGGAAAATGGTGCAGACAATCAATTAATAGCTTTATTGAAGTCAACAAGCCATATAACTATTCGAGGTTGGCTACAGTAGCTGTCTATCTCTTCATGCCCAATGACCTTAGTTCACGGCACATAAACCATGTGTTTCAGAGTTATAAAAACACCAGCTAGGACGAAGGGAGTACTATAAAGTAGATACCTATCAAGTCATTAAGAATATTTCTAATTTCTATTAGTTTCAAATATAGAATTCATAAAATTTAGACTTTCCTGTTGGACAAGTATGTCTATTGGCTAGTAGTCACAAGGTGGAATAAAGGAGTTTGTCAGAACTGGATAGTGGGCTCCATGGAAGAAATGGAGATTGAGGCTCCACCAATTAAGCAAGTTATATTTTGCTGATAAAGGTTTAGGAAAATAAATGAAGGTGATGGATTATGAGCTCACTATAAACCTGAAGTTTAGATCTTCCAATAATATTCGCAACTAAATCAGATCTAGAAGCCTAATTTTAACAATAATGAAGAAAATTGTCATGTATAATTATTGCCTCTGACAATTAATCATCATGTACCTGGGTTTCATCTCTGCCACTAACTCTGAGATGGTGGAATCACTACCAGATAAATTCGAAATCCCTAGAGGAGCATCAGATGGTTGAACTCTATTCAGGATCCCACTGGGCCACTCATTGGTAATATGTAGTTAAGGAAGTGAAACAAGCAGAATGAAAACAGAAAAGCAACAATATCTAACAATGAACAAAGTTGAATGAATAATCCAGAGAGAGAGAGTGAATTAAGATTTATAAATCAAGGATATGTTAAGAATATATCTATTATTCCAGGTTCCTCAGCTAATGCCCGCAGTGCATCAACATCATCTTGACTGTATGCTCCATAAAGTTGCCCGCTTGCTGATTGCCTACCAGATAAGTATGCCACAGATAATCCTAAATATTACAATAATCAGCTTTGATAAGTAAACGAAAGGTATCGATAACAAATCTCTGGTAAAACACATTTGTTAACCTTAACAAGAGTTACTTTGCCCTACATTACATTGCACTCCAAAGAAAAGGCGGTGAGTTTACATACGAAATTAATTGGTAACAGAGCTTTAATTCATCTAGGATTTTCTCAGAGATCACTTGATTAAGGACCTTGTAGAAGTCTCTAACAAACCTCTGCAGCAACATAGAGATGCAGATTCAGCTTAACAATTATGAAAAAAAAAGTTGTTTACAAAGAAGACTGTTAAGGAAAGATTATGGGTTGTGGGTGAGCGGAGAGTAATTTGTAAAATAGGAAACAGGATAGAAAGTTTTATTACCCCTGAATCATCAACCCTACCAAGAAGCCTTGGTCCCAAACACCTACCTAAACAATCTGAAGAATGGATGAAACGAAAAAATAAAACCAATTGTATGTTGATACAGACATGTTAACACATTTAAAATAGCAGAAAACTTTTTTAAAAAAAAATGTAGCAAACATCAATAATTTGAACAATATATAGATGTAAAAAGTGATTTATACAAGGCAAGGGCACCTAAATGCAAAAGCAAAGACATATCATGATGATACAACAACAGACAAACAAAAGAACATATGCAGATGCAAAGCAAGAAAATAATTGCAATACAAAGTGCGTCATCTTAAGGATCTCAGAATAACAACAGCTTTATAAGTGCATTTCACGGGAAAGTTTTCAAGTAATTAACAAAACCTGTTTATCAGGATTTCCAACTGGAGCTAGTCCTAAGAAACGAGTAACATGTACAGCATCTATGTTAACATATGGTTCACGAGCATAGAACGTGCCTTTAGTTCCTGCAATGTGATACCTAACACAAAACAAGCTTTCATTAGGACAGTTTATTATCATTCTTTGCTTAAGCTATAAGCACATTTGGAAAATTGTGGATCTGGGCACAGTCAAAAAATGTGGAACAGAAAGGCATCCAAGTTATATTACATACAAAATATACTTATTTTATGATAAGATTAAGTAGACTCTTGCATCTTAGACACTTTTGTATGTATATTATTACATGGAAAATGGTGCAGACAATCAATTAATAGCTTTATTGAAGTCAATAAGCCATATAACTATTCGAGGTTGGCTACAGTAGCTGTCTATCTCTTCATGCCCAATGATCTTAGTTCACGGCACATGAACCATGTGTTTCAGAGTTATAAAAACACCAGCTAGGACGAAGGGAGTACTATAAAATAGATACCTATCAAGTCATTAAGAATATTTCTAATTTCTATTAGTTTCAAATATAGAATTCATAAAATTTAGACTTTCCTGTTGGACAAGTATGTCTATTGGCTAGTAGTCACAAGGTTGAATGAAGGAGTTTGTCAGAACTGGATAGTGGGCTCCATGGAAAAAATGGAGATTGAGGCTCTACCAATTAAGCAAGTTATATTTTGATGATAAAGGTTTAGGAAAATAAATGAAGGTGATGGATTATGAGCTCACTATAAACCTGAAGTTTAGATCTTCCAATAATATTCGCAACTGAATCAGATCTAGAAGCCTAATTTTAACAATAATGAAGAAAATTGTCCTGTATAAT
This sequence comes from Panax quinquefolius, assembly GCA_020205615.1. Classification (NCBI taxonomy): domain Eukaryota; kingdom Viridiplantae; phylum Streptophyta; class Magnoliopsida; order Apiales; family Araliaceae; genus Panax; species Panax quinquefolius. The sequence continues at coordinate 78,968,747 of CM035153.1, forward strand.
TATTGCCTCTGACAATTAATCATCATGTACCTGGGTTTCATCTCTGCCACTAACTCTGAGATGGTGGAATCACTACCAGATAAATTCGAAATCCCTAGAGGAGCATCAGATGGTGGAACTCTATTCAGGATCCCACTGGGCCACTCATTAGTAATATGTAGTTAAGGAAGTGAAACAAGCAGAATAAAAACAGAAAAGCAACAATATCTAACAATGAACAAAGTTGAATGAATAATCCAGAGAGAGAGAGTGAATTAAGATTTATAAATCAAGGATATGTTAAGAATATATCTATTATTCCAGGTTCCTCAGCTAATGCCTGCAGTGCATCAACATCATCTTGACTGTATGCTCCATAAAGTTGCCCGCTTGCTGATTGCCTACCAGATAAGTATGCCACAGATAATCCTAAATATTACAATAATCAGCTTTGATAAGTAAACGAAAGGTATCGATAACAAATCTCTGGTAAAACACATTTGTTAACCTTAACAAGAGTTACTTTGCCCTACATTACATTGCACTCCAAAGAAAAGGCGGTGAGTTTACATACGAAATTAATTGGTAACAGAGCTTTAATTCATCTAGGATTTTCTCAGAGTTCACTTGATTAAGGACCTTGTAGAAGTCTCTAACAAACCTCTGCAGCAACATAGAGATGCAGATTCAGCTTAACAATTACGAAAAAAAAGTTGTTTTCAAAGAAGACTGTTAAGGCAAGATTATGGGTTGTGGGTGAGCGGAGAGTAATTTGTAAAATAGGAAACAGGATAGAAAGTTTTATTACCCCTGAATCATCAACCCTACCAAGAAGCCTTAGTCCCAAATGCCTGCCTAAACAATCTGAAGAATGGATGAAACAAAAGAATGAAACCAATTGTATGTTGATACAGACATGTTGACACATTTAAAAAGGCAGAAAACTTTTTTAAAAAAAATGTAGCAAACATCAATAATTTAAACAATATATAGATGTAAAAAGTTATTTATACAAGGCAAGGGCACCTAAATGCAAAAGCAAAGACAACATCATGATGATACAACAGACAAACAAAAGAACATATGCAGGTGTAAAGCAAGAAAAAAATTGCAATACAAAGTGCGCCATCTTAAGGATCCCAGAATAACAACAACTTTATATGTAACGACCGAGAAATTCGGATCTTATTGTAAAATAATTGTATTGAATTAAATAATAAATAAAATTATATTCTATATGTTATCAAGATGGTTGTTATTCTATAACCTAATAATGTCGGAATGACGTAGTATTTTAGCTACGTGAAGGAATTAAAGTGATTGAATTTCTAAGACGGAAATAAAAGTTTTCCGAGAATTTTTCTAAAAAACACTATTCATCAATATTTGCTCGGGATTTATTTTTGAATTTCCGAGAAATACGTAGTGATAGAATGTCAAGGTAAGACGAATTATGTAATAATAATCTAGTTATGAAAAATGTAATATTTCGTTTGCGGACTTAATTTATGAATGTTAAGGAAAGCGAAGTATTAGTAAGTAATTAATAATTGTATGATACTTAGGTATTGTACAAGGTAATGAAAATGAGTATAATACGAAGTATTATACAAATTTGTATGAAGGATGAAATATCGTATATAATAAATTTCTATAGGAATTAGAATACGAAAATGATACATAGACAATATGTATATGTATTAAGTAATGATAATGGACTTGTTAGTAAACAAGTTAGTGTTTGTTAATGCAAAGCCCAAAAGTTAAGTTAATTTAAGCTAAGCTAGAATCCAATGGGTTGATTGACCCATGGGGCAAACCATATTAATAAGGTTAATGTGTGGTGACCAACTTAATGTGGTGATCAAGTTTAATGTGTAATGACCAAGTGTTAGGAGTAATGACCAAGTAAAGGATAAGATTTTTGATTAGCAAGTAATGAATAGTAAGGAGGTGGCTTAAGGAGGTGGGTTGGTTTATTGACTAAATTACCCTAACCTTGTGAATTCTATAAATAGAGGAAGCTTGCTAGCCATATATTACTTGTTCAAACAATTCAATATATTACAAAGTGCTTAAGTGTTAGGGAGAATAAGCCACAATAAGTTACTTTCATTTGTAAGAAGAAGAAGAAGGCTACTTTACAAAGACTTCAAAGAGTAAGACTTCTTCTCCATTTATCTTCTATCTCTACCATGATAGGTTGATAAGAAAAGTATGGATTAAGAAACATGAATGTTAAGAAGTAAGAAGAATGAGTATTCAATGAACTTAAGCCACATAAGTTGGAAATAAGTCATTTACACTTGTATAAGTTATGAACTTATTAAGAAGTTATATGAACTTAATATGAGTTTATCTTAAGAAGTAATATGAAAGTGAAGAACTTGTATGAATATGTATCATGTATACATGAATGATATTATATGTTGAGAACATATAAGTATGGTGATTAAAAAGACCTTAACTTTCATAAGTTATGAACAATGAAGCTATAAGTAGTTTATACTTTAATAAGTTATGAGCTCATGAAAGAATAAGTCAAAATCTAACATGAAAATAAATTGTTGTAGTAAGTATGTTGAGATGTTCATATGATAAATTGAATTCATTTGAAGTACTGAACAAATCATAAGTAATGAGGATTTGCCGGAAATTGCACGATTAGACGATAATCGTCGAATTCGTGAAATTCTCGGATTAGAAGTTAAATTTTGTGTTTGAACTTGGAAACATAGGTTTTCGATGGAGACAAGTCATATTTGGTATTCTAGAGACGTGGACTCGAAAATGACCGAGTCCCGACTTAGAACGAAGAAACGAGCATTGAACGTTCACGAACGTTTATCATTTTTTTTTAAAATGAACCAATAGGTGATTTTTTAGCAAACGAAGTCAAATAGATAAAATTCTTGCATGAACGCGTAGAGTATGTAATTTGTGAACAGTAGGCTTTTGAACGAGCCAATTCGAACTTATAACGAAGATGTTATGAGCCCGGGAAATTCGCAAAGTTGAAAAACTGTCCAAACTATCTGGTGCAAAGAGCTGGCGCCGGCCATTTTGTCACGCCGCATCGCGAGACTAAAACCGAGCATACTGGAAACTCACGCCGCAACGCGAACCATAGAGTAAATAATGGTAAGCAGCCGCCACGCATAAGAACTTGACTCTATGCGGTGGTGGCGTACAGCGCTGCCCACTGCGTAAGGAGGACTCGGGACTCAGCAAATGGCCTTGACCCTAGAATAAAGATAGTGAAGAATTTTTTCAAGCACAAAGGAAAGGAATGTGATTAGTTTAAAAGTAAACACACCTTAAGGAACTTGAAGTAACATTGTTAAAACTTTGTTAAACCTTAAGGATAGTGTATAAAGGTTGAGATAACCTATTCAAATATGAATGCAAGTATAATGATGAACCGGAATTGATAGTGAATAAATCTAATACCTAATTAGATTGAGATAAAGGGTAAGATATAGTCATATACATACTTGATTATATATGATCTAATATGAGGCATTATGTGATCATGTGTTGTAGAGACTTGAAAGACTCGAACGTAAAGTAATTATACTGTAGAAGACGCTAAAGGCAAGTATTCTAACTCTTGTCTCAATTTAATTTGAACAAGTTTTGAAGTTCATGTATCCTTACACATGAATTGATGTATGATGAAGTTAAAGCCAATCCTTTCGGCTAGACTTGATATATTGGTTAGATTATTGATAATCTATCCATCTGTTATTAAATGTTGTTATCTTTTGTCAACTACTTGATATGGTTTTCAAAAGAAGACTGAGTATGTTAAACAAATGTTTTTGTCATCATCTGACAGTGCACGTGAGGTTGCCACAAATTAAGCGTACATACGTTTAATGAATGTAGTGTTGATCAACATAGAGTACAATAGGCTGATCACCTAGAAGTGCTCGTAAGTAATACCGGGCTTACGAACTTAGTTCCGGGTTGTCCTTTTGAAAGAAAGAATGAAATGCGCAAGGTCTTGGACCGGAGTTAATGTTTTGCTGAATATTATTATTGTAAAACATTTTGAAAGAAAGATGAAGTGCTATTTTAAATCATCAATAGTACTTCATAACTATTGTTCAGTTATTGAAGATATACGATTCTTATGTGTCAAGCATGTTGTTTAATGAAATTGTCATACTTGTTGAGCTAGTTTTGTTCACTCTTGCTTGAACCATATGAATGCAGCTAAGACTGAACTCCCCGAAGGATCGAATAAGGATAAAGGAAAAGCTAAAGGCGCATCGTTGTCGCATACATGTAATAGTATAGGTTTAATGTTGTAATATAGTTGATATTATGACAAAGAACTTTTGTAATGGGTTTAGAACTTGGGGAAATGTAAATATTATTTTGATTATATAGAAGATATATTCATTCTTTTGAGGCTTTTCAATTGGATGAATGTTTGAATGTTAGTACAGTATAGCACCATCTATCGGGTTGGAAGAAACCCGGATTTGGGGGCGTTACAGGTTGGTATCAAAGCCTAGGTTATAAAACTTAAGGGGGAAAATAGAACCTTAAGTCATAACCTTAAGAAAGAATAAAGAAGTAAAAGATGGAAAATAACCCTATAAAAATGCATTATATTATGTTATGTTTTTATTATAATTACCGACGATGTACTAATCAAACTATATTATTTTATTGTAGATGTCAGGAGAAAATGATATGTATAGAGACATACATGTAGTAAACGAGGATTCGGTAAATCGAGTAGAGATACTACCAAATCCCATAGCAATAGAACCAGAAGTGGTGGCAATCGAGTCTGGAGACTCGGACAACCTAGAATACATGTCTGTGTTTGATGGCATGCTAGAGGAAGAGGTGGAAGTGATGTCCTTTGACCAGGTTGCACCTACAGAAGATTTGACTACGGGGGAGTCAATGAAGGCACTATTCATGACAGTATTGGATAGAAACGTCCAGTATTGTCAAGAGGTTAAGGAGTTAAAAGAGGAACTCCAAGCTGTCCGGGAGGACAAGACTAGTATGGAAGGGATGTGGGAAGAGGAGCGTGATGATCGAGTTTTGGCCAAGGACAAGGTTCATGAGCTGAAACACGAAGTCTTTGAGCTCAAGCAGGAGCTAAAGACTACGAAACGGAAGGTAGAGAGGATGTCCTATATATATAGGAGTTCTCATGTGGATTTCAATGACAAGTAGTTTGGGTATCCTGGTAGAAGAAGGGCAGACTCGACATACTATCAGTCGGGATGTCATTACCGGTCTTGCCACGAAAGACTTTGAGAATGCCATTCGGCAGATGTAATCAAGTAAAAGATGGAATAGTTTAGATATGTAAATATTATGTATCTAGTAGTGACATAAAACCCTCTTTTATATATCAAGGGTAGTCTTTTGTAAATCCCAATTTTTGGAAAGCAATTGCGGGATGGTAATGTAACCAGCTTAGGCTGTGTAATGTAAACAATGTAGTGTTATACTACAAGTTATGAATCAATATGTCTTTTTATAGAACATATTGAGTAATGAGTATGAGTTATTGTTTCATTACAAATAATAACTAAACAAGAAAAAAGTAATAATGATGTGTTGTTTTCTTATCAGCAAAATGCCGCCAAGAAGGAGACAACGAAATCAAGATTCTAATGTTAATCAATCGGAGGGAGGTCCGGTTAATCCAATGCAAGAGTTCGTTAATCTTTTAACGGCCGCGTTTAATAGAACTGGGGCTAATGTACCCATAAATCCTGGGGTAGTACGAGCTACTACTTTTAAGGATTTTAAAAGTGTCGGTCCGCCGGAGTTCAAAGGAACTACGGACCCTATAGAAGCCCAGACTTGGGTGAAAGAGATTGAGAAAGCATTTGTTATAGCAAATGTTGATGAAGGTTAGAAGGTTGCCTTTGCAACCTATATGATGAAAGGAGAGGCCAATTTCTGATGGGAGGCAAACCAGGCTAGGGCCGGTATAGAAAATTTAATATGGGTGAGGTTTAAGGAGATTTTCTTCGAGAACTATTTTCCCACGAGTATGCAGGGAAGAATGGAGATGCGGTTTCTTGATTTGAAACAAGGGGATATGACGGTTCCCCAGTATGCTGCCAAGTTTAATGAACTGGCAAGATTTGCTCCACATCAAGTGGAAACTGAAATAAGAAAGGCTAGATGATTCGAGCAGGGCTTGAAACCCTGGCTCTATAGCCGAATTTCTGTGTTCCAAAGTACTTCCTTTGGAACCATATTAGAGAAGGCAATAATTGCCGAAGGTGAGAATGAGGCTCTCAGCCAATACCACAAGGATAAGAAAAACAAGGGTAAAGTTGATGGGGGAATGAAGACCGAGGGAGCCAGCGGTAGTGGCGATGGTCAAAAGAGGAAGGGATTTAACTCTGGGAATACCAGAGTAAAGCAAGGGGATGCTAAGAGGAGGATGGAGGCCTGTCTGTAAAACCTGTGGGAAGACTCATTTAGGAGTCTGTCTCAAGGGAAAGGCAATATGTTATAATTGTGGACAGGAAGGGCATATTTCGCCAAACTGTCCAAATCCAAAGAAAAATCATGGATGTTTTGTATGTCGATCAACTGACCACATAGCAAAAGAACTGCCCAAAGAAGGGGACAGATGGAAATAAGGGCACTAATAGCGGTAAGTTGGCTATTAGTGGTCCAGCTCAGCCGGGTAGACCAATGGCCCACACTTTTAATATGACGGTCCAAGATGCGGTGGCATCAGGGGATGTAGTTGCAGGTATTATCCCAATCAATAACATAAATGCTTACGTGCTATTTGATTCGGGTGCTACTTGTTCGTTTATAGCATGTGATTATGCTAGACGATTATAATTACTTTCCGAAAAGTTGCTTATACCCTTGATTATTAAGGTAGCAAACGAAGAGATAATTCTTGTCGAAGATATTCATAGGAATTGTTGCGTAGATATACGGGGTTGTAAGTTATCGGTAGATTTAATACCGATAAAGTTCGAAGAATTCGATGTAATTCTTGGAATGGATTGGTTAATTAACAATGAAGCAATTATAGATTGCCAAAAGAAATGTGTGAGCATTAGGACGTTGAGACAACCTCCTGTAATATTCTATGGTAATAAATCGTCGGGACGTTCGTGTTGCCTTACGATGACACAAACTAGAAAACTTTTAAGGAAAGGGTGTGTAGGTTATCTGTGTCATGTTGTTGACACCCAGCGAGTGGGAGCAACCATTGAACAAATACCTATAGTAAAAAAATTCATGGATGTATTTCCAAGTGAATTACTGGGTTTACCATCGGATAGGGAGATCGAATTTGTAATAGACATTGTGCCAGGAGCGGCACCAGTCTCAAGGGCACCGTATCGTATGGCGCCAGTCGAAATGAAAGAGTTAATGGTTCAGTTATAGGAACTATTGGATAGGAAGTACATTCAACCAAGTGTTTCCCCGTGGGGGGGCACCGGTATTGTTTGTCAAAAAGAAAGACGGATCGTTAAGGCTTTTTATCGACTATCAAGAGTTTAACAAATTAAAGATAAAGAATAAATACCCATTGCCCAGGATCGATGATCTCTTTGATCAATTGAAAGGGGCAAAGTATTTTTCTAAGATAGATTTGCAGACAGGGTATCACCAATTGAAGGTTAGGAAGGAGGACATACCAAAGACAGCATTCAGGACTCGTTATGGTCATTACGAATTTCTGGTAATGTCATTTGGGTTGACGAATGCACCAGCTATATTTATGGATATGATGAACAGAGTGTTCAAACAATATTTAGACAAGTTCGTTGTTGTGTTTATCGATGATATTCTAGTCTATTCTAAGACACCAGAAGATCATGCTGAACACTTAAGATTAGTGTTGGAGACACTAAGAAAGGAGAAGTTATATGCGAAATTAACTAAGTGTGAATTTTGGCTGGAGAAGGTACAATTTTTAGAACATATCATTGACCAAGAAGGGATTTTAGTGGATCCAGCGAAGGTAGAAGCAATGATGAGCTGGGAACAACCGAAAACGCCGACTGAGGTGCGGAGTTTCCTAGGGTTAGTGGGATATTATCGAAGATTTATCCAAGATTTTTCGAAGATAGCTACTCCGTTGACTAATCTGACAAGGAAGATGGTGAAATACGTGTGGACGGATAAATGTGAAGACAGTTTTCAAGAACTAAAGAAAAGGTTAAGTGAAGCGCCTGTTTTGTCATTACCCGATGACACAGGAAATTTTGTAGTTTATAGCGATGCTTCGCATAGAGGACTTGGTTGCGTGCTCATGCAGCATGGCAAGGTCATTGCAGTATGCATCACTAAGATTGAAGGATTATGAGAAAGTTTACCCTACTCATGATCTGGAACTGGCCGCGGTAGTATTTGCCTTAAAGATATGGAGACATTATCTTTATGGGGAGAAATGTGAGATATATACAGACCATAAGAGTCTTAAATATATCTTCACACGGAAAGAGTTGAACATGAGACAGAGAAGATGGCTGGAGTTGATAAAGGACTACGATTGTGAAATCCTGTATCACCCTGGGAAAGCTAATGTAGTTGACGATGCCTTAAGTAGGAAGGGTCGAGAAAGGTTATCTATGTTAATGACTCAAGATGAGTTAATAACAGAGATGGCTAGGATGGAGATAGAATTGAGGATGCCGAGTGAATCGGGACAAATACTTTTTACGATGGAGATGCAATCTACCATCATAGAGAGGGTCAAGGAGGTACAACTCGGGATTGATGAGTGTAACCAAATGAAGAAGCGGTTAACCGATAAAGAAGCGGTTAACCGATAAAGAAGATACTAAGTATAGTTTTGATAATGAGGGATTATTAAGATTTGAAGGAAGAATTTGGGTTCCGAATGAGTCGGAATTAAAGGAGCAAGTGTTACAATAAGCTCATAGTTCAAGGTACTCGATGCATCCTGGTAGCACTAAGATGTATCAAGACCTTCGACAGAGTTTTTGGTGGCCGAATATGAAGAGAGAAATAGCGGAGTATGTGAGTAGGTGCTTGACTTTTCAAAAAGTTAAGGCCGAACATCAATAACCCAATGGCTTGTTACAGTCATTGGAGATTCCAGAATGGAAATGAGAGCATATCACGATGGACTTCGTGCTGGGACTTCCGACAACGGCAAAAGGGTATGATTCGATTTGGGTAATAGTGGACCGGTTGACGAAATCGGCTCACTTCTTACCAATTAGGTCGAGTATAACTTGACCGATTAGCTAAACTTTATGTTAAGGAAATTATTTCGCATACGGAGTACCATTATCGATTGTGTCGAGATCATGATCCACGATTCACATATAACTTTTGGAGAAGTTTGCAAGAACATTTGGGAACACAGTTGAAGTTAAATCTGACAGTATCATCCACAAACCGATGGATGAGTGAGAGGACAATCGGGACGTTAGAAGACATGTTGAGGTCTTGCGTCATGGATTTCAAGGGTAGTTGGGATGATCATCAACCACTTAGAGTTTTGCGATAATAATGAGTTATCATGCAAGCATAGGCATGCCGCCTTATGAAGCTTTGTACGGAAGAAAGTGCAGAACACCATTGTATTGTGATGAAGTGGGAGAATGCCAGATGCTAGGACCACAATTGGTGCAGCAGACAGCGGATGTAATAAAGTTAATACGGATGCGTCTTGTAATAGCTCAGGACAGATAGAAGAAATATGCGGATTCGCATAGATTAAATCGAGAGTTTGAAGTAGGCTCATATGTGTTTCTAAAGGTATCTCCCTGAAAAGGAAAGATACGCTTTGGAAAGAAAGGAAAGTTAAGTCCAAGGTTTATAGGACCTTTTGAGGTATTAAAAAGAGTGGGAGAGGTAGCTTATGTAATAGCATTAACTCCAGATCTATAAATAATACATAATGTGTTCCACGTATCTGTATTATGTCCTTATAAGCCGGATTATAAGCACGTAATCGAATATGAGCCGATTCATATTGAGAAGGACTTAACGTATGAAGAATTGCCAATTCAAATTATCGATAGAAAGGAGTAAGTTCTGCGGAACAAAGTAATACCTTCGGTAAAGGTATTGTTATAATTATTATTGTAAGCTATTTAAGTTGGTGGCAAGTGTGACAAATAAAAACTATATAATAAAAATAATATAACAATAATCTAGTAGAGGAGTTTTGAGGTTAGCCAAACAAGGCCCTGTGACCTTTGGCTTATTTCTAACTGACGCAAACTTTTGGGTTTGTGACCTGACGTTAGTGGGAGTTAGTATATTTTTTTTACGCTTATTATTTCTTTCTCCTAAACCTTAGAGCAGAGAAAGAGAGTTGTGAGGAAGAGAGTGATTCTCTGTTTATGTTGCTAAAGAGTTTATCAGGATTTTCAAGTAATTAACAAAACCTGTTTATCAGGATTTTCAACTGGAGCTAGTCCTAAGAAACGAGTAACATGTAAATCATCTATGTTAACATATGGTTCACGAGCATAGAACGTGCCTTTAGTTCCTGCAATGTGATACCTAACACAAAACAAACTTTCATTAAGACAGGTTATTATCATTCTTTGCTTAAGCTATAAGCACATTTGGAAGATTGTGGATCTGGGCACAGTCAAAAAATGTGGAACAGAAAGGCATCCAAGTTATATTACATACAAAATATACTTATTTTATGATAAGATTAAGTAGACTCTTGCATCTTAGACACTTTTGTATGTATATTATTACATGGAAAATGGTGCAGACAATCAATTAATAGCTTTATTGAAGTCAATAAGCCATATAACTATTCGAGGTTGGCTACAGTAGCTGTCTATCTCTTCATGCCTAATGACCTTAGTTCACGGCACATGAACCATGTGTTTCAGAGTTATAAAAACACCAGCTAGGATGAAGGGAGTACTATAAAGTAGATACCTATCAAGTCATTAAGAATATTTCTAATTTCTATTAGTTTCAAATATAGAATTCATAAATTTAAACTTTCCTGTTGGACAAGTATGTCTATTGGCTAGTAGTCACAAGGTTGAAGAAAGGAGTTTGTCAGAACTGGATAGTGGGCTCCATGGAAGAAATGGAGATTGAGGCTCTACCAATTAAGCAAGTTATATTTTGCTGATAAAGGTTTAAGAAAATAAATGAAGGTGATGGATTATGAGCTCACTATAAACCCGAAGTTTAGATCTTCCAATAATATTCGCAACTAAATCAGATCTGGAAGCCTAATTTTAACAATAATGAAGAAAATTATCATGTATAATTATTGCCTCTGACAATTAATCATCATGTACCTGGGTTTCATCTCTGCCACTAACTCTGAGATGGTGGAATCACTACCAGATAAATTCGAAATCCCTAGAGGAGCATCAGATGGTGGAACTCTATTCAGGATCCCACTGGACCACTCATTGGTAATATACAGTTAAGGAAGTGAAACAAGCAAAATAAAAACAGAAAAGCAACAATATCTAACAATGAACAAAGTTGAATGAATAATCCAGACAGACTGAATTAAGATTTATAAATCAAGGATATGTTAAGAATATATCTATTATTCCAGGTTCCTCAGCTAATGCCCATAGTGTATCAACATCATCTTGAATGTATGCTCCATAAAGTTGCCCGCTTGCTGATTGCCTACCAGATAAGTATGCCACAAATAATCCTAAATAGTATAATAATCAGCTTTAACAAGTAAACGAAAGGTATCGATAACAAATCTCTGGTAAAACACTTTTGTTAACCTTAACAAGAGTTACTTTGCCCTAAATTACATTGCACTCCAAAGAAAAGGCGGTGAGTTTACATACGAAATTAATTTGTAACAGAGCTTTAATTCATCTAGGATTTTCTTAGAGTTCACTTGATTAAGGACCTTGTAGAAGTCTCTAACCTACCTCTGCAGCCACATAGAGATGCAGATTCAGCTTAACAATTACAAAAAAAAATTGTTTTCAAAGAAGACTGTTAAGGCAAGATTATGGGTTGTGGGTGAGCGGAGAGTAATTTGTAAAGTAGGAAACAAGAAAGAAAGTTTTATTACCCCTGAATAGTCAACCCTACCAAGAAGCCTTGGTCCCAAACGCCTGCCTAAACAATCTGAAGAATGTATGAAACGAAAGAATGAAACCAATTGTATGTTGATACAGACATGTTAACACATTTAAAAAGGCAGAAAATTTTTTAAAAAAAATTGTAGCAAACATCAATAATTTGAACAATATATAGATGTAAAAAGTGGTTTATACAAGGGCACCTAAATGCAAAAGCAAAGACAACATCATGATGATACAACAACAAACAAACAAAAGAACATATGCAGATGCAAAGCAAGAAAATAATTACAATATAAAGTGCGCCATCTAAACTTGGAAATACTTCTCTTTACAGAAAAAGTAATGGTAACACATAAAGACAAAAGAACACAAGCTGAAATGAATAACTGAGCACATATTATAATGCCAGCAGGTTAGGAGTATAGATATAATTTTGTACCTCCACAATTAGAAGAGAGAGTGTGTAGAACTCAATCAAAAATCAAAATATAAACCAATCCAATCAGAACTGTGGTAAAACAAGTATTGATAACATTTAACATCAATTCCTTTTTGCCCAAACAACAAACCCAACATTTTAAAACTATTCATTTTTTCCCATCATGAGCCAACTTAGAAACAGATCTAATCAGACATACATTAAAACACTAGTGTCACAGGGCAAGCTGATGCAAAGAATATTGAACAAAATTAAACATTATCAGCAAAATTAACTAGTTTCAAATCTCTCACAAAAACTGGAGCCTGAAATATGGAGAAAGGGATGCAATTTTACTCCTAATCTAATATAATTAATAAATAGATATTTCACCGACAGTGAATAATTCACAAATGCCATTGAATCGAATTAAGATCTATATAAATGAATCCTGATATATATACATATAGATACATTTAAGCAATCAACAGATAGCCATATACCCAATTACTGAATGGAAAAAGAGGAGGATTACCAAATGAAGAGCACTTGTTGACGTCTTCAAGGGTCACAAGAGCAGTGAGAATGAAGACAAAAGGTAACAAAAAAGCGAGGATGAGAATCGTATAGAAAAGTGTACGGTAAGAAATGTGGCGAGCTGTGACCTTGATCTTCATCAAGTCAATAAACCCATTGCTGCTCGATATCGTTATACTTCTTATGCTAGGTGAGAAGTGAAGCTGCATCGTCCCCTTCCTCTACCTCCAAAACCCTAATAATTGATCCTCCACTTTCTCCCAAAATTGGCTAAGGAAGAGAGGGGAGACCAAATTGATAGAGACTAGAGACCTAGTTAGCATCTATCGAAACTTTAATTTTGGCTGATTGAACGAAACCCTTGATCGATCTGGCTAGCTTGTTTCCCTATCTCGCTTGCTCGAGTTACTTCGCCCTTTCTCAGTTTCTCACGAGTCACGATCAACGCACACACTGATTTGCTACTGTAAAGTTAAGTTAATTTTTCTGAGTCACGATCGACGCACACACTGTACTTGTATTGTAAAGTTAAGTTTTTTTGATTTTTTTATGGTTTGAACTAATTAAAAATAAGATTAAATAATCCAAAAGTCTTTCTTAAAGTCCTCTTAAATTGTTATTTAACTGAATGTTAAATATAATATCAAAAAATAAAGTTACTTTAAATTAATCTACAAAAGATTTTTTTGGATTAATATTATATACTTAAAATAAAATTTAAAGTCTTTTGGATTATTTAATTTTATTTTTATTTAATTTTTAACTTTATTTATGATCATAAAATAATTTTTATGGATAAATTTTAAAATTTAACATAATGTAAAGTTATTTACTTTATAGTTTATTAAAATAAATAGTTGATATTGTAAGTTACTTAAAAAATGTTATTAAAATTAAATTTACTATTGTAATAAATTTAAGGTATTTATATTCACCAGAATTAATTATAAAAAATTATTTAAAATAAAATAGCGACCAATTTTATCTCTCGCAAAAAACTTCTGACCAATAATATATAGTGAGTAATAATTCCTTCACTAAATAGATTTTTTGCTCACAAATTTTCATCATAAATTAGCTCCAAAAATCTTTCTATCGCCCCAATTTTGCGAGGAAAAAAACGTAAATTGTGAAGAATGTTTTTTTCGCTAATAACTATATTGTCACTATACTTTATTCCTTCACTGTTCCTTCGCTAAACAACTCCTCATGTGAAGGAATAAATTCCTTCACAAAATTTTCTTCGCTAGAGGCTATTTTTGGTGTAGTGACAATATAAATACTTTTTTCTTTTTTTTTATAAAGCTTATATACCCCTAACTATCATCCCCCAAACTTAGGTTCTTGCCTAATGTTCGCCTTTACTATCTATCATTGTCGTTTTCTCATTCACTCTAGCATTATCATCTAGAGACTATTTATGTATCAATTTGAACTGACCAGTCAACAAAAATGTTAGTAATCGTGCTAACCTTTTCTATAGTAGTTTCAAACGAACTCAAGATTTGACTCATAACAGAAATTGCGTCAAAGTTCTAGTACTCAATGTTGTATTGGTTAAGTTAACTTATTATCAATCTCATCATTGGCACACAAATAATATGAACTACAACATTGATGGACTTATGCAAACACAATATTTAACTAACTAACTTTTTTTTAGATAAACTGACAAAATGCACTATTTACAAAAATGCACTATTTACAAAAATGCACTATTTACCACTAAAAACAATGTAATGACAATAATAACCTAAACTACTATGTATGCACCTAAGCTATCATGCAGTACTGAAATTAAAATGACAAAATGCAACCTAAGTACTACATATGCATGCAAACATGAATTTAAATCCCCCAAACTTAAGTAATACAATGTCCTCATTGGATGATTAATCAAAATTAGGTACGTGAGGACTTCCCTGCTATCACTTAAGTCTGAAGAGGTGGTTGTTGTTCTTCTTCGTCTGAATCACTTGGTGGAAACCTCGGCATTGACATTGGTTGCTGATATGCAAATTGGGCCGCCGGGTTCAAGCTTTGAAGAGTTGTGTTGAGTGAGGCAAAAGATGCGTTCATAACATCAAACATGTGATCTTGCCTCAGTGCCAATCGCCGCATTTCCCGACGTGCTGCTTTGTTGTGCACATTCATTTTATTTTAGAAATCAAGGAACTGAGGACTGGATATGGCCTCGGCCCACGTTACCTACTTGACCCCTTGATCAAAACCCAAACCCCCTAAGCAATTTAGCATATAAGAATAAGACTGTAATGTATAAATGCCTCCTTTATATCCAAAATAAAATTTCGCATCTAGTTCGGATCGAATGTGTAGTATGGTGTTATTATATAGGTGTTGATTGCATCGTTTCGACGGAACAAACCAAATTTTATCCCAAAAACGTCAGGCGCTTCGATGAATTTTGACACTTTTGATAAATTTGAGGCATCATCATGAAAACCCAAAACCTAATAAGCGTATGTATTAAATTTTTTTCTATAATATGTTATGTGTTTTATATACTTGGTTTAAAATTATTTTTATGACAAGTTGTTTTTGTCGGCTTACTATAATCGGACTTTTCGGTAAAATTATTTCGACAAAACGCTTTTGTCGTTTTTGTTAGATTAGATGAGAAATTTAGGTTAGTAAACCTAGGTTAACAAACCCCAACCCTAATTAGCAAAACCCTAACCCTTGTTTATAAATTAAACCCTAATTAGCTAATCTAACCCTAATTAGCTTATGATAACACCTAATCATGGTTAGTAAACTTTAATTAGGTACTAATTAACATTACTTAACATTCCTAATCATTAGAAACAAAATCCTAATCAAGATTAGTAAAGATTTAAACCCAATTAAGCTACTAATTTGATCAACTAGCTCACAAGTAGGTCGAGAGTCACCATTTCAAGTTCCAAAACATCACATGACATGCTTCCAAACTCCCAAAAAGCAGTAAGAGTCACAAATCGATCTTTATAGAGGCAAAAGTAGGTGGAAAAATGACCAAAAAGCCAAGTTAAAGAATTTTATAAATAGAACCTTAGGTCGAGCAAACTCATTTAATTCTCAAAGCCTAGATACACTTATAAACCTACCATATCAAGCCTGGTTGATAGCAACAACAACATCAAAAGCTAGAATCACAAATTGCTCAAGAAAAGGTGCAAACCCTAGTTCATAAATTTCTTTATGTTATGTTAGATTTGTTGTTTAGATGTTTAGAATTATGTATTAGGATATTTGAAAGTATGTTAGATTGGTAAAACACGTTTTCATAACAACTAGATACCTTAATTAAGCGTTTTATGAAATCTAGGAATTTTGTAAAACTTGGTCTGACAGTCGAATGTCAGAGCTTGTAGATTCGTGTGTGTTTATGTTTTGGTATGTTAATCGATTGGTATTTCAGAGTCTCGTTAATAGGTCTTTAACTGAAAAGAAATCAGTTCGATGAACCGTATATTTCAAGTTATAAGCAAGTCAAAGTGGGTCGACTGCTCACGGATGTTGGTTTTTCGGGTTGCCCAAAAACTCAAGAACAAATGAACCGGCTACTTTAACCGAATTCGCTTAATCATCTTTCGATTGTTAATTGTTTATGTTTTTGTTATAGATTAGTACCGTTATACATACTACATATCTATGATCTTCAATCAAACAAATAACTCATAGGATTACTAGAATTATGGTCAAAAGTAGTCGATCGAAGACGACCGAAGTTTTTCGGGTTTTCCGTAAAATCAAGAACACGAAGAAGAACATCTAGTAGTCAGACTTTGACCAACATATTTAGAGACCTTAGAGTTATGATATGTTCATGTTAATGTTATATATATGTACCTCGACATATATACTACATATTACAACAAACAAAATATACATCTAATACATGTAATCAAAGATATTTAAGCCACAAAACCGCTGACCGACCATGACTTACTCACTGCTCGGGTTACCTGTAAACCCAAGAACAATTTCCCGACAAGAATTTGAACCTTTATAACATCTTGTTAGATGTAGATTAAAGTCTAAGATTTGTTTGATATTGTACTATTGTGAATAATACTATAACACCAACACTTTACCAAACCAAAAATCATTACCAAGAAATTTAGTTATTCGAATGGTCAAAGTGATCACTCGACCACCACCACCAAATCTCCGCCTGTAAACTCAAGAACACCTACAACGATACTTTCGTCACATGTAGAGCTTTAGCGACAAAGTATGTAAATTATTTTCTTTAAAAATAAATTATAAAAATTAGAAATAATTAATAAATAAATATAATTAAATATAAAAAAAAGATTAAAAATTATATTAAATTATTATAATTAAATTTTGATATTTTTACATAAATTAAATAATTATTTTATATTATTTTATTATTATTAAGAATTTACTTATTAATAAAGAAATTAGAATAATTATTTATAAATACTAAATAATTATGGAAAAATATTATTAATGATATAAAAAATTATATAAGTGAATATAAATTATTTAATAATAATACTCAATGTTTTTGTAAAATTTTAGGTAAATATTAATTACTTATAAATAGAAATAAATGATTTAAAAATCATTTAAAGGATAAATAAATATTTTAAATACTTTAAAAAATTCTAAAAAAATATTATAATGGATAAATAAATTTTATAAATAAAATTTAGTCCTTATGACAGGGGTATTAAATACTAAACCCTATTCAAATCTAACCCGGTATTAAATAAATGTTATAATTGAATATTTTTATCAATATTAACGTGTTAGATTTATTTATATGAATATCGTAGGTACTTATTAACGTTTGAATAGCATAACTTGATTGATCGTAGCTCAGGCAAGTTTTCTATCCTTAAATCTCTTATAAAGCAAATTTATTAAACCCCGCTTATTTATTCGACAAGATTTTTATCTTCGATATGTTGTTGATATAATACACTACAATCAATTACCTTATTATTGAAAAGTTATTGCTATAGTTCCAAAGATAACTAAGAAATGAATTGTTTATCCATATGATATTGTTTATCGAGCATAAATCGTTGTGTCAAACCAAATTGTTTTGGTAAGACAATCTTATATCGAAGTCGAGTATCCCGTAGTGGAGCGTAAGTTTAGTCAATTCATATATCGATGTAAGTTTTAGTGTATCTCGAGTAATCAGTAGGTGATATGATACTCCTAGGATGTTGAATAAGTCGATCCCCTATCTCACATCTCGAACAAAATTTCTAAGTCTTTGTGATCGATGTAAATAAGAAAAATTCCAAAATGGTGAAGTTAAAATCCAAAATGGTAACAACTATCAGTTGAAATTTGAATTGTTATAATTCTTCAAATCCTATATTGTTATAAATACACAACTCATTTCGAGTATGTCATAGCTCACCCTTGCAAATTATTCCCTTTGCGCTTTTAGATGGTAACTCGAACTTTTGGAGTAGATAAAGGAAGCGCCCTACACGTAGATTAGATTATATTCTTGTTTGTTTGAATACCTTGTAATAAGAACTCGTTATGAGAATCATGTAATCGAATCTTAATATTATGATATATATATATAACATCTTTTATTTTCGCAACCGTGTTTTCTTACATATATAGATGTAAAATTAGACTTCTTCAAATCTAGTTGAGATCCTTGGGAACTATTTATATGAGTGAGGGTATTAATAGCATGGACTGCTCATGTTGTTATTAATACCGGATTTCAGATAAGTAGTTACTATCGATACGATAAGATAAATTCGCTGGCTTAAACTATACATCCGGGTGAGGGTATTAGTAATATGGATTGTTCATGTTATTATCGGTATCAATTTTGATAGATAGACTCTAGTCAGAGTATACGCTTCATATATTCAAGTGAGGGTATCCAAACACAAAGAATAGTTCTCTTGAGAATTACCAATTGTTATGGGATACCGTGAATCTTGAATCTATGAGAATCAGATCCGATAGTCCCTCTATTTAATGTAATCTAATAATCAGATACCATGGGTGTATAGATTTAAAAGCATTATGTTGATTTTTCTGTAAACACCATATCAGATACTGTGGGAGTATGGATATGGGGGCATTACAATTTTTGGTATCAAAGCTGTTAAGGCTATAGATATAAGGAAGAGAAATCTTAGTATATAGTCTTTGAGTCCGTAAAAATTTTAATAATACACATAAAATATAACATTAAAATTATTATGTTGTGTAAAACTTTATACCAGTATTTATGGAGTTTTCTTTTATAGATGGCCAACTCCAATGCTGAAGAAAGGGTGATAGTAATCAATCCACCGCAAATAGAGTCTTTTATAGCTAGTGATGCAGAAGAAGAAGAATTGCTTCATGATCAACAACTGCTTGATGCTGAAGAAGAAGAAGATCCAGTGGCTGGACAATTAATGAGAATAGATGAGCATGATGAGGCAATGGCATCACCGCCGCAGCACAATGTAATATGAGAACAATAAGATGAAGTTTAGGGATCGAATGATGAGGAATGCTAATGGATGAGAGGAGTCATAGTCATCGACTAAAAGTACAACCGCACTACGCATAAAAGGCGTAAAGGAAATTCAATCAAGACTTCTTAAAACATCTCCGGGAGTCCGAGATACTTTTAATGATTTGCAAATGGCAGTAGTTCGATATCCCGTAGAGAGAGGAGAAGAAGAAGGCGATCTTATCGATCGATCTATGGTTTGCCACATGATTCGTGATTCCTTTGATGATATCAATGAATTCTAGAGAGTAAGATAGAGGTTGGATGCTTTATATTAGTATAGTAAAGAAGCATTCAAAGTTTGTATTGTGATAAAAACTGTGTAATATAGTAGTATGTTTAAATTTTGAAGTTGTTGTAAGACGGTTGGGATATATATAAAATAAGCAATATGTTTTGTTATTTAAAGTCTTATGTGAAATTTTGCTTATTGTTTTATATAGAATCATGCCACCAACCAGAAGACCCTAGAGAGAAATGAATGATGATAATTCTACCCAGCAGTTAGTAGACCTCATGTAAGGAGTTGTAAATAAACCTGTAAACCAAAATACATCCTTTAAAGACTTTAAATTAGTTGGACCACCCAATTTAAAGGTACATCGTAACCTCAGAGATGCTCGATTTGGATTTTCGAGATAGAGAAATTTTTCTAGTAACCAATGTTAGTAATAACCAAAAGACAACTTTTGCAACCTTTTTTTGAAAGGTGAGGCTAATTATTGGTGGGAATCAACCAAAGGTCGTAGAAACCAAATTGTTCCTGGGATAGATTTAAAGAGTTGTTCTTTGAAAACTATTTTCCCAATCCTCGAAAGACCGAATGGAAATAAAATTTCTAGACTTAAACAAAGGAGATCTTACTATAACCCAAAGATACGCCTAAGTTTAATGAACTATCCAGTTTGCTCCACATCAAGTGACTATCGAACTTAGAAAGACTCAGAGGTTTCGTGAAGGTTTAAAACCCCGATTCGTGAGTAGATTGTCAAGCTTCAAATAAAAACTTTCTCGAAATTCTAGAGAAGGCCACTATAGCCGAAAGTGAGAATGAAAGTCTTACTAAGTTTCATCAGACAAGAGAAGTTAAATAAAAAAGGAAAATTAGGATGTAACCCAGTTCGTGGGTTTAATAACAAGTTTAAATGGGATAATTCTTTTTCTAACAACTCGTGGAAAAAGATAGAAAATACTAATAACAACTTTAGTAATAATATTATTAAACCTTGTCCTAATTGTGGTAAGAAACATAGAGGAGAATGTCTTCTTAACAAATGTTTTAATTGTGGACAATGGGACATTATTTACAAAAGTGTCCTCTTCCAAGGAAAAATAAGTGTTTTAATCAGGGTTCATTGGACCATTTTTCTAAGAACTCATCCCCAAACCTAAGTATCAAGGAGGAAAAGGGTTAGAATACCAGAGAATAATCAATCAACAAAGAGTCATAGTTGGAGTTCGTAATCGATCCTCACCATGAGAACATTTAATATGCTTCTGTGAGGGATGTTGTTGTTTCATGTGACGTGGTGACAGTATCATCCCTATCAACACTTTAAATGCATATGTGTTATTCGATTTCGGTGTTATATGTTCATTCAGGTCTAGAAATTTCTACAAACTTGAATACGCCTTTGTGAAAATTTAGACAAACCATTTTGTGTAGAAATTGCTAATAATGAAAGAAGAATTTTGCTAAGACCATATACGTAAATTGTAGTGTGGTAATAAAAGGACATAATTTTAAGGTAGATTTGTTACTGGAATTCAATTGGGAGAATTTGATGTAATTCTAGGAATGGATCGTTAGTTAATCATAACGCGATGATCGATTGTCATCAAAACGTATTAACCTTTTCGATCGCTTCAAGTCAAAGGTAGTGTTCAACCAGAGTTGTTCACCCAAGCAATCTCGATGTTTGACTATAGTTCGTGCAAAAAGATTACTTTAAAAGGGTTATTTAGGATATTTGGCTTACATAGTCGATACTCGCCGTGAAGGAGTAAAACTAGATCAAATACCTATAGTTAAGGAATTTTCCGATGTATTTCCTAATGACTTACCGTGTTTGCTCCAGATAGGAAATTGAGTTTGTCATCGATTCAGCACCAGAATCGCACCAGCTTTTTAAGGCACCGCATGTAATGGCACCTATAGAATCGAAAGAGTTACTTATACAATTACAGAACTCTTAGATAAAAAGTATATACAACCTAGTGTTTCACCCCGGGAGCACCAGTGTTGTTTGTAAAGAAGAAGGATGGAACTATGAGACTATGATATAGACTATAGGAGTTAAATAAGTTAACTATCAAAATAAATATCCTTTACCAAGAATTAATGATTTGTTTGACCAATTAAAAGGGCCAAACATTTTTCAAAAATCGACCTTAGAACAAAGTTATCATCAATTAAAGGTAAGAAAGGAGGATGTGTAAAAAACAAAGATTTAGGACACGCTTATGGACATTATGAATTTCTTGTAATGTCTTTTGGATTAAAAAATGCACCAAACATCATTTATGGATTTAATGAATCGAGTGTTTAAACCATGCTTGGACAAATTTGTTATAGTGTTTATCGACGATATTCTCGTATACCAAAAACACGGAAGAGCATAATCAACACTTGAGAGTCGATTGAGATATTACTTAAAGGAACAACTTTATGCAAAGTTTTCCAAGTGTGAATTCTCGTTAAAGAGAGTTCAATTTTTAGGTAGGTCATGTAATTGATAAAGTGGAATATCTCAGAGATCCAAGCCTAAGATCAAAACGGTTGTGAATTGGGAACAACCAACAACTCCAATGTAAGTATGAAGTTTTCTCGCTTAAGCAAGTTATTATCGACGGTTTATAAAAGATTTTTCAAAATAGCAACCCCATTAACTAATTTAACTCGAAAGACGGTGAAATACGCTGGATGATAAATGTGAGGAAAGCTTCCAAGAGTCAAGAAGCGATCGAGTATGGCTCCAGTGTTATCCTTACCAGATGATACAGGAGGCCTTGTAGTATATAGTGACGCATCACACAGAGGTTTAGGGTGTGTGTTGATGCAACATGGGAAAGTGATAGCTTATGCATCACGACAACTCAAAGATTATGAGAAGAGGTATCCTACTCATGATTTAGAGTTAGTAGTAGTAGTTTTTGCTCTAAAAATTTGGAGACATTTACAGACGGGAGAAGTGCGAGATATATACAGATCATAAAAGTCTGAAATATATTTTTACACAAAAGGAATTAAATTTAAGACAGAGACGATGGTTAGAACTGATAAAGGATTTTGACTATGAAATCTTATATCATCCCGGTAAAGCTAATGTTGTAGTTATGCATTAAGTAGAAAGAATCAGGAAAAATTGAATGTATTAACCACCAATGATAGGTTAATAAAAGACTTTGAAAAGTTAAAAATTCAGATGGAATGTCCAACTACCTCTACCCAACAATTGTATATTTTAGAAGGAGTTTCATCTCTGCTCGATAAAGTTAAAGAGATACAGGAGAAGGATGAAGAGTGTCAGAAGTTTAAATCTAATTCCACACATGATAAATATAATAAATTTCGAATAGATGCGGATGGAATAGTAAGATATGAAAATAGAATCTGGGTTCCGTCAGACCAAACTTTAAAAGATAAAATTTTAAACGAAGCTCATAATTCTAAATTTGCCATACATCCTGGTAGTACAAAAATGTATAAAGATTTAAGTTGACACTTTTGGTGGTCGAACATGAAAAGAGAAATAGCTAAATGGGTAAGTAGATGTCTCACGTGTCAAAGGGTTAAAGCTGAACATCAAAAGCCAAGTGGTTTACTTTTAACCCTTACCGATTCTCGAGTGGAAGGAAGGAACATATAACTATGGATTTTGTTGTTGGTCTTCCAGCTACACAAAAGGGCCATAATGCCATTTGGGTAATAGTTTACCGTTTAACAAAATCAGCTCACTTCTTACCTATTAAAATTACTCATAACCTAGATTACCTTGCCAAATTATACATCAATGAAATTATCTCAGCATGGAGTACTTGTGTCCATAAGATCGATCGAGATCCAAGATTTACTTCTAATTTTTGGAAAAGTCTTCGTAAACACTTAGAACACAACTAAGATTAGTATAAAACTTATCATCCATGTGCATCGATGGACAGAGTGAGAGAACCATATAAACATTAGAGGATATGCTAAGAACTTATATTATAGACTTCAAAGGAAGTTAGGAAGATCGGCCATTCTTAGTTGAATTTATTTATAACAATAGTTATCATGCTAGCATAGGTATGCCACCCTATGAAGCTTTATATGGGCATAAGTGTAGAACACCTTTATGTTGGGATGAAGTTGGGGAAAGACAAATGTTAGGACCCAAGATAATTCAACAAACAAATTGAAACTATCGTAATTATTCGTCAACGATTACAAGCGCCTCAAGATCGATAAAGAAAATATGCAGATCCACATCACAACAATGAAACTTTAACGTAGAAGTCACGTATTCTTGAAAGTATCTCCTGGAAAGGCAAGATATTTTGGCAAGAAAGGAAAATTAAGTCCGAGATTTATTGGACCTTTTGAAATTTTGAGAAAGGTCAGTGAAGTTGCTTATGAAATAAAGACTACCTCCTAAGTGAATCATATTCATAATGTGTTTCATGTGTCCAGATACGCACCATATAAACTCGATTATAAACACGTTATACAATATGAGCCGATCCAAATAGAAAAAGATCTTTCTTATGTGTAAGAACCCGTGCAGATCGTCAATCGTAAAGAGCAAGTCCCGAGAAATAAAGTGATAGCCTTGGCCAAAGTAATTTGGAGAAATCGAACGTTCAAGAAGCTACATGGGAGCTTCAAGATAAAATGCGCGAGAATTATCCTCAATTATTTACTTAACACGTACTGTAATTTCGAGGACGAAATTCTTATTAGTGGGGGTGAATGTAAAAATCCAAAACCCTAATAAGACTCGTATGTATAAATCCCGTTATATAAATAAAATTTCTCTGTTCTTAATATGTTATATGTTATTATATACTTAGTTTGGCAAAATTGACCAAATAAATTTTTATCCGAAAAACATCGTGCTTTACACCTGGTGCTTAAATTTTTTTTCTATAATCGGACTTTTCGGTAAAATTATTTTGACAAGTTGCTTTGTCGTGCTTACACTGACAAAATGCTTTGTCGTGCTTGTTAGGATTAGTGAGAATTTAGGTTAGTAAACCTAGGTTAACAAACCCTAACCCTAATTAGCAAAACCCTAACCCTAGTTTATAAATTAAACCCTAATTAGCTAATCTAACCATAATTAGCTTATGTTAACACCTAATCATGGTTAGTAAACTTTAATTAGGTACTAATTAACATTACTTAACATTCCTAATCATTAGAAACAAAATCCTAATTAAGATTAGTAAAGATTTAAACCTAATTAAGCTACTAATTTAATCAACTAGCTCACAAGTAGGTTGGGAATCACCATTTCAAGTTCCAAAACATCACATGACATGCTTCCAAACTCCCAAACAGCAGAAGAGTCACAAATCAGATCTTTATAGAGGCAAGTAGGTGGAAAAATGACCAAAAGGCCAAGTTGAAGAATTCTATAAATAGGAACCTTAGGTCTGAGCAAACTTACGAATTCTCAAAGCCTAGATACACTTATAAACCTACCATATCAAGCCTGGTTGATAGCAACAACAACATTAGAAGCTAGAATCACAAATTGCTCAAGAAAAGGTGCAAACCCTAGTTCATAAATTTCTTTATGATCTTATGTTAGATTTGTTGTTTAGATGTTTAAAATTATGTATTAGGATGTTAGAAAGTATGTTAGATTGGTAGAACACGTTTTCATAACATCTAGATACCTTAATTAAGCGTTTTATGAAATCTGGGAATTTTGTAAAACTTGGTCTGACAGTCGAATGTCAGAGCTTGTAGATTCGTGTGTGTTTATGTTTTGGTCTGTTAATCGATTGGTATTTGTAGCCTGTTAGTAGGTCTTTAATCTGGAAAAGAAAACAGGTTCATTTGAACCATAGATTTCAAGTTATAAGCAGTCAAAGTAGGTTGACCGTTCACGGATGTTGATTTTCTAGGTTGCCCAGAAAACTCAAGAATAGTCGAACCGGCTACTTTGACCAACCTGTTTAATCGTATTTTGATTGTTAATTGTTTATGTTTTTGTTATAGATTAGTACCCTGTTATACATACTACATATCTATGATCTTCAATCGAACAAACAACTCATAGGATTACTAGAATTGTTGGTCAAAATCCATTGACTAAGCATGACCGAGTTTTCTGGGTTTTCCAGAAAACTGAAGAACATGAAGAACAGCATCTAGCTGTACTTTGACCAACCAATTTAGAGGTCTTAGAGTTATGATCTGTTCTAATTAATGTTATATATATGTACCCTGACATATATCTTACATATTACAACAAACAAAATACACATCTAATACACAGAATCGAAAATATTTAAACCACAAAACCGCTTAATGACCACTACGACTTACATCGCTCAGGTTACCTAAAACTCAAGGACGACTCGACAATGACTTTGAGCTTCTATAACATCTTGTTATGTAAGTTAGAGTCCAAGATTTGTTTGATATTGTACTACTTTGTAAGAATACTATAACACCAACACTTTACCAAACCGAAAATCATTACCGGTAGAGTTATTGAATGGTCAAAGTGATCACTGACCACGACCAAATCTGCTTGTAAACTCAAGAACACTTACAATGACACTTTACATCCTTTGTAGGCTTTTAATGATGCACAAAAATTATTTTCTTTAAAAATAAATTATAAAAATTAGAAATAATTAATAAATAAATATAATTAAATATAAAAACAGTATTAAAATTATATTAAATCATTATAATTAAAAATTATATTAAATTTTTTAAATACTTTAAAAAAATTCTAAAAAAAATATTATAATGGATAAATAAATTTTAAAATTAAAATTTAGTTCTTATGACAGGGGTATTAAATACTAAACCCTATTCAAATCTAACCCGGTATTAAATAAATGTTATAATTGAATATTGTTATCTATATTAACGTGTTAGATTTATTTATATGAATATCGTAGGTACTTATTAACGTTTAAATAGCATAACTTGACTGATCGTAGCTCAGACAAGTTTTCTATCCATAAATCTCTTATAAAGCAAATTTCTTATACCCTACTTATTTATTGGACAAGATTTTTATCTTGATATGTTGTTGATATAATACACCTACAATTGAATTACCTTATTTTTGAAAAGTTATTGCTATAGTTCCAGCACAACTAAGAAATGAATTGTTTATCCATATGATATTGTTTATTGAGCATAAACTGTTATGTCAAACCAAATTGTTTTGGTAAGACAATCTTATCTTTGAAGTCGAGTATCCCGTAAGTGGAGCGAAGTTTAGTCAATTCATATATCGATGTAAGTTTTAGTGTACCTCTGTTAACTTTGTGGGTGATATGATACTCCTAGGATGTTGAATAGGATGATCCCCTATCTCACATCTGAACAAAATTTCTAAGTCTTTGTGATTGACAGAAATAAGAAAAATTCCAGAAATGGTGAAGTTAAAAATCCAGAAATGGTAACAACTATCAGTTGAAATTTGAATTGTTATAATTCTTCAAATCCTATATTGTTATAAATACACAACTTGCTGAGCATATCGTAGCTCACCCTTGCAAATTATTCCCTTTGCAGTTTTAGATGGTAATCCTGAAACTTTTGGAGTAGATAAAGGGAAGCGTCCCTACATAGATTAGATTATATTCTTGTTTGTTTGAATACCTTGTAATAAGAACTCGTTATGAGAATCATGTAATTGAATCTTAATATTATGATATATATATATATATATATATAACATCTTTTATTTCCACAACCGTGTTTTCTTACATATATAGATGTAAAATTAGACTTCTTCAAATCTAGTTGAGATCCTTGGGAACTATTTAGCTGAGTGAGGGTATTAATAGCATGGACTGTTCATGTTGTTTTTAATACTATGGATTTTAGATAAGTAGTTACTATCGATACGATAGTATGAATTTGTTGGCTTAAACTATACATCTGGGTGAGGGTATTAGTAATATGGACTGTTTATGTTATTACTGGTACTCTGAATTTCGGATAGATAAACTCTAGTCACAGATACAGTTGATATATTCAAGTGAGGTTATCCAAACACATTAATAGTTCTCTTGAGAATTACCAATTGTTTTGGGATACTATGAATCTTGAATTTATGAGAATTGTATCTGCTAGCCCCTCTATTTAATGTAATCTTATAATCAGATACCATGGGTGTATAGATTTAAAAGCATTATGTTGATTTTCTGTAAACACCATATCAGATACTGTTGGAGTATAGATAAGGGGGCGTTATATCATCTCCCCATCATTAGGATTCGGTGCCAACCCCCACTCCGGTGTAAGGGCTTTGGTGAGCATGTAGTCATACCGGGCGGCGGCGGCGGCACTCATGAATTTCCGACGATCGAAGGTTCAGGTTGGTTGAGATGGCCTTAAACTCTCTCCCCTTTGTCGTTTCAATGTTGATTGTGAAGCCATGGTCTCTTCCTATTGCTTGAGTCACACTACTTTACCCCTCCAAACTTGGTTGCTATACACTGACAAACACTTGGTGTGCACAAATGCTTATCCCCCACACATGTCAATTTGGCCCTCAAATATGGTGAATGAAGTTGAGTAACTTGAAAATAGTGGAGTGCTTGCCTCTCAAATGCTCACAATTAACCTCTATACATGCCCTAATTCTAAATTTGATGAGTGTAATTGTAGAGTGTTGTGTGGAATAGGGGATGAGATGTGGTAATATATAGAGGTGGTATGAGGATGTTTATTGGTGAATTGAAGAGGTGGGGAGAGGTAGTGGAACATTGGAAATTGTGGGTGTAGTGGGTGGTGGGTGGTGGTTATGAGGAGATTTAATTGAGGGAGAAGTTATGGGAGTTGTGGATTCTAGCATATGTAACTGCCAAAAAATTTAGTTCAAATCCAGGACCCCCGCCCCGACGGGGGATGCTAAGCTTGAAAAACCCTCCCCGGCGGGCATGGCTACTGCTATCTGACTTTGGGGACCCCCGCCCCGGTGGGCTTGTATACTGTTAAAGTTCTGGGGACCCCAACCCCGGCGGGGGTTGTAGTGAAAAAGGAGCCCACCCCGGCGGGCATGCCTACTATCAGACACCTCTGTTTTCTCACTTTGCTTCATTGTAACTCACCATATTATCCTTTGTTCATCCTGCATGATATAAAACATGAAAGTTAATGAGTTGTTGATAACATGATGCATTATAGAGAGATTAACAAGATTTTTGTTGTATTCTACTGCCTAGCAATTTAATGAAAACTATATTGTCACAGATATGAATGAAAAATACGAGAAATAAACTAAAGATTGGGTTGCCTCCCAATTAGCGCTTGATTTTAAGTCATTCAGCCTGACTACTTCCTTTTCATCTTGTGTTGGCCAATGTGATAGCAATCACATCGGTGTTAGCTTCTCCACCCTAATAATGCTTTAGACGCTGACCATTGACTTTGAATGATTCTAATGGATTGCGACTGTAGAGTTCAACTGTGCCATGGGAGAATACTCGTTTGATAGTGAATGGTCCCGACCATCTTGACTTAAGCTTCCCTGGGAACAATCGCAGCCGTGAGTTGAACAAGAGGACTAATTGACACGACTCAAATGTTTGATGCATAATTTTTTGATCGTGCCATCTTTTTACCTTCTCCGTGTATAATTTGGAGTTCTCATAGGCGTGAAGGCAAAATTCGTCGAGCTCATTCAGTTGAAGTAGCCTTTTTTCCCCTACAGCTACTTGATCAAAATTGAGTTCTTGAACTGCCCAATAAGCCTTATGCTGTAGCTCGACTGGTAAGTGGCATGCCTTCCTATACAGTAGTTGACATGGTGACATCCCGCTTGGTGTCTTGTACGCAGTCCGGTATGCCCATAATGCATCATCCAATCGAAGTGACCAATCTTTCCGACTCGGATTTACTACTTTCTCCAATATCTTCTTAACTTCTCTGTTTAACACCTCAACCTGCCCACTGGTTTGAGGGTGATACGTTGTAGCTACCTTGTGGTTAACCCCATACTTGGCCAAAAGAGCTGTAGAGGACTTATTGCAGAAGTGACTACCTTCGTCACTGATTATTGCTCTCGGTGTACCAAACCTGGTGAAAATATTTTTCTGAGGACCACTTTGGCATCGTTGGATGCTAATGCTGCAGCTTTAACCCACTTCGATACGTAATCCACTGCAAGTAGAATATACTGATTGTTCAAAGATGATGGGAATGACCCCATGAAATTGATACCCCATACATCAAAGATTTCCACTTCAAGAATCGTTTGTAAAGGCATCTCATTCGGTTTCGAAATGTTGCCCACCCTTTGACACCTATCACATTGTTTGACAAAATGGTAGGCATCCTTAAATAATATAGGCCAATAAAACCCATATTGCAACACCTTCATTGCTGTCCTCTCACTCCCATAATGTTCTCCATACGCAGATGAGTGACACTCATGCAGAATATTCTTCACTTCACTATAGGGGATGCTCTGTCTAATCATTTTGTCGGTGCACTGCTTGAATAAATATAGTTCATCCCACATGTACCATTTCACGTCATGAAGAAACTTCCTTTTTTGTTGTCTTGTGAGTTCATCCCACATGTACCATTTGCATAATCCCCATACCACGGAATCTCTGCAGAAATCCCAAATAGTTGCTCATCTGGGAATGATTCGTTAATTTCACATCTGTCTTCTTTTGCTTTCCCTTTGTTTTCTAGCCTAGACAAGTGATCGGCTACTTGAATCTCTGTCCCCTTTCTATCCTTTATTTCTAAGTCAAACTCTTGAAGTACGAGAATCCATCGGATAAGGCATGGCTAAGCATCCTTTTTCGCTATTAAGTACCGAATCGTCGAGTGGTCTGTGTAGACTATCACCTTAGTCCCGATCAAGTAAGCCTGGAATTTGTCAAATGGATACACATCTGTAAGCAATTCCTTTTCTATGGTTGTGTAATTCATTTGAGTCTCTGTGAGTGTTTTGCTTGCATAGTATATGGCGTGAAACACCTTGTCTCGTTGTTTCCAAAATAAATTTCAACCGCTGTAGTCACTTGCATCACACATTAGCTCAAATGGCATATTCCGATCCGGTGCTACGATTACGGGGGCTGTAGTTAATTTCTTCTTCAATAAGTTAAACGCTAACTTGCATTCCTCATTAAAACTGAAAGTAGCATCCTTCTGTAAAAGACTGAATAGAGGTTTTGCAATTTTAGAGAAGTCTTTTATGAACCTCCTGTAGAACCCAGCATGACCCAGAAAAATCCTAATACCCTTAATCGAGCTCTTGTGGAGCGGTTTCTCGATTGTTCTAGCTTTGCTTTGTCAACCTCTAATCCTTGAGCCGAAACCTTATGGCCCAAAATTATGCCCTCTTCAACCATGAAGTGGCATTTTTCCCAATTGATTACAAGGTTCGTATCCTTACATCGCTACAACACCATGACCGATTCCCCAGCAAGTATCAAAGTTGTCCTATAAATCAGAAAAAGTCGCCCATTGAAGACTTCAACATTTTTCTCCACCATATCTGAAAAAATGGCCATCATACATCGTTAGAAAGTTGCAGGTGCATTGCATAACCCGAATGACATCCTTCTGAATGCAAATGTGTCGTAAGGGCACGTAAATGTCATCTTTTATTGATCCTCAGGAGTGATGACTATCTGGTTATAGCCCGAGTACCCATCCAATAAACAATAATATGAATATCCCGCCAATATATCCAACATTTGATCAATAAAGGGTAGCAGGAAATGGTCTTTTTGGGTTACCTTGTTCAACTTCATATAATCCATGTAAACCCTCCAACCTGTCACTGTTCTAGTCGGTATTAACTCATTGTTGTGACGCCCCCAAATTCGGGTATCTTCCAACCCGACATATGGTGCTCAACTGTACTAACATCCATACAATCATTCCATTGAAAAATAACAAAATGAATGTAATTACTATCTTCTTATTATAATCAAAGTATAATTCTTCCTAGGTTCATAAATCGGTTACATCGTTCATTGTTCATAATGTATAATACATATAAACGTACTAAACTATTACACAATGCCTAAGCATCCATCTTAGCTTTTCCATTAACTCTCTTGGCATTCACAGTACATCTTTAACTGCAGTTATATAATTCACGCAAGAAGTGAGCATAACAGCTCAGTAAGTTTAATCAAGGATAACAATAATACCACATTCGTGAATTATATAACAATTCTGACATAACTGAACAATAGTTATGAAGTATTACGAATCAATAATACTTTAACAGTTCATAACATCAATTCCCAAAGTATAGAATAGATTAGGAATTACAACCCACGATAGACCATGAGCGAGAACTTTTAGTTTTCATACTTGAAAAGGAGTCCACAACACTAAGGCCGTTTCATCCGTATAACTTACGAGCACTTCTAGGTGATCAAATTTATAGTACTCTATGCCGATCAACACTCATTCATTAAACGATTTACGTTTAATATTTTTGGCAACTTCGCGTGCCCATCGAATAATCGATGAAAAATACTTTTGTTTGTTCATAGACAAACCTTACCTTCACGTCCGTACCAATTACTTGGCATAGGATAGCGTTAACATTTCTATATAGAATGATTTGAATAATCATCAATCTATATATCTTGAATAGTCTAGCCGAGTTAAAATCTAGCCTCGACCATTTCTTTAAAACAAGTCTTGCAATTCAGTTCAACGAATCACATAAAACTTGTTAGACAAGCGTTAAGAAAACTTGCCTTTCAGCGTCTTCAAATAACTTACTCGATTGACACACCACCTTTTACGTAATCTACATGATATATTCACATAGCACACTATAATTAGCTAACAAACAAATGTTCACATTGTTTTACCAACTTCTTT
Source organism: Panax quinquefolius (assembly GCA_020205615.1). Lineage (NCBI taxonomy): Eukaryota > Viridiplantae > Streptophyta > Magnoliopsida > Apiales > Araliaceae > Panax > Panax quinquefolius. Next base: position 79,001,293 of record CM035153.1, read on the forward strand.
CTCTTCTATGTCTTAGTTAACTTAATAACTTTATTAAAGTCAACATGACTTATTACCCTTCATCCTGATTTATTACTCAACTGACGTTATTAACCAGACTCAAACATTGTTGATAAAGTACCAACTTTGTTCATCGTTCTTAACTTGTTAACATCCATTCAATTCCTAAGTTTTTAACTCCATATACCTTAGTATAGGTAGCATAGGAATAGCTGTAATACACTTATAAAGTGTACACACATTACCCCTTTAGGTCCCCGAACAATTGAAGTTCAAAACCTAAATCACTATCAAGAACCTTGAATCAAGGCCATGCATACGCTTAGATTAGCGATAACTAACTCCGGCCCTTACACAAGGACGCGAGATAAGCGATGTCTGCTGCGATGCCATTAAGCGAAGAAGAATATACTGTCTTTGTCATGCACACAGAATTTTATATTATTATGTTCAGAAATAGCATGGCCAGACCTCTAGCCATGATTTCAACAATTTTTAAAATTTTATGAAATTCTGGTCAGAATCTTCTTCGTTATAAGTCCCGATTTGGTCCGCTCAAAAGCCTACACATCACAAATAACATAATCTACGCTTGTTCATATATGAATTTGACACTTTCAATTCATATATGAATATCCTCGGGTCGTAGAAAGTGTGGATGATGTGGTTTATTTATTGTCGAGTCTCATCAATAAAAGTGATGAAAAACCTTTTAAATCATAGAAGATAGTAGATTTTATTTTCTCCTTGACTCTTCTAATGGATTGCATGTTTCACTGCAGTTAAACTTGATGTTTGTTATATTGTATCAGTTTAACACTATTAAAGGTTAAGGATAATTTATTCTGCTTTATCTTAGTCATAATATTTCTTACTGGGCTAGTTGAGCTCACCCTTTCTTTCATTGTTCTCTTCAGGAAATGAGAATATAGCTAGGACTAATCGGGGAATGGATTGACGGTCCAGATGGTTGTATTAGTAGTTCTCACTATTCTGTGAAATAGTGTGATAATAATTGTAATAAGATTGAATTTGAGTGTGGATATTGTCTAGAAGACAATATTCGCATTAAAACTCTCAGTTTATGTTTTGTCGTATTTTACACGACAGTTGTATAATTAAGTTGTATTTGAATTCCGTACCATGTATTTGGCGACTTAGAATGGGTGATGTATACCTATTTTGGGGGCGTCACACCTTGGTGCGGGCAAACCCAGTTCTGTGTATACTGACAATGGCATAAGATTCACACTCACCCCCAAATCACATAAACACTTGCTAAAATGCATATTCCTGATTGTGTATGGGATAACGAAACTCCCCGGATCCTTAAGTTTTGGTGGTAATTTCACAGAATAACTTGACTACACCTCTCGTTAAGGCAACTGCCTCAAAATCTTCCCATTTCTTCTTCCTCGATGTAATCCCTTTCATAAATTTCGCGTAGCTCAACATTTTCTCTAGGGCTTCTGCAAATGGAATGTTAATCTGGAGTTTCTTGAACACTTCCAAAAACTTTGCGAATTGCTTGTCTAATTTCTATTTTTGGACCCTCTGTTGAAATGGTGGTGGTGGATAAACAATTGGCTTATTGTTTAACTTTGTTTCCTCAATCTACTTATCCTAACCCTTGTTTCCTTCAACCACGTTACTGTCATCAACTTTTCCCTCCGGTGTAGCTGAATTTTTTGCATTATTACCCTCGAGATGTTTTCCACTCCTCAATGTAATTGCCTGACACTGTTCGTGGTTACCCTTCGGATTTCTCTCTGTATCGCTTGGTAGGGTCCCTTGTGACCTGTTATTTAGTGTTAAGGCAATTTGCCCCATCTGATTTTCTAAGTTCTTGATGGCTATTGCTTGATTTCTCATTGCTGCCTCATTGTTAGTGATGTACTTCGACACCACTTCCTCGAAATCTGACTTCCTTTCCTGATGTTGAACCGGTTCTGAAAACCGGGGGGATATGACTGTCATGGAGCTTGATGTTGCTGGTTGTTTCTCCACGAGAAATTCGGATGATTCCTATTCCCTTAATTGTACGTATTCTGATATGTATTCTGTGGAATTCTGTTATAGTTGCCCACAAACTGAATAGAAGCTGGATTAATTGCGCATTGATCCGTTGGGTGCTCTCCCGCGTACAACTCACATATAACTGCCACTTCCTGTGCTTGAGCCCCTGTCATGGCATCTAACTTTTTGGACCGCGCAGAAATCTGTGCTTGTATAGCTGTCACCCAATCCACTTCTAACACCCCAGCTGCCTTCGCTTGTGTCATTATCGCTGTGGTCCACTGGTAGTTGTTGGCTACCATGGTCTCAATCAAATTGTAGGCTTCCTCGTAACTCTTAGCCATAAATGTTCCACCCGAAGCTGCATCAATACTGGATCTGAGGTTTCCATTCAATCCATTGTAAAACGTGTTCATTTGCAACCACTTTGGCAACCCATGATGGGGACACTTTCGAAACAATTCTTTGTATCTCTCCCATGCCTCATATAACGACTCCCCATGTTGCTGCTCAAACATTGTTATCTCGTTCCTCATCTTTGCAATTTTCGCCGATGGAAAGAATTTGGCGAGAAATTTCTGAGCTAGGTCTTCCCACGTAGTGATTGATCCCGGTGGTAGAGAGTGTAACCAACTTTTTACCTTGTCCCGTAAAGTGAATGGGAACAAGCGAAGTCTCACTGCATCATCCAACACCCTATTGTACCTAAAAGTGTCGTAAATTTCCAGAAAGCTGACTAGATGTTCATTCGGATCGTCATTAACCAAACCCCCAAACTGAACTAAATTCTAGATCATCTGAATTGTCCCAGGCTTGATTTCAAATGTAATCGCGCATTTATCATGCGGGCCCTGGTGATGCTTCGATCGCATGATTCACCACCTTGGGTGTGGCAAAGTCCCTTAACGCTTTCTGATCTTTGGTTGTCATTTCCTCTTTGTTCTCAGATGTTTCAAATTCTTGCCTCGTTTCCTTGATCCACTTACTTAACCTCCGAAACCTTTTCTCTATGTCGTCCTCAAAAGGTAGCAAGTCTGGATTTTTAGACCGAGTTTGCATAAACTGCTTCCAACACCTGAAATAAGAGGAACAAAACAAAAATAAAAAAATGTTTAAGTAAAACTGGATTAATTAAACTAATATTGTAAAAATTATTAACATCTATACTAAATTAATCCCCGGCAACGACGCTAAAAACTTGTTGGGTAAAATCTAATTACGCACAACACGCAAGTATACGTGGTCAACAAGTAATAAAGTGATAAGTTAAGTATTTTTCCCACAGAGATCAACTAGCAATAATCTTAACTTACAATTACCAATTTTTTATTAATCCTAATTTTATTAAACTATTCAACTCAATAATTATAATTAAAGATTCTAAATTAAAGAATAACAAACTACCACAAAACAATCACAATTATCAAAATCTGGAATTTCAAATAATTAATGGAGAATTAGACTTATGATTTCATCTTAAGCTTCATTCTAGTTTAAACACCTTTATTCCAATTCAAATCACTATTCCAGTTTATTAATCAAGAACACAAATGTAGTATTAACCACTTCTCGATTCACTAATACCGTATTAACTTAAATCCATAATTAAGATAGAAACAAGTTCAACACCTTAATTAACTAACTCACTATATCTCTATGTGAATTACAATTAAAGAAGGTTTAAGATTAAGTTCTCTATCTGATTACATGTGATGTCAAACATATCTCTACCTTAACATTCATCAAGATTCTGCTACTCACAAAATTCATGAACACATGTTATATTAACTAAGTCTAGATTTGAATATCCTCTCTCGATTCCAAACAAATCCACAAAGAATTGTTGATCAGGCAATTCATAAATTTTAGCTCAAATTAATATAGATAAACTGGAAATAGAATATTGAACTGGAAATCAAAGTTACAAAATCATCGATTCACTTAAAGATCCATCATAAGCCTAAAAAAATGAATTATTCATCATAAACGAAATAAACATTGAATAAATCATAGAAATCATTCTTTCAATTACAAATAATAGCCTAAGATGAAGAATATTGAAAAACACCCTTCTCGTAGCCTAGAATTGCAATCGTCTCGAAAATCTCTTTGAAATACTCCTCCAAAGCTTGCTAAGAAAAACTGAGATTGATCTTCGTAATGTGTCTTGTGTGTTGTTGAATTTGTTGTTAATTGAGTAATAGATGTCCAACACACCAGTCCCAGCAGAAATTCCCCATCAAATAGAGTCCATGTGTACTCCAATATGTCAGAAACCATATCCAACAAGAGTTTCAACCTCAGCAAAAGACACCAGAATTCGACACCCCACTTTGCTAGGTGTAAGAGTAAAAATGCAAGCACCGATGGGCTACCTTTCTGCTAACTGCTCATGAAGACCCCACCAAATGGGTATATAAGACTAAACAGTTCGCCCAACGGTGGTGTAATCTGCTAGATAGTTTGCTGAACTTCATGGCTTCTTCTAATTTTTCTCCAATTAACTCCAAATCATCTCAATTGACTCCAAATACACTTTAAATGCCACAACAACCATCCTACACATGAAATAACATAAAACAAGTAAAAATGAATATGAACACAAGAAAATAGCAACAAATAAGCATGAAATGGACACTGATTCACGTATATAAAATCCACTTATCAACAACACAGACAATATACAGAACACAGACAATATTGACAAATCTAACTACTGAAAACCTTACACACACACTAATATACTATGCAAACTACAACTATACTAAAAAAACTACAAATAGTAACTAGACAACCAAAATGAGACTTAATTTAATAAAGATAAAAATAATTTGTTTGATACTGAGATGGGGATGCCTCCCATCAAGCGCTTGATTTAGAGTCGTCGGCTTGACTATCATCCCGTCTTACACCGGGTCTCCCAATGTAATGGAGGTGTTTTGTCGGTCCACCCGCCGCTTCAAGAATGTTTTAGTCTCGCCCATTAACTTTGAAAGTTTTATTCGAATTGGGGTCCTCAACCTCTATCATTTCCATCAGATAAACCTTTGCAGAATCGTGAATGGGCCCGCCCAGTGGGACTTTAGTTTCCCTAGAAATAACTTCAGATGGGAATCGAAGAAAAGAACCTTCTAGCCCGGTTCGAAGTGTTTCTCGAGGATTTTCTTATCATGCCACCTCTTGGTCTTCTCCTTGTACAAATTAGCGTTTTCATACGCTTGTAGACGAAACTCGTCTGATTCATTTAGTTGCAAGAGTCGCTTATCGTCGGCTACCTCAAGATCAAAGTTGAGCTTCTGAATAGCCCAATAAGCGTTGTGCTCCAATTCTACTGGGAGATGACATGCCTTACCATAGACAAGCCTATACGGAGACATTTGATAGGTGTTTTATAAGCTGTGCGGTAAGCCCACAATGCATCGTCAAGCTTTTTAGACCAGTCCTTACGATTTGGGTTAACAATCTTTTCCAAGATTCGTTTCACCTCTCGATTTGAAATTTCAGCTTGCCCGCTGGTCTGGGGGTGGTAGGCAATGGCGATCTTATGGGTCACCCTATACTTGGCTAGAAGGGCTTCAAAGTATTTGTTGCAAAAATGAGACCCTTCATCGCTAATAATAGCCCGATGCGTGCCAAAATGGGTGAAAATGTTTTTCTTAAGGAATTGAAGCACCACCTTAGCATCATTAGTCAGCAAGGCAACTGCTTCCACCCACTTGGAGACATAATCAACTGCCACGAGGATATAGAGATTGTTGAAGGAGGACGGGAATGGACCCATGAAGTCGATGACCCATAAATCAAATAATTCCACCTCCAGGATATTCTACACTGGTAATTCATGCCGTTTTGAAATGGTGCCCACCCTTTGGCATTTGTCGCAGTGCAACAAATATGTATGTGCATCCTTCAATAGGGTGGGCCAATAAAATCCAGACTGAAGCACTTTAGCTGCAGTTCGTTGTCCTCCAAAATGACCTCCATAGTTTGACGAGTGGCAGTGATGTAGCACACCTTTAATTTCCTCATCCAGTAAGCATCTCCTCGGAATTTGATCAGAACATTGTTTGAAAAGAAAGGGCCCATCCCATGCACAGATATTTCTTGGCATCTTTTAGGAATTTTTTCCTTTGTTGATAGCTCAGGTTTTGAGGAAGAACTTGTCAAGCGACATAATTGGCGAAGTCCGCATACCACGAAACTTTGTTGTTGACAACAAAGAGTTGTTCGACCGGGAAGAAGTCATTTATGGCTTTGTCAGCATCTCTCGAATGCGTGGTGTTTTCCAACCTTGATAAGTGATCGGCAAACTGATTTTCTGTCCCCTTCTTGTCTCAGATCACTAAGTCAAACTCCTGAAGAAGCAGAACTCACCTTATCCATCTCGGCTTAGCATCCTTCTTTTCAATAAAATATTTGATTGCTGAGTGATCGGTGTATACAATCACCTTCGTTCCAATGAGGTAGGAACAAAACTTATCAAAAGCATAGACTACTGCCAGCAGCTCCTTCTCAGTGGTGGTATAATTCAACTGAGCATCAGTTAATGTCTTGCTGGCATAGTATATGGTGTGGAAAACCTTCTCCCTTCTCTGGCCTAACACTGCCCCGATTGCAAAGTCACTGGCATCACACATTAGCTCAAAAGGGATGGTCCAGTCTGAAGCTACCACAATAGGTGCCAAGATAAGTCTTTTCTTTAATAACTCAAAGGCACTCAGGCAGGCTTTATCAAATTGGAAAGGCATGTCCTTTTCCAATAGAGTGCACAACAGTTTGGTAATCCGTGAGAAGTCCTGGATAAACCTTATGTAAAACCCGGCGTGCCCGAGGAAACTCCGTACCCCTTTCACTGAGGTGGGCGGTGGAAGGTTATTGATCACATCAATCTTCGCCTTATCAACCTCAATTCTGCCAACAAAAACCCGATGGCCCAGAATAATACCCTCCTCAACCATGAAGTGACACTTCTCCTAATTCAACACCAAGTTAGTTTCGACACATCTATGGAGAATGGTAGTCAGATTTGTCAAGCAATTATCAAACGAGCTCCCGAATACTGAGAAGTCGTCCATGAAGACCTCCAGGGTCTTTTCAACCATATCAGAGAAGATCGACATCATACACCGCTAAAATGTTGCGGGAGCATAGCTCGAAAGACATTTTCCAGAAGGAAAAGGTCCTATACGGACATGTGAACGTCGTCTTCTCCTGATCTTCAGGAGCAATAGAAATCTAATTGTACCTCAAGTACCCATCTAGCAGACAATAATATTCATGCCCAACTAACCTGTTAAACATCTGATCATTAAATGGAAGAGGGAAGTGATCCTTATAGGTTGATTTATTCAATTTCCTGTAATCCATGCACACTCTCCACCCAGTCACTGTTCGGGTTAGGATCAGCTCGTTGTTTTCATTGGGCACTACAGTCATTCTGCCCTTCTTTGGCACGCATTGGATAGGACTGACCCAAGGGCTATCGGAGATGGGGTAGATAATGCCCGCATCTAACAATTTAATGATCTCCTTTAGGACGACCTCTTTCATGATGGGATATAGCCGCCTCTGATGCTCTATAGATGGCTTCGACCCTTCCTCCAATAATATTTTGTGCATACATAGAGTCAGGCTGATCCCTTTTATATCAGCAATTGACCACCCCAGGGCCATTTTGTATTGCTTGAGCACAAGCAACAACTTTTCTTCCTGGCACTTAGTTAGAGAAGCAGAAATTATCACAAGAAAAGTAGATGAATTCCCTAAGTAAGCATACCTCAGGTGATTGGGCAAAGGCTTTTAGCTCTAGGACAGGAGGCTCTATGATTGACGGCTGAGCCTTGGACGTTGATGCCTCATTATTATTTAGAGACTCAAACTATCGGTGGAATTGCTTAGATCTTTGGGGTTCATCTGCCACTTAGCACATTCCACATGTGTTGGCTTTTCCATAGTAGTGGCCCTGGTTAATGTAGCTTCCAAAGGGTCTTGAATGCAAGTTTCTAAGAATACTCCCTTCACTGAATTATCAATTGTATGAATCTGGAAGCAATTCTCAGGGGTATTAGGATACTTCATTGATCTGAAGACATTGAACGTCACTTCTTGATCCTTTACCCTCATTGTTAACTCCCATTCTGTACATCGATCATGGTCCTCCCAGTCGCCAAGAATGGCCTGCCAAATATTATAGGGACCTCCCTGTTATCTTCAAAATCTAGGACTATAAAATCCGTTGGGAATATGAACTTGTCAACCTTAACAAGCACATCCTCTACAATCCCCTTCGGGTACGTTAGAGACCTATCAGCCAATTACAAAGTTACGCTTGTAGGTTTTGCTTCATTGAGGCCCAACTTCTTATAAATAGAGAGGGGCATCAAGTTAATGCTAGCCCCTAGATCACATAGAGCCTTGCCAATAAATTGGTCCCCAATAGTGCACGGAATTATAAAGCTCCCTGAATCTTTTAGCTTCGGTGGAAGCTTGTTTTGAAGGATGGCACCACACTCCTCTGTCAGCGCCACAGTCTCATAATCCCCCATTTTTCACTTCTTGGATAGGATGTCCTTCATAAACTTGACATAACTAGGCATTCCCTCCAATGCCTCCGCAAATAGGATGTTTATGTGAAGCCTCTTGAACACTTCCAAGAACTTGGAAAACTGCTTGTCCAATTTTTGTTTCTGCAACCACTGGGGGAAAGGCAACTGAGGGAGAGGCTGATTTACCATACTCATTGGAGGAGATGGTGTTGGGGGGCTATCTTGACTACTTTCTTCACCCCCAAATTTCTCAGTATTCTTCTCCATTGGAGGTTCATTTTCAATCACTCCATCTTCCACTGGAGAACTCTCTCCACCTTGATCATTAGTAGTGCGCCCGAGTGTTACTGCTTTACATTGTTCCTTGCCTTCCCGTTTCGGGTTGACATCAGTGTCACTAGGCAATGTGCCTTGTGAATGACTGTTTAAAGCAGTGGCCAATTGTCCCATCTGTACTTCAAGATTCCTAATGGAGGCTTCTTGATTGTTACTTCTAGTTTCACTTTGGGCAATGTACCTTGACAGGAGATCTTCTAAACTAGGCTTCCTCTCCTGTTGAGATGATGGATGGTAGAACTGATTATAAGCGCTCTGCGGCTGTGGGGTGAACTGATTCTGATATTGTAATCCAAGAGGGTTAGAATAATTTGGCCTGGTGGATGAAGGTTGTGGTTGATTAGGGTTGTTGTTGTTGTTGTTGCCCCATGAGAAGTTGGAATTACTTCTTAAACCCGGGTGGTAATGAGTGGGAAGATTGGTGTTTTGTTGCCGCCCATAGTTGGAAACGAATTGAACTGACTTAGGGTTTATCGCACACTGATCAGTAGGGTGGCTCCCTTGACATAACTCACACTAAACTACGACACTCTGCACATTCTGAACTACTGAAGGTCCCATGATGTCTAGTCATTTCGTTAGTGCTGCAACAATTGAGCCGCTAACGACGTGAACGAGTCAACTTCATAAACCCCCACTGCTCTTCTAGGGGCTTGCCTATCATTCAGCCATTGGTAATTATTGGCCGCCATTGTTTCCACTGGCTCGTACCCTACTGTGTGATGTTTGGCCATGAAGGCCCCTCCATACGCGGCATCAATACTCGAACGAGTTGATCCGGATAGCCCATTATAGAAGGTCTAGATAGGAAGCCATCCTGGCAATCCATGGTGCGGGCATTTCCTCAGAAGATCCTTAAACCGCTCCCACGAGTTGTACAAGGATTCTGTGTCTAACTGGACAAAAGATGTGATATCATGCCTGAGCCTGACTGTTTTGGCAGGTGGAAAAAACTTCGCCACAAATTTTTGTGCCAAGTCAGCCCAAGTGGTATTGGAGCCTGACGGTAATGAATGAAGCCAACTCTTGGCCTTGTCCTTTAGGGTAAATGGAAACAACTGGAGTCAGATGGCATCATCAGACACTCTATTGCATTTAAATTTGTCACAGATCTCCATGAAATTGATTAAGTGATCATTGGGATTATCATTCGGTAGTCCCCCAAACTGAATGTTGGTGCACATTTGAATGGTGCCCGGCTTGATCTTGAAATTATTAGCTTGGATGGTGGGACTCAGAATGCTCGCCTGGAGATTGTTAATGTAAGGCATAGCGTACTCCCTCAGAGATTTCTGAAGTTCCTCAGCCATTATAATAGGAGCAGGTATGTCCTCGGGTGTGTCAGATTTTTCTCTCAATAGTCGTCTGAATGGTCTATCAACCTCGGGATCGATAGGTAATATATGTTGTCCCTTCCGAGGTGGCATAAACAGTGAAGACTACCTAAAAAGAGAATTAAACAGAAGAATTTATTTAAAGTAAGATCGTAATGACTTAGTTTTAATATTGAAAAACAATTAATTCTAAGTCCCCGGCAATGGTGCCAAAAACTTGTTGGTCGATTTAGTTATTGCCAAATCGCGCGCAAGCATACGCGGTCCACAAGTAATATATGAAAGTAGAGTGTCGAACCCACGAGGACAAAGTCTTAAGAGAAAAACAATTACTAAGTCAAAGTCGTTACTAATCTTATCTAAACAAGTAAATACAAGTGGTTGGTCAAGCTATTTCAATAAGACTATAAGAATAAGAGAAGTAGTTGTGCTAGGAAGTCAAGATAGAATTACAAATCCCCTAATGTGTCGCCTAATCTCCTAATTCTCCAAATTACAAGTGAATCAAGGAATGGTCGACCGAGAACAATAAATACGCATAAGCTTCTATCGAAGGTCAAATGCACATCCCTGACCAGATAAATCACAATATGTTTATTGGTGAAAATAACTAGGTCAAGGTCATTAAGCTGAGTCTCAAGGCCACACAAGGCAAATAGGGATATGTCTATTCTATTAGCATTTTATGCACACATTCCATTGACATGGTCATAACAGGTGTTGTTGTATTTATAGATAGATAATAACATCCATTTGTCAATTTCCACTACTATCAATACCAATTTCTTTATCAAGCAATCAGTCATTAAATAAGAAATACAACAACCCATTCCATAATGATTCATTATATAAATAGGAGATAAAGTTAATTAAGCTAAACAACAGGTTACATTGCAATCCTAAAAATGGAGTTAGTTCATAACTATGGCACTAACACGCATTTTCAATACATTACACATTATCAGAGAAACACAGATAAATGGGAGATTTGGAATAAGAAAACCCCTATTTTGAAGTGTTCTTCCTCCAAATCTTCTCTTTACTATGTAAAGCTCTGAGTTCTGTGTCGGATGCAATAACTGTCCTTCCGTTACACAGCTTCTTTCTCTTCTAGAAAATAAAAGATAGAAATTAAACCTAGTCTAAGCTACAATAAGTTCTTTTTAATATCTCTGATATTCTCGATAATAACTGCAGGCGGCTTCTCTTTCCTTATATACTACTCCCCTCTTTCTTCTAGGTCATTAAAGACTCTTTACTACATGGGCACCGGACAGGCGCGAGCATAAGCTTGACAAGTGGCGCTACGGCACACCGTATGGCAGAAGAAACTGGAACTCGCGTTGTGGCTTGACCCCATAGTCAGGGGGCGACATTTGCGGTAGCATGAGGAGCAGAGGGCCTGGGGGCCGGGCACAAGGCTGAGTCAGTCAAGGCCGACGACTCACAGTGCCTTGGGGCCAGCTTCAAGAGAGCTTTTAGTAGCATCCAAAGATCGCAGTAAGCATCATCATCACTCTCTTTGGCATCGGGGCGCAACTTTATAGTAGCTTTTATAACAGCCGGTCTTTGGGTGCTAAGTATGAGAGTCGAGGCGCCACTTTCCAAAGAGGCTACCAAAGTGGGCAAGTCACATGCATGCGTGGCTCAAAATATGATATACTCGAAAATATTGCAGCCAAGACAACAAAATACCAAGAAAACTAGAAACAATCTGCAAAGCCTGTATGATAGAACTTAAATAAAATAACAATAAAATATAGATAAAAGCTAACGGAGAGACTAAAAACAGGCAACAACTTAAGCCACAAAGGAACTGATTCGTAGGTATAAATCCGACTCATCAAGTATCGACTATGTAAGCTAAATAACCCACACGGCCTTGACTTAACAATTTTAGGCCTTTATAATCGTCAGACATCTCGTATGTCTAGGCGATCTGCTACCATAGAAAACTACCTTTAATGGACTCATAAGGTTTACACATTTCTTTTGGCAATCAATTATTGCTCCATATTTGAATAGCCAATCCATTCCCAAAATAACTTCAAACTTTCCATGTTTTATCGGAATTAAATCTACCAACATGACATTCCCCTTAATGTTCTCCCTATAATTCTTATATACAAACCTAACAGGAATCATTTCCCTATTCGCAATTTCTATGTTTAATGGGAAATTCAATTCTTCACTAGGCAATCCTAACCTCTTAGCAAACTCATCAGATATAAACGAGCAAGTAGCACCTGAATCAAATAATACATAAGCATCAATATTATTGATTGTGATAATACCTGACACAACATCTTTTGATTGCACTGCATCCAGCACAGTCATGTTGAAGGTTCTGGTTGTGGGCCTGTTTGATGACGTTGGTCCCATAATGGTCAATGTGCCTCCACTGCTACCTCCCTTGTTTCCCGTTGTCTCTTCAGCTTTCTTCTTAGGGCACTCACGAGCAAAATGATCCTTTGGCCCGCACGTGTAGCAAACATTCTTCTTGGGTTGATTGCAATTTGGGGCAATGTGACCCTCTTGGCCACAGTTAAAGCATACACGCTTCCCCCTTAAGCACACACCCGCATGAAAATTCCCGCATGTAGCACATGCTTCGAACTTTTTTTTTTGCTGATTACCTTGCTGGTTTCCAGAACCCACATTTCCATTCCATTTTCTCTTCAGGTTATTGTTACCATTTCCACCACTACTACCACCATTCTTGCCTTCACCCTCATTCTTCTTCTTTCTTTGTTCTTGATTGTACTTTGTCACAGCCTCGCCTCCACCCTCAGCGAGAATTTTCTTATCAAGCACCGCTGCGAATGTCTTCAGCTTGAACAAGGAGACCCTACTATACAACTAAGGTTTCAGTCCCTGCTCAAACCTCCTAGCCTTGTGCTCATCTGTATTGACTTGATATGGCGCAAACTTCGCCAATTCGTTAAATTTTGCGGCATACTCCGATACTGCCATTGATCCTTGCTTCAGTTCTAGAAACTGTACCTCCATCTGATTCTTCGAACTCTTTGGGAAATAGGTCTCGAAGAATATCTCCTTAAACCTATCCCAAGTAATCACCCCTTGTCCTCCTCGAGTTTTATTTGCTTGCCACTAATAACTAGCCTCTACTTTCAACATGAATGTTGCAAAAGTAGTCTTCTGATTCTCCCCTACTCTAGCTGCATCAAACATTTTCTCTATCTCTATGATCCAGGTCTGAGCCTCAACTGGATTCATGGACCCAGGAAATTTTGGTGGTTCAACTACCTTGAAGTCTTTTAATGTCACTGCTTGATTCTGTAACGCACCCATTAGTAACGTCACTAACTGCTGAACGGGGTTAGCTTCCGCATTGTTATTGTTGGTAGATCCCACAGGGGTTCTTTGTCATGGCTGGCGTCTTCTTGGAATCATTTTTTGTTAAAATACACGCATTAGATTATTACTCAATTCCTTTAAGTATTTTCTACTTAACTTGCACACTATAAAAGATCATCACATAACACATAACACTTTGAATAAAATAATAACTTTTATTCATTCATAATATTTTAGAAAACATAAGAACAATAGCATCACTGCTATTTACATTTCTTTCCTGAACTACTAAAGTTTCATGATAACATCATCATCATATCCCAGAGGTTACATTACACTTGGGATTTACATCTTATTTTGCATACCATTAATCATATATCAAGTACATTTATGATGACCTACTAAAATACTGCATAGCCTTACGACGCTCTTCTTCCATAATACGAAACATTGTTCGACGATCTAATATGTACGATGGCAGCGTCTTGAACTGAATCAGATAACCCATGACCCGATCTTGAGCTCGATTGATCACAGTGTTGAAAACACTATTCATCTCTTCCGTCTTGATCTTCTTCATTTCTACATCTTTCTCTGCTACTCCGGTTCATTTAGAAGCTTCTTCGTACGCGTCTTCGGCTCTTGCCCTCTTAGTAGATTATTCCTTCAGCTTGTTCTTTAGGTCTGCGATCTCCTCTGTCAGTTGCTCGTTTCCTCCTTCAGTGTGGACCAGCTTCCCTTCGACATTACTCAGACGTTCCTCTAGATCCTGGATCTCGTTGTCCTTCTACACCATTAAGGTCTGTTGTTCAGCTACTATCTCTCTCAACTCCTCTACGCTATCCTGAAGTTCCACATTGCGGTCGTATACTTCGTCATACATACGGGCAGCGATCGAGTTTAGTGGAATCTCTTCCTCCTTGTCCTCCTCATCCTCATTCAACTGTGGCAGCTCAACAAGGTCCTCCTCGTCCGTCTCTATCTCATCATCCTTATCAGGTAACCCCTCCTGCTAAACCACTATGACCAATGAAGATGATTCCTGTAGCAGTAGTTGTTCCCAAATCACTTGAATATCTCGAGGCTCCTCCTCCCTAGGCATCTGGGATTCCTCCTCTCTAGCCTAACTGGATTCTCCTACATTAGCCATCCTGACAACAAAATTTTTAAGTTTTAATTACTAATCATTACTACTCGACACTCACGAGCACATAGGTTGTAATCACATAAGCACATAAGTGTTTTATTACTTCTTCCTTAAAACTCGATAAGAGTTTATCACCACTATCTTTTCACAGGTTACTTCCTAAGGCTTTTCCCCACCTAAGGTTAATAACCTAAAGCTTTGATACCAACTTGTGACACCCCCAAATTCGGGTACTTCATTTCCACCAAATTTGGTGTTCACTTGATAAAAACATTCATGTCTAACTACCCTAACATAATAAGATTTAATAATAAACTTTCCCATTAAAGGATTACATCAATAAGTTCAATAAAATCTCCCAGGTTATCTAACCTTTAAATATAACTGAGGGTCAAAAACCCACGAATTTGAAATATATAACTGAGGGTCAAAAAACCACAAAACTATGTCCATAGTTATAAGTATTCTTTCAACTTAAACTTTAACAGTTATAAGACTATATGGACTCCTCGTACTTAGGGGGATCAGTCTTTCGTACAATGTATTGTGCACAAACATTTAAACGATGTACGTAAATTATCCCCTATAATAGGGTTGTTCATCTCAGCATTTAGAATACGAGTCCGTACCAAAGTAAGTTTGGTTTGGATAAGTTTCAAGGTAATTTAGAGTTTAACGAACATTAACGAAGGATTAGTTGAATAAAAATATAATAACGTTATACTTTGGAATGAATCATAAATGAATCAACATTGTATACTAAGGTCATGCTTTAGGAATAATCTAAGAGCATAAGCATTGAATAACATAACATACCTTGCTTGAACAATATTAAGCTAAGGTTAGAATCTTGTTTAGAATTGAGTATTGAGCATGCATAACAAATAGTAAATTGAACATTTAAACTTGTTCAACATTAGTGTATCAGAATTTAGAGACTTGCATGCTAAATAACAGGTTAAAGATTAGAAAAACTTACTCAATATCAAGAGGTAGGGTTTAGGAGCTTGCAAAATATAAGTACAGTTAAGAAACTTGCACAAAGAAACTTGCCTTGCGTGTAAGATAAACCGTAATAATTCAATTCACAATATCCTATACACATATCATCATAATATAATTAGTCACTACAAATACTATATATATGCTCATTCTTAGTACTATGATACAACAATTAACAAAAGTCACATTCTAACAGTCATAATATTGCACCGTATCAACAATTACAAACTTTGTGTAAAAGAAAATAATTTTCTGGCCATTCTGCTAAACGGGGCTGCGACGCCACAGATTGTACTAGGGTTGGTATTTGAATATGATGATGATGGCAATGACGCTGAGTCACATGCTCTTAATGATAGCATGTTGTGACGCCCCAAAAATAGATATACATCACCTATTCTGAGTCACCAAAAACATGGTATAGAATACAAATACAACCTTAAATATACAACATGAGTTGTGAGTTTTAATACAAATATTGTCTTCTAGACAGTATTCAAACTCAAAATAAGTCCTCAATACATTTATTATCACATTATTTCATAGAATAGTGAAGACTACTAATGCTATCATTTGGACCGTCACTCTGTTCCCCGACTAGTCCCCGCTACGTTCTCATTTCCCTAAGAGAACAATGAAAGCAAAAGGGTGAGCTCAACTAGCCCAGTAAGAAATATTATGACTAAGATAATGCAGAATAATTTATCATTAGTCTTCAATAGTGTTAAACTTATAAAATATAACAAACATCAAGTTTAACTCCAGCGGAACAAGCAATCCATTAGAAGAGTCAAGTAGAGAATAAAATCTACTATCTTCTATGATTTAAAAAGGTTTTTCATCACTTTTATCGCCGAGACTCGACTAATAAATAATCCACATCATCCAGACTACTACCAAGGATATTCATTAGTATCCGACCACAATTTATCCATGCACTACGGGCCAAGGATATTCGTGTTTTCATCAATGGTCATGATCATACCAACAACTATCCATCAATGCACTACGGGACAATGAGGATTTTTACCACATCATTTGTAACTTTACTATTATGCGTGATTATACCGAATAATCCTCGGTCATAATCATACCAAGTCCATCTATGCACTACAGGCCACAGATGACTTTCAACATAATATAAACATGAGGATGATGACAATGACATAAATATTCAATAAAACAAGTTCAAGAATAAATTTTAAAGATTTATAAATTAATTTATCCTGAACTCAATAATGTCCAAATTGTCAACATGATGCTACTTTGTGGAGTAAAATTCAAGAATGCTCAGAAGGATATTTCTATGAAAAGATACTGGATGAAGCGCAAATATCCAGGATATTCTACTAATTTCATGGAGCATAGAAGCCAAAACTTTAACCAACTAAGTATAATAGAATATATGAAACTGCAAATGGATTTTCGCCCGCCATGCGGTAATCCACGTAGACAGATCATTTTCACAAGTTAATTAAGGAATGAATATAAAGGATCATTCACCATGCATGCGGTAATCCACATAGACAAGTTATTCCAACAGAGTAATAAAGAATGGAACCAGTCACGCCAGAATCCGCATGCATGAGGATATTCCAATGTAATAATAAAGAATGGAACCAGTCGTGCGAATCCGCATGTATGAGGATGTTCCAACAAAATAATAAAGAATGGAATAACAACAGAATTCACCAGGCATGCGATAGATTGCACAGATAGGTTATTTTAACAGAATAATAAAGAATGGAATAACATAAGAATTTCACCACGTATGCGGTACTTCGCATAGACAGGTTATTCCAACATAATAATAAAGAATGGAATAACAGCTCTTACGAGTATTTAAAAGAAAATAACTCTCTTTATGAATACGAAAGAATAATACCCCTTACGAGTACAACAAATAATATCCCTTATAAGTACAACAAATAATATCCCTTACCTTAGAAAGAAGAGTATTCCGACTGGTAGGGCGAGGATATTCTTGAAGAAAACTTATACTGTTTTCTACGTTCAAAGCTTCTTAAAACTCTAAAGAAATACGCTCAAGATTATAGAAAAAGAATTCTCCGAATTTACGGTGTGTTTTCAATTCTAACCAAGATCCTATTTATAGGAGAATGGAAAGGATACTATGCAATAAAATATAATATATTCTATTTATAATATATATATATATATATATATATATATATATTATCTTAAATCTAATAAAACAAATAACTTTATAAAAATATTTTATTTTATATAAAAAGATTTTACTATGCAAAATACTACGCAGACACACTATGCATAATAAAATATAATATATTTTATTTATAATCTAATAAAACAAATAACTTTATAAAAGTATTATATTTTATATAAAAAGATTTTACTATGCAAATACTATGTAGCACTATGATAATAAAATATGCAAATAAATAACAATAATTGAATCAAATAACGTGATATACTACGCAAAGAATTATCGGAGTAATAATTGAACAAAACTAAGTGACTTCTCGCGTAAGCATCAATAATCAATACCTGGTGCTACTTATGCAACCACACGGTATTATTGCATACTTTTACTACCGAGTAGTTCAACAGTTTTAACGGTAAAACATCCGCCGTTATTTTCATAAAAATATTTTTGTCGTTTTCTCAATCCAAAAATAATTCCGTTGTGGGATCCACCGATGATTGTGCCGTTGTACGAATATTCCCTATTAAAACGAATATTCCCTAACCAATCGAATATTATATAACAACTTGCATACTTTTTAAAATTTATAAATACTACCCACAACTATAACATTATCTCAAGTCCACACCATAATTTTGAAAAAAAATATTTTGAGAAATTCAAATCTTTATTCATAAAATTTGGGTTCTTACAACTGTGGCGTGAGGTTGGCGCTGTGGCACTAATTTTGGCACTGCGGTGCCGAATTACAGTGTTGAGCACGAAGAACATAAATAAAGCTAATTTTGACTGTTTAATAACTTCTAGCACCTAAATTAACACGTATAACTTACATAAATTACACATAAACATTACCCATATTATATATACTGATTTAAAACAACTAAATAACAACTTCAGAAAAATTAAATTCTTGAATGCCATGTTTTAAACCAAAAACACCATTTTTGACATTGTTTGACAAAATTAACACTGTAATCACAATTATACACCAAATTAATTCATTCGAACTACGTTCTCTTCATTTCTTAACATATTAACATATTTCAAGGTTCAATTTATCTATTAGCTCACAATCAAATATCAATTTTGGTACTCCTAAAAGCCATGTTCATACATATATTCACTGTAAAACCATTTTCTTTTTTTTTTTGAACGTAAATTAGCATACAATCACATATATATGTTATTTATAACATTACAATTACATTTACACATAATTTATTAACCAATCATAAAAATTTGGATTACAGAAAATTTTGTAAAGAACTTTATACTACAGTGAAACTCAAGAACACATAAACTATTATGCCGTAAAACATATATATGTACATATATATATATAATATTAAGGTTATGTAAAATACCTTCTCTTGCTTGGATAATCTTGGATAATCTCAAAGAATAGCTTGGGAAATCTCAAAAACCCTCTCTCAATTCTCTCTCAACTCTCTCAAACTCTCTCTCTATTCTTTGAAATCTTCTTTTTTCTTTTCTCTTCTTAGTTAAGCCAAAAGCTTTTCACGTAGGATAAAACAAACGCTCACAAACGTATGTAACTGACATATAATTACTATTATAATAATTACATATCAGTTATAAGATATTATATATATTATATGTGAGACCCCAAATTTTATGAATAAAGATTTAAATTTCTCGAAATATTTTTTTGAATATTATGGAATGAATTTGATATAATGTTATAGTTGTCAGGTAATATTTATAAATTTTGAAAAGTATGCAAGTTGTTGTATATTATTTGATTGGTCTGGGAATATTCTTTTTATCGTGGAATATCCGCGACAGTCATAATCATTGATGGACCCTACAATGTAATTATTGTTGGATTGAGAAAACGATAAAAAATTTATGAAAATAACAAATAAAGTTTTACCGTTAAAACTGTTGAACTACTTCCTAGTAGTAAAAGTACAAGAATGTCTGCTGTGGTTGCATAAGTAGTACTGTGGTATTGATTATTGATGCTTACGTGAGAAGTCACTCATTTTGTTCAATTATTGCTACAATGAATTGTCGTGATAGTATCTCACGTTATTTGATTCAATTATTGTCGATATTTTATATATTATTAAATCAATAATTGAGACGACAAAGTTATTAATATTATTATTTGCAATATTAACGATGTTCAGAAGTTCACAAGGAGAGGTTTGGTCACCTAATCAAGGCTACCAATAGGAGAAATCCTTATCGAAAGCCCCTCTTTCCTAGAACGACACGGTCGATTAATATTGTGAATTATAATAAAGGTGATAAGTTTTGTTTTATTATTATTATAAATGTAATAAAACAGAAAACTTTTTATATAAAAAACAATACTTTTATAAAGTTATTTGTTTTATTGGACTATAAATATAATATATAATATTCAATTATCGCATATATGTCGTGATAAAGTGCTGCATAGTATTTTGTATGGTAAAATCTTTTTATATAAAATAGAAAACTTTTATAAAGTTATTTATTTTATTAGACTATAAATAGAATATATAATATTCTATTACGATAGTGTGTTTGCATAGTCTTTTACATAATGTTTGCAGATAGTAAAATCTTTTAATATAAAAAATGAATACTTTTATAAAGTTATTCGTTTTATTAGATTATAAATAGAATATATTATATTTTATTTAAAAGATTTTGTTTTATTAGAATATTTTATTAATATTGCATAGTAAATTAATATGGACCGTTCGTTTAAAAGTAAATCAATCTGGACCGTTCATGAATTAGTTACAATCCAGTCCATTCTCCTATAAATAGAAGCTCATTCCCTCATTATTTCTTACAAATTCACTGAAACTATAGAGAGAGAAACTATAAAGAGAAAAAAGAAAAGTATTCTACTACTTCACTACTCCTATATCCAATTTCTTCTAAGGTAAGGGATATTATTTGTTGTACTCGTAAGGGGTATTAATTCTTTCGTCTTCATGAAGAGAACTTCTGTTATTCCATTCTTTATTATTCTGTTAGAATAACCTATATATGCGGACTACCCTATACTTGGTGAAATTCTTCTGTTATTTATTATTCTGTTGGAATATTATGTCTATGCGTTTATGCATGACCTGGTTCCGTTCTTTATTATTCTATTGGAACATCCTGTCTGTGCGGTTTATGCATGACCTGGTTTCGTTCTTTATTATTCTGTTGGAATATCCTACCTGTGCGGATTACGCATGACCTGGTTCCATTCTTTATTATTCAGTTGGAATAACCTGTTTGTGCGGTCTATCGCATGCATGGTGATTTCTTCTGTTATTCCATTCTTTATTATTCTGTTGGAATAACATGTCTATGTGGATTATCACATGCATAGTGAATGATCCTTTGTATTCATTCCTTATTAAATTTTAGAAATGATCTGTGTAAGTGGATTACCGCATGGCAGACGAAAATCCATTTGTAGTTTCATATATTCTCTTATACTCAGTTGGTTAAAGCTTTAACTTCTATACTCCATGAAATTAGTGGAATATCCTTGATATTTGCGCTTCATCTAGTATCTTTTCATGAAAATATTCTTATGAGCATTCTTGAATTTTACTCCACAAAGAAGTATCATGTTGACAATTTGGACGTTATTGGTTCCTGGATAAATTAATTATTGAACTTGTTTTATTGAATTCTTATATCATTGTCATCATCCTCATGTTTATATTATGTTGAAAGTCATCTATGGCCTGTAGTGTATAGATGGACTTGGTATGATTATGACCAGGGATTATTCGGTATAATCATGACCGTAAAGTTACAAATGATGTGGTAAAAATCCTCATTGGCCCGTAGTGCATTGATGGACAGTTGTTGGAATGATCATGACCATTAATGAATACATGAATATCCTTGGCCCGTAGTGCATGAATAATTTGTGGTCATGATACTAAAGAATATCCTTGGACGTAGTGAAGGGGTGATTCGATAATGTGGATTATTTATTAAGTTGAGTCTCAGCGATAAAGTTGATGAAAATCTTTTTAAATCATAGAAGATAGTAGATTTCATGCTCGACTTGACTCTTCTAATGGATTGCTTATTCCACTATAGTTTTTGATCTAAAACTTGTTATCTATTATATTCTATAAGTTGTTATACTGTTGAAGGCTAAGGATAATTTATTCTGCATTATCTTAGTCATAATATTTCTTACTGGGCTAGTTGAGCTCACCCTTTTGCTTTCATTGTTCTCTTCAGGAAATGAGAACGTAGCAAGGACTAGTCGGGGAACGGAGTGACTATCAGGAGGATAAGATTAGTAGTCACACTATTCTATGAAATAGTGTGTTAATAAATGTATTGAGGACTTATTTTGAGTTTGAATACCGCCTGAAGACAATATTTGTATTAAAACTCACGCATCATGTCAGATATTTAAGATCAGATTTGTATTCTGTATCATGTATTTAGCGACTTAGAATATGTGATGTATACCTATTTTGGGGGCGTCACAGTTGGTATCAAAGCTTAGGGATATGATCCCTGGCTGAGATGTGAGACAAGAACTAGGAGGGGAGAGTCAGGGAATTCCTTCGCTAGTATGACCTACCTAAATTTATTTGGTATTTAATTGGTCGATCAGAGTATAGGGATAATATGTGATATGTTAATTAACCCTTGTTTTGTGGCAGTATTTAAAAATGACATCCGAAAATGTTGAGAATAGCAATGGAGCACAGGAGACCGTTGAGTCTCCACAGATGAATAATCAGGATAATGTACATCAGGAAGGAGATAATCCACATGCAAACAACAACACTGATCAGATGATGAACAATGGGATGTTCAGAGGCTTTATGCAATTTATGCAACATCAGGTAAGAGAGACTCCTGTTCAAAATATAGCTGGAAATAATGGCAACCCACGGTTGGTCACCGCTAAGTAGTTCAAGGAGCGGGGACCACCGAAATATTTGGGAAAACCAGAACCACTTAAGGCAGAGACGTGGATAAAGAAGATCACCAAGATATTTGATGTCTTGGAATGCTCAGAGAAGCAAAAGGTTCCATTCGTCACCTTTATGTTGCCTAAAGAAGCAGATCATTGGTGGGAATCTGTAAAACGTACCCAGCCTTATGCACTCAAGATGTCTTGGGAGAAGTTCCAAGAATTGTTCAACGACATGTACTTTCCCGAAAGTATTCGCCACATGAAAGAGGTAGAGTTCAACAAGCTGGAGCAAAACAACATGACCGTGTCGCAGTACGAAGCCAAGTTTGTCGAGTTGTCCCGATTTACGTCCCAGTTAGTTGATAATGAGGAGAGAATGACATGAATGTTTCTAAGAGGTTTGAAACCCAAAATACGTCAATACCTCATTTGTCACAAACTTTGTTTATATTCAGATGTTGTGAATAGAGCTCAGTTATTGGAGCACGATAATGAGTAAGCTCAACCAAAAGGCAACAACCAACAACACGATAATAATCGTACCGGTGGCAACGGCCATCGGAACTGTGACGCCCCCAAATCCGGGTATCTTCCAACCCGACAGATGGTGCTACACGGTACTACCATTCACACATACATTCAATTGAAAAGTCTCCAATGAACGAATATGTCTTCTATATATTCAAAATAATATTACATTTCCCCAGGTTCTTTATAACCCATACATTTGTTCTTATCATAATATCAAATATATTACAATCGTTCACCTATAATATTACATAAGAACTCTAAGTGTTCGTCTTCGCTTTGCCCTTATCCTTGCCGGAGCCTTCGGTCCGCTCGATCTTAGCTGTGTTCATATGGTTCAAGCAAGAGTGAGCATGATTAGCTCAGCAAGTACTATAATTCTAATAAACAACATGCTTGAAACATAGAACTCATATATCTTCAGTAACTGAACAATAGTTATGAAGTACTATCGATAATTCAAAATAGCACTTCTTTTCATTCAAAACGTTTTACAACAACAATATTTAGTAAAACATCGCTTTGGTCCAAGACCTTGAGCATTTCATAAGTTCTTTGAAAAGGACGCGTCCACACTAAGTCCGTAAGTCCGACATTATTTACGAGCACTTCTAGGTGATCAGCCCATAGTACTCTATGTTGATCAACACTACATTCATTAAACGTGTATACGTTTACGTTGTGGCAACCTCACGTGCCTGACGTTAAACGACAAAAACATTTTTAGCATACTCGGTCTTAGATTGAAAACCACACCAATATAGCTCGGTAAACATTAATCATGCTTGACAGAATTATAATATAAGTCTAGCCAAAAGAATTGGCTTTGACTTCATCATTCAAGACTTCATGCGAAAGAATACATGAATTACACAGCTTGTCCAGGCTGAACTAGAACAAGGGTTAGAATACTTGCCTTTAGCGTCTGCTTACTGATTATCACACGTACACTTTTAAGTCTCTAAGTCTCTACAATACATGATCATATAACATACCACATTAGGTCTTATATAATCAAGTATGTATATTATTATATCTTACCCTTCATCTCAATCTAAATTCTGACTTAGATCTGTTATTATGGTTTTCGGCTTTTCATTAAATCATTCACATTACGTTCACATTCAATTGATTATCAACCTTTAATCATCATGCATTAAGTGTCTAACAATGCCTTAACAATGTTATATTAACATCTTAGTTCATTACTAATGAGTTATCTTTCCTTCTATACTTGTAAACATTCTTGTCTGTCAAAACTCTAGGACTTGCGCCGCGACGCCACACTTAGCTCTTCATCTCGCTTCTTACTACGTGAGTTGAGTTAAAGTATGCCTCATTAATCTTTATTTACGACTTGCAGTTGCTACCCATTTGGCCTTGGGTTGGCGCTGCGGCGCCAACTTTGTGCCTCAGCTAGTTTGCAAAACTTGAAAATTTTATAAAACTCCCGGACTCATAACTTCTTTGTTATAAGTCCGAATTGGCTCGTTCAAAAGCCTACGGTTTACAAATTACATACTCTATACATTCATGCAAGAATTTTATCTATTTGACTTTGTTTGCTTAAAATTCACCTATTAGTTCATTTTTAACGAAAACGATAAACGTTCGTGAACGTTCAAAGCTCGTTTCTTCGTTCTAAGTCAGAATTCGGTCATTTTTGAGTCCGCAACTCTATAATGCCAAATATGACTTGTCTCCATCGAAAAGCAATATTTCTAACTTCAAACAAAAAATACGACTTCCATTCTGAGAATTTCACGAATTCAACGATTATCGTCTAATCGTGTGAATTCCAGCTAAGCTTCATTACTAATCGTTCTAAATGGATTTTAATCAACACATGAACAATTCAAGTTACTTATTACACCAACTTATTGACAAAGTAGGTTTTGACTTATTCTCATAAGTCAATGACTTATTTAACTTATGAACTACAAATTCTCATACTTAGGACTTACTATGAATTTAAGTCCATCAATCAATGTTCTCATACTATATTAAACATGCTAACATCACATGACAAACATATGATAAGTTCTTCACAAGTTTTTCAACTTTTTTAGGTTCAAGTTGCTTATTCGGCTTAAGTTTGTTCATCAATGACTTCTTATATGTTCTTAGCATGCAATCCCACTTCTTTATCAATCCTATCATGGTAGAGATAAAGATATAATAGACAAGAGTCTTACCCTTAAAGACTATTACTTCACTTCTCTTTGGAAAATCTAGCAAAGGTTGAAATGACTTATAAGTGCTTATGTGGCTTATTCTCTCTAACAATTAAGTTGCTTATCTTGATAGGATTTGGGAGAAATTGAACAACCAACAAATGAAAAATCAAGCCTTCTATTTATAGGCAACTCAAAGTGAGGGCTTATTAGTCTTTTGGACCATCCCACCTCCTTATTAACCTCCTCAACTTCCACCTCCTTACTATTCATTACCTAGAAACCAAGTAAACTTGCTAGTTACTTCTATTTCTTGGCCATCACAACACTTGGTCACCACACAAAATGTTTGCCCATCAAGTCTACCCATTTCTCACTTGGTTGCCCCATGGGTCATAGCTTAATCCCCTTGGGCTTACTAATTAATCTAGCTAATTTCTTGTTGGGCTTATACTATAATAGATTGAACTTATGATTTATCAAACACTTGGGCTTGAGTATCACATTCTATTGGACTTCTATCATTAAGCTAATAATCCTATAAGTCCATTACATTTAATTAACAACTTAACATATATACACCACGTATAATTCTCGTATGCTAGCTCGTATATTTATTCGTAATATACGTTATTCCATTCTCCATACATAATAGTATAATACGTCGTATTATACTTACGTTCATTACTTCGTATAATGCATACGCATCATACGATTTCAACTTTCTTTCCTTAACGCTTAATAAACCTAATATTCCCAAATTAAGTCCGCATGCGAAATATTACGTTTTCCATACTTAGATTATTATTACATAATCCATCTCATATTGATAATATAACATTACGCATTTCTCAGAAATTCAAAAATAATTCCCGAGCAGAAATCGATGAATAGTGTTTTTCGAAAAATTTCTCGGAAAGCTTTTATTTTCGTCTTAGAAATTTAAAACTTTAATTCTCCCACGTAGTTAAAATACTACGGCTTTCCGACGTTTCTAGGTTATAGAACGACATTCATCTTATCAACACGTAGTAATAATAAATAATATTATTTTATTCATTATTAAAAGTATTTACAAAAGGTTCAATTTTCTGGGGCGTTACATTCTCTCCCCCTTATAAGGATTATGTCCCCGGAATCTCGCTATATAAAAAAAAATTACACAAATAATTGAGGGTAATTATTTTTCATCATTTCTTCTAACTCCCACGTTGCTTCTTCTGCATCGTGGTTCTTCTATATCACCTTTACGGAAGGTATGACTTTATTCCGCAGAACTTGTTCTTTTCTATCAACAATTTGAATCGGCGTTTCCTTGTACGTTAAGTCCTTCTCGATATAAATAGGTTCATATTCTATCACGTGCTTATAATATGGCTTATAAGGACGCAATACCGATACATGAAATATATTATGTATTCGTTCTAGGTCTGGAGGTAATGCTATCATATAAGCTACCTCACCTACCCGTTTTAATACTTTGAAAGGTCTTATAAACCTCGGACTTAACTTCCCTTTCTTTCCAAAGCGTATCTTTCCTTTCCAGAGAGGTACCTTCAGAAAGACATAAGAGCCTACTTCGAATTCTTTATTCTCTCGATGTGAATCAGTAAACCTCTTCTGTCTGTCTTGAGCTGCTACCAAATGCATTCATATTAGTTTAACAATGTCCGCTGTTTGCTGCACCAATTCAGGTCCTAGAATTCGGCGTTCTCCCACTTCATCCCAATACAATGGCGTTCTGCATTTCCTCCCATACAAAGCTTCGTAAGGCGGCATACCTATGCTTGTATGATAACTATTGTTATACGCAAACTCTACTAATGGTTGCTGATCGTCCCAACTACCCTTGAAATCCATGACACAAGATCTTAATATATCTTCTAACGTCTGAATTGTTCTCTCGCTTTGTCCATCCGTTTGTGGATGAAACGCCATACTTAAATTCAACTGCGTTCCTAACTGCTCTTGTAGACTCGTCCAAAAGCTTAAAGTGAATCGTGGATCACGATCTGACACAATCGATACTGGTACTCCATGTCTGGAAATTATTTCCTTAATATAGAGTCTAGCTAAATGGTCTAAGTTATACTTGACCCTAATTGGCAAAAAGTGAGCCGACTTCGTCAACCGGTCCACTATTACCCAAATCGCATCATACCCCTTCTGAGTAGTCGCATCATACCCCACAAAATCCATCGTGATATTCTCCCATTTCCACTCTGGAATTTCTAATGACTGTAGGAAGCCACTTGGTCGTTGATGTTCGGCCTTAACTCTTTGACAAGTCAAGCACCTACTCACATACTCGGCTATCTCTCTCTTCATGTTCGGCCACCAGAAACTCTGTCTAAGATCTTGATACATCTTAGTGCTACCAGGATGAATCGAATATCTCAAACTATGAGCCTCTTATAATACCTGCTCCTTTAATTCCGTCTCATTCGGAACCCAAATTCTTCCTTCAAATCTTAATAATCCCTCATTATCAAGACTATACTTAATATCTTTTTCATTGGCCAGCCGCTCTTTCATCCGGTCACACTCACCAATTCTGAGTTGTACCTCCTTAACTCTCTCTATGATGGTAGATTGCATCTTCGTCGTAAATAGCATTTGTCCTACTTCACTTGGCAGCTTCACTTTCAACTCCATCCTAGCCATCTCTGTTATTAACTCAGTTTGAGCCGTTAACAAAGACAACTTTTCCCGACCCTTCCTATTTAAGGCGTTGGCAACTACATTGGCTTTTCCATGGTGATACAGGATTTCACAATCGTAATCCTTTATCAACTCCAACCATCTCCTCTGCCTCATATTCAACTTCTTCTGTGTGAAGATATATTTTAGACTCTTATGGTCCATGTATATCTCACATTTTTCCCCATAAAGATAATGTCTCCATATCTTTAGAGCAAAAACTACTGCGGCTAGTTCCAGATCATGAGTAGGGTAAACTTTCTCATAATCCTTCAACTTCCTAAATGCATACGCAACCAAGTCCTCTATGCGAAGCATCGCTATAAACTATAAAATTCCCTGAGTCATCGGGCAATGACAAAACAGGCGTTTCACTCAACCTCTTCTTCAGTTCTTTAAAATTGTCCTCGCACTTGTCAGTCCAAGCGTATTTCACCGTCTTCCTTGTTAAATTAGTCAACGGAGTAGCTATCTTCAAAAAATCCTGGATGAATCTCCGATAATAACCCGCTAACCCTAGGAATCTCCGCACCTCAGTCGGCGTTTTCGATTGTTCCCAATTCATCACAGCTTCTACCTTCGTTGGATCTACTGAGATTCCTTCATGGTCAATGACATGACCTAAAAATTGTACCTTCTCCAACCAAAATTCACACTTAGTGAATTTCGCATATAACTTCTCATTTCTTAGTGTCTCCAACACTAATCTTAGGTGTTTAGCATGATCTTCTGGCGTCTTGGAATAGACTAGAATATCATCTATATACACCACAACGAACTTGTCACAGTATTGTTTGAACACTCTGTTCATCATATCCATAAATGCAACTGGTGCATTTGTCAACCCAAACGACATCACCAGAAACTTGTAATGACCATAACGAGTCCTGAATGCTGTCTTTAGTACATCCTCCTTCCTAACCTTCAACAGATGATACCCCATTCTTAAATCTATTTTAGAAAAATACTTAACCCCTTTCAACTGTTCAAAAAGATCATCGATCCTGGACAATGGGTATTTATTCTTTATCGTTAACTTGTTCAACTCTCGGTAGTCGATACGAAGTCTTAATGATTCGTCCTTCTTCTTAACAAACAAGATTCTAGGTGCTCCCATTTACGTAAACACTCTACGGTGAGTGTACTTTTCATCGTCCAACAGTTCTTGCAACTGCACCATCAACTCCTTCATCTCCACTGGCGCCATACGATATGGTGCCCTAGAAACTAGTGCCGCTCCTGGCACGATATCTATCCCAAACTCTGTCTCCCTATCCGGCGGAAGACCCGGCAATTCACTCAGAAATACATCGGCGAATTCTCTCACTACAGGTATTTGTTCTATGGTTTCTACCACTCTCTGGGTATCAACAACATGGCACAGGTAACCTACATATCCCTTCCTCAATAATTTCCTAGTTTGTATCATGGTTAGACAACACGAACGTCCCGATGATCTATTCCCATAAAATACTACCTGAGGTTGTTTTAACGTCTTAATGTTCGCACATTTCTTTTGACAATCTATAATTGCCCCATGGTTCACTAACCAATCCATTCCGAGAATTACATTGAATTCTCCTAACTTTATCTGATGATTAATCTACCAATAATTTACAACCCAGATATCTACTTAATAACTCCTATGAACATCTTCAACAGAATTATTTCTTCGTTTGTTACCTTAATATTTAAAGGTATAGGCAACTTTTCGGGAAGTAATCCTAATCGTTTAGCAAAATCGCATGCTATAAACGAACAAGTAGCACCCGAATCAAATAGCACGTAAGCATTTATGTCGTTGATCGGAATAATACCTGCGATAACGCCCCCGATGCAAGCTGCATCTTGGATCATTATATTAAAGGTACGGCCCATCTACTACCCGATTCTGTTACCGCCCACTAATAGCTAACTTACGCCTATTAGTTCCCGATTTTTTCGACCGTCCCCTTCTTCTAAGGCAGTTCTTTGCCATATGGTGGTTGACCCACACACAAAGCATCCATGATTTTTTCGGACTTTCGGGACAGTTAGGCTTAATGTGCCCCTCCCATCCATTGGGCCAGTAACAGACGGCCTTCCCTCGAGAGACAGACTCCTAAGTGAGTCTTCCCACAGTCTTGCAGCCTCCATCCTCCTCTCTTGGTCTCCTTGCTTCACTCCAAAGATTCCCAGAGCTAAACACCTTCCTCTTCTATCCTCGCCACTCTGGCTGGCTCCTTCAATCTTTACTCCCCATCTATTTTACCCTTGCTCTTCTTGTCCTTGTGGTATTGACTCAGAGCCTCACTACCACCACCTTCTACGATTATCGTCTTCTTCTAAAATGGTTCCAAAAGAAGTACTTTTGAAACACCTGAAATACTTTATAGAGCTGTGGTTTCAAGCCACCTTTCGAACTGTCAGCGCCTTCCTAATCTCTGCAGATCCACTTGGTGTGGAAGCGAACCTCGCCGATTCATTAAACTTGGCAACAGATTGGGGAACCGACATGTCCCCTTGTTTCAACTCGAGAAACCGCATCTCCATCCTCCCTTCCATGCTCGTGGGAAAGTAGTTCTCGAATAATATCTCCTTGAACCTCTCCCACGTCAGATTCGCTATCCCGGCCCTAGCCTGATTAGCTTCCCACCAAAAGTTGGCCTCTCCCTTCATCATATAGGTTGCAAAGGCAACCTTTTGGCCCTCGTCAACATTTTCTATCACAAATGTTTTCTCTATTTCCTTTACCCCACGTTTGGGTTTCAATAGGGTCCGTAGTTCCTTTGAACTTCGGCAGACCCACGCTTTTGAAATCCTTAAAGGTAGTAGCCCGTGCTACTCCTGGATTTACGGGGATATTAGCCCCTATTCTATTAAAGGCAGCTGTTAATAAATTAACAAACTCCCGCATTGGGTTAACCGGACTTCCTCCTGATTGATTAACGTTAGCACCTTGATTACGTTGCACTCTTCTCGGCTGCATTTTGCTGATACAATAAACACATTTCGTTATTATTCCTTTCTTTATTAGTTATTATTTACTAATAAACAATAACTTCAACATCCACTACTCATTGATTTCCATAAAAAGGCTTATATTCATTCTTCGTAGTATAATACTACATCGGTTACATTACACAGCCTAAGCTGATTACATTACTTTTTCGCTATCACTTTCCAAAATTTGGGATTTACAAAAGACTACCCTTTACTATACAAAGAGGGCTTTACGTCACTACTAGTTACAAAATATTTACATACTACTCTAGCTACTGCTAGTCTACATCTGCCTCAAGGCATTATTGAAATCGGCCTTGGCAAGACCGACAATAATATCATGGCTGATAGTATGCCGCTTCTGCCCCGCCTCTATAGGATAACCAGCTACCTGCTGCTGGAAATCTGTGTGAGAACTCCTATGAATATAGGACATTCTCCCTATCTTCTGAAGTTTGATCTTTAGCTCCTCCTTGAGCCCAAAGACCTCATGTTTCAGCTCGTGGACTTTGTCCTTAGCCAAAATCCTCTCATCATGTTCTTGCTCCCACATGGACTTGACATCAGTCTTGTCCTCTATAACAGTTTGGAGCTCTGCCTTCAGCTCCTTGACCACCTGACAATAATGAATATTTCTATCCAATACTGACATGAACAGAGACATCATCGACCCTCCAGAAGCTATCTCCGCTACTATAGCTAGTGGATTAAAAGACATTGTCTCCACTTCCTCCTCTATCATCCCATCGAATACTGACATGTAGTCAGCATCATCTGAGTCTCTAGACTCAATAACTACCACCTCTGGATCTGCTACTATGGGGTTCGGTAAAACCTCTATTTGGTTCACCGAGTCTTCACTAATGGCTTGACCATCTACATACATTCCGTTTACTCCTGACATCTACACAAAACAATTAAGTTGATTAGTACACGTCAGTAGAATAATAAAAACATATAACATAATCATAATGCATTTTTATAAGGTTAATTTCTTCTTTGACTTCTCTTAAGGTTATGACTTAAGGTTTTTAATCCCCCTTAAGTTTTATAACCTAATGCTCTGATACCAACCTGTGACGCCCCCAAATCCGGGTATCTTCTAACTCGACAGATGGTGCTACACGATACTACCATTCACACATACATTCAATTGAAAAGTCTCCAATGAGCGAATATGTCTTCTATATATTCAAAATAATATTATATTTCCCTAGGTTCTTTATAACCCATACATTTGTTCTTGTCATAGTATCAAATATATTACAATCGTTCACCTATACTATTACATAAGAACTCTAAGGGTTCGTCTTCGCTTTTCCCTTATCCTTGTCGGAGCCTTCGGTCCGCTCGATCTTAGCTGTGTTCATATGGTTCAAGCAAGAGTGAGCATGACTAGCTCAGCAACACTACTAAAAAAATGGTCATCTGTGATGGCAAAAATTCATCACAAAAACTAAAAAAACCATCACGAAAGGTTTACGTGATGGTTTTAAGCATCACGATGGCCGTCTTGTATACGCCCATCATGAAATGTTTTACGTGATGGTTTTGGCAATCACCAAAACATTCGATCCTTTTGTGATGGCCGAAGCAATCACATCTTTTGATGGTCAAAACAATCACCAATTATTTGTGATGGCCGAAGCAATCACATCTTTTTGTGATGGCCAAAACAATCACCAATTATTTGTGATGGCCAAAGCAATCACATTCTTTTGTGATGGGATAAGTCTCTTGTGATGGCTAAAGCAATCACAATTATCCCTATTTTTGTAACCTTTTTATACGTTTTGGTGATAGTAAAGCCATCACCAAATTCCTATATTAAAATATATTTAATTGCCAATTTTATATTTTAAATCTATAAATGACATAAATTACAATAAATTTGAAGCGTAAAATCATACAAATTTATTAAAATGAAGAAATTTGATCCATTTAATTAAAAATAAATTCATAACCAACTAGTTAAATAAGTAACTACATGTCATAGGTTCATCAAACAATTAACAAACCCAACATCTATCAAAGAACCCTAAACTAATAAAATTGATAAGTAAAGCAATGCTAAATCATCCTGAATTCTCCATGGAGTTCTCTTGAGAGTCATCATCATTTGCATTGTCATTCTCAGCATGTGTGGTTGAGTTATTCGTTGGAATATCAGCTGATGCATTTGATGAAACAAACAAATCATTTGGATCTATAGGAGGATCAAGTGCAAGTGTTTCAGCCATATTTTTTGCGTATTGATGAATATAAGTCATGTAGCTTTCCATTTTCTTTAATTTAATATAGTTCTCATCTTCAAACAAAAATGGACAATACGAACCACGGCGAGAACTCCATTTTTCCCTTGGTCGACCAACAAGTCTACCCTTTTTGACGCCTCCAACAGTTTCCTGCCATGTCTCCAAATTTGGATCATCTAACTCATTCACGGGCTTATCTATATCACCATGTTTGGCTAAAAGTCTTCTCTCATAATCATCTTATACAATGCATAAAATATGTATATATAATTAACGATACTCATAACTAATTGCGAAAAGAACGAACAACAATCTTCACTTTCACATGAGTAAACAAAGTTTATAATTTTACGAGAGAAAATCATACCAATTTCCTCTTTGCTTCATCACAAACCCACGTTTTTTCCTCGCTACCCTTCTCCTTCCTCATATGAGTTTGTTTATATAACTCATATTGCGTTGGCGGACGATGCAGTCTTTGTTTCTAAGACAAAACAAGCAAAATAATAATTATTTTAATTAAAAACATTAACATTAAAAATAAGCAATACATACTTGTAATCAAAATGTTTTAAATATCAATTCCTCTTATAGATTTAACTTGTAATCAACCAAGAATAATCAAAAGTATCATTATGGCCCTCCTAATGTGTCCATGTAGCAGAACACCTCATTTGTAACAAAAGAAAATGAGCTTCAATAGATATTGTTTAGATAAATACTTCATTATTCATTATCGAGCAGTCAAAGTAATTATACTCAACAAAGCCTTGTCCAAGATATCTGGCAGTGGTCAAATGAATCCAATGTTGCCATAGCGCGACACGCTACCATATTGTTCCTTGTAGAAAATCAATGTTGTTTTTCAGTCTTTGCTTTTCCCTAACATAATTTTTCAATGTACACTACAAAGTTTGTTACCCATGACCAAAATACCAAACTCACTTATCAATTCACTTCCAGTATGGTGTAACTTTCACTTCTCACAATTGTACCCATGTTAAGTTTATCATTCTTATAAGTAACATCTAAGGGCAACCCACTCACAGTAATTAAAAGAAACTGAAAGGAGGGTAGGATCATATTAAGTTCAAATTAAGCACGTCTGTCAATGGTTTACAAAGGATAAAAGCCACAACGCCATAACACGGCTAAAGGCAAAGTCCTAAAACACGACTTGGGTGACGTTCCACTTAATCAGAAATCAATCTTAATCTATCTCATCTAGTAAGATGGCATGAATGTTTAAAAGCATATTAAATATATCTTTACAGATAAATTACTACATATATGATCTCATGAAGTTACTGTATTAGGTAGGGGTTCTACCCAAAATTATGAGCCGACAGGTTTCTTCCTGAATGGCAGTCTTTGTTAAGACAATATAATGTTCAGATTTATCAAACTGTTCTAAGAAGTAAGAACGATTATGATTATCTGTAGCAGATTGATATGCTGTTTTAAAATGATTACTGTTTTCAGTATGATAATCTAAAAGTTCTAATAAAGAGACATAATAATTAACAGAAGCAATAATTAAGACTTACAGAAGAGTCTTGGATATCTTCAAATTCCAGATTTATATATATATCAAATATTTTACAGAAAGAGGTAAAGAGAATACAGAGAGAAAATTGTAAAAAGAGTTCTGCCTCAGCAAGGGTGAGGTCTCCCTTATTTATAGAAAAGAAGATAAGAAAGGATCTGGCGTGTCCTTGGTAGTGGAGCGGTAATCCTTATCTTTTCTTCTTTAACTCTCAGCCGTAGGAAGTGGAGGATAAGAAACAAGCTGTCGGCTAAGTGGGAATACTGTAGTGGACAGGTGGTTGTCTGCTTCTAATAATAGAGGGATGCATTATTGCTGGTGGAAATACTGTATTTGTTTTCTTCTGATTATTGGTGCTGTAGTGGGAAAACTTTATGACTTTCCTTTTCCCTTTTTATCCTGTGCCATTTTCTCAGAAATCATTGAAGTGAGGGAATCCCAAAAATCTCCCATGGTAGGTTCTGGTTCTTGGCTTTCTCCGGCTAAGATGTTGAATTGGTTGTCATCCTGTTCAGATTCATCATCATCGCTAACTGTTTTCATAGAAACGTCATCATGGACTAAAGACTGTAGGAATTGTGTCTTCATATAATCCATGGTTTTCACTATGAGTTCAGTTTCATTTAGATTTGGAAATTTCTGTTTCAAGTTTGCTTGGATTTTGACAAAAGGATTAACTGGTACAGGAAGGTTTTGAGGTAAAACATCTAAACAAGCCTGAGTATGATCTTTTATGGATTTGAGAAGTTTTGGTAAATTGGGATTAAGTCCTTCGTCCCACCATTTGGTAAAAAATACCCTTTTAAGACGGGAAATTTTATTCTGGTAATCACATTGGAAGTCCCATTTCCATATCCAAGGAATACTGAAACGAATTATAAAATGGGCGATAATTTAAGCGTTGACAAATCTTTGTTTCTTGGTAAATGGGCGTATAAGCTACCTGCCATTCTTTGAATCTTTGTTTGAGCAGGATTAGGTAGGGTTTCAAGAGTGATACCAAATTTATCCCACCAACGAAAAATCGATTTGGAAATTTCGTTTTCGAGAACATCGGAGGCGAGATACGGATAAACCAACTATGATTATGAATTGGATTACGATAATAAAATACTTGTGTGAAGGAATCGATATAATCCGTTCGGTTTACTGTTGGTGACTAGATTCGTTTACGGTAGTCAAGAATGCGATTAGCAAGAGGCGTGATCGGCTCTTGATTCTTAAAGGATGATGATTTTGGGATAATATGCTAAATGATAAACAGAGATAAATGTAAGTCCTGGTTAAAGCCTACTGAGGAAGAAATAGATCCTATTACTAGACTTAAACCGAAAGGAAGGACGCTTGTTACACTTTAGTTCAAGCGGTCCTCCATCATTTTGTTGGATCGCTACCGGATTAAAAAGTCTTGATTAAAAGAGGACTTATGAATATCGATAGAAGTAGAGAACTTCTACAACCTTCAAGTTATCCGTGTAGATTCCGTCCGATGATGTTCAAAAACGAAATTTCCAACTGATTTTTCGTTTGGTGGGATAAATTTGGTATCACTCTTGAAACCCTACCTAATCCTGCTCAAACAAAGATTCAAAGAATGGCAGAAGCTTATGCCCATTTACCAAGAAACAAAGATTTGTCAATGCTTAAATTACTGGCCCATTTTATAATTCGTTTCAGTATTCCTTGGATATGGAAATGGGACTTCCAATGTGACTACCAGAATAAAATTCTCCGTCTTAAAAGGGTATTTTTTACCAAATGGTGGGACAAAGGACTTAATCCCAATTTACCAGAACTTCTCAAATCCATAAAGGATCATACTCAGGCTTGTTTAGATGTTTTACCCCAAAGCCTTCCTGTACCAGTTAATCCTTTTGTCAAAATCCAGGAAGACTTGAAACAGAAATTTCCAAATCTAAATGAAACTGAACTCATAGTGAAAACTATGGATTATATGAAGACACAATTCCTACAGTCTTTAGTCCATGATGACGTTTCTATGAAAACAGTTAGTGATGATGATGAATCTGAACATGATGACAACCAATTCAACATCTTAGACGGAGAAAGCCAAGAACCAGAGCCTACCATGGGAGACTTTTGGGATTCCCTCACTTCAATGATTTCTGAGAAAATGGCACAGGACAAAAAGGGAAAAGGAAAGTCATAAAGTTTTCCCACTACAGCACCAATAATCAGAAGAAAACAAATACAGTATTTCCACCAGCAATAATGCATCCCTCTATTATTAGAAGCGCATAACCACCACTCCACCACTACAAGATTCCCACTTAGCCGACAGCTTGTTACTTATCCTCCACTTTCTACGGCTGAGAGTTAAAGAAGAAAAGATAAGGATTACCGCTCCACTACCAAGGACACGCCAGATCCTTTCTTATCTTCTTTTCTATAAATAAGGGAGACTCTCACCCGCCGAGGCGTAACTCTTTTTACAATTTTCTCTCTGTATTCTCTTTACCTCTTTTTGTAAAATATTTAATATATATATAAATCCGGAATTTGAAGATATCCAAGACTCTTCTGTAAGTCTTAATTATTGCTTCTATTAATTATTATGTCTCTTTATTAGAACTTTTAGATTATCATACTGAAAACAGTAATCATTTTAAAACAGCATATCAATCTGCTACAGATAATCATAATCGTTCTTACTTCTTAGAACAGTTTGATAAATCTGAACATTATATTGTCTTAACAAAGACCCGCTTATTCAGAAGAAAACCGCTTTACCATAATTTTGGGTAGAACCCCTACCTAATACAGTAACTTCATGAGATCATATATGTAGTAATTTATCTGTAAAGATATATTTAATATGCTTTTAAACATTCATGCCATCTTACTAGATGAGATAGATTAAGATTGATTTCTGATTAAGTGGAACGTCACCCAAGTCGTGTTTTAGGACTTTGCCTTTAGCCGTGTTATGGCGTTGTGGCTTTTATCCTTTGTAAACCATTGACAGACGTGCTTAATTTGAACTTAATATGATCCTACCCTCCTTTGGTATCAGAACCATGATGAGTTTATTGTCATATTAAAAAATATGTTACTCATAAATTATGCATATATGATCACTTTGAAAAATGACTGATTTTTCTACTTCATCTCAGAATAACAAGAGCAATGATACTTGACTTCTACTTCTTAAGCAATCGAACTTATCAGATATCAGGATGTTAAGGAAGCTCTTGATAAATGGACCCTTCCTAAAATCAAAACAGAAACTATTATAACAGAAAATTAAATAATTAATGGCTCTGTAATTTGCCATTCAGTAGTTGTTAGTATCATATAGTTATTCAAAATGTACATACATAAAATCTCCAACATAAAGGTGAACGTACCTTGCAAATAGAAGTATCAAAAAGTTGGTAAGCAGCATGGTAGTCCATAAGTGGACAACAAACATATATGTTGTGCATATTCTGGTGCATAATGTCATAGAATGTATGAGACGACATTGAACAAAAAAGATAATTAGAATGTATATAAACAAAATTTTAGTATGTATATTATATTTAAAGTCAAAAAACTTGTTATGACCCATCAGCATGCCTCATTTTTAACACAATCCATCAATTAACTCTCAAGTATAACTAACACGCACATAAATGACATTCATGAAGTACTACCAATGAACTGATCCAACTATAGTAATACAAAATGAAATAGTGGTCACTCACAAATATTTTATCAAACACCTAAATGACATAAGTTACTTGATAGAGTTTCATTAAAAATTTCACAAAAGGTTGTTGACTCAAACATTCAGTCCAAAGAATCAATCGATAATTTCAGTTGCTCGAAAAAATTATTGAGGATAAAGTTGATTATATCAACACTGCTACATAATGAAACATTTCAAAAGTATTAGAAAGTTTACCATCAATAAAACAAAGAAAATCAAAAACTAAAATCCCAAGTCAATATAAAACAACAAAAATAGGAAAAGAGAAGAAAATTACAGTAGTTGCTCTCAATCAGACCACCCAAGGAAAAAGGCAAAAATAATCAAGAATTAAATTGTAAAACAGAAGGACAGGAAATTGAATAATACACAAATAACAGTCAATCCAAATATGATAATCAAACAAACACCCCATTTAAGAGCAACATTGCTACTTGCAATTAAGGGTTTTAAACGGAAGAAACAACCTTACTGTAAGAACCAATTTCAAATACAGAGTGAACTAATTGAATAGTAATAGTGAATTAAGAGCAAATTGAATAGTAGCAAAATGTGATAATCCAACAAAAACCCCATTGAAGAACAACATTGGTAATCGAAATTAAGGGTTTTAAACAAAAGAAACAGTTAGGCATTACAATAGTGAATCAAGAAATTAGAAGAATTAATACACAGACAGATCTTGAAGGGTAAGAAAATGGGTTTTTAGGAACTCCACAGTTTCTGGCAATTGAATAATACCCAAATAACAAGTCGAGACAAATATACAAAAACCCCATTGAAGAACAACATTGGTACTTGAAATTAAGGGTTTTAAGCAGAAGAAACAACATTACCGTAAGAACATATTACAAGAAAGACTAAGCAAATTGAATACTGTTAGTAAATCAAGAATTTAGAGAAATTAACATAAAGATCATGAAGGGTAAGAAAAAGGGGATTTAGAAAACCTGTATAAAGCAGTCATGAAACATAAGACGCAATAACTGAGCAGGAGTTCGCGTCTCTTCTGCCATAACACGATTGACGGATGCCCACACTATCATAGCCATAAACACTCAAATTTCACATCATCTACATGTAAACCAGTCCTAAGATATCAAAATCTTCTCTACACATTCACTTATTTCTCAATAAAAAATTAGGGTAAATAATTTTTGAAGTGAAGCAAAATGTAGAACCTAATTTATATAACAAAAGAAATTACTCAATAGAAAACTACTTACACACATATATTAACAGAATACAATATAAGAATCAATTCTGACGGACCAGAGATTGATTTGGTGATTCCAGTTTGCGAAGAAGATGTATATGATTTAGAGACGATGGAGAGTCGAAGATCGAGAAAGAAGATGGAGATGAAGAGATTCGATGATGATAATGGCTACGATGATGATGTAGAGCCGATGACGATGATGAGCAGTATCAGTGAGCAGTGGAGACGACTGACGAGCCTGGAGAGCGGAGAGTGGAGAGTGGAGAGAGACAGAGTGGCAATAGAGTAGAAACGCTGGCATTTTGATTTGGGAATAAATGGATAACGGCAGAACCCACTACCAGAACAATTAGGGAAATGGAATAAAGGCTTTAATCTTTATTCAATTTATTTAAAACAAAATAGCTACCAATTTTATCTGTGGCAAAAATTTTTTTAAAGGATAATATATAGTGAATAATAATTTCTTCACTAATAGATTTTTTTCTCACAAATTTTTATCATAAATTGAAACCAAAAATACTTCTATCACCTCAATTTTGCGAGAGAAAAAATATAAATTGTGAATGATGTTTCTTTCGCTAATAACTATATTGTCACTGTATTTTTTTCTTTCACTGTTCCTTCGCTATAAAGCTCCTCAGGTGAAGGAAGAAATTCCTTCACAAAATTTCCTTCGCTACATTCGTAATAGTTTTTAGTGATTGACCGTCACAAATAGTTTTTAGTGATGGAAAAATTAACCACTACTAGGAGTCGTCATCTATATTATTATTTTGTGATTGTTGAAAAAGTCCATCATATAATTCCATTTTTTGAGATTATTTTAACACTCTGTTTCTGAGTTTTAAAATGGATAGAAAAGAAAAGAAATGGACAGTAAAGTTAAGTTTTTTTTCCAATTTTTATGTTTCTGAGTTTTTTAATAAACGGGAAAGAAAAGAAATTGATAGAAAACTTGGCCACTTTTCCTGCCAAAGTTTTTCGTCCAAAATTGGCCTGATTTGGACGGAAAAGAAATTGGAATAAGTAACATTTCTATAATTCTTATATTATCCTCAACTTTTAATATAATAAATTTTAAATTACAACTCATGTCCTCAATTTTAAAGTTTCTATTCTTTTGTATTAAAAACTCAGAAACAACACAAAGAAAAACTTCAAGTTTTCTATTCTTTTCTTTTCTGTTCTAATTTAAGTTTTCTATTATTTTCTTTTCTGTTCAAAACTCAGAAATAGAGTGTAAATGTAATCATAAAGGTCCATCACATGTGGTTTTTTTTCGTGATGGTCTTAGCTGTCACCAAAGATTATTTTGAACTTTTTTCTTTATGATGGCTTAAATGCAATCACGTTAAGGAGAAATATATAGGTGATGGTTTCGTGCCATCTCAAAAATTAAAAATTAATTTTGGACAATATTTGGTGATTGAAATAGCCGTCACACATATATATATCCATGATGGCAAAATTAAACATCACCAGAGCCATCATATATATACTATTTTTTGTGATGGCTCAAATAATCCATCACGAAATATTATCAATTGTGATTGCTTTTGAAAATCGTCACTAGGATCCATCACGTATGCTTGATTATCTATTATTTTGTGATTGCTTAAAAAGTCCATCACAAATTACTATCTTTTGTGATTGTTTTTAAAAGCTGTCACAAAGTTCCATCACGTATTCTTATTTTTCTAGTAGTGCAAGTACTACAATTCTAATAAACAACATGCTTGAAACATAGAACTCATATATCTTTAGTAACTGAACAATAGTTACAAAGTACTATCGATAATTCAAAATAACACTTCTTTTCATTCAAAACATTTTACAACAACAATATTCAGTAAAACATTAGTTTCGGTCCAAGACCTTGAGCATTTCATAAGTTCTTTTGAAAAGGACGTCCCAACACTAAGTTCGTAAGTCCAACATTACTTACGAGCACTTCTGGGTGATCAGCCCA
This sequence comes from Panax quinquefolius, assembly GCA_020205615.1. Classification (NCBI taxonomy): domain Eukaryota; kingdom Viridiplantae; phylum Streptophyta; class Magnoliopsida; order Apiales; family Araliaceae; genus Panax; species Panax quinquefolius. The sequence goes on from CM035153.1 coordinate 79,043,182, forward strand.
TAGTACTCTATGTTAATCAACACTACATACATTAAACGTGTATACGTTTAAGTTGTGGCAACCTCACGTGCATGTCGTTAAATGACAAAAACATTTTTAGCATACTCGGTGTAACGCCCCCATATCCATACTCCCACAGTATCTGATATGGTGTTTACAAAAAAACAACATAATGCTTTTAAATCTATACACCCATGGTATCTGATCATAAGATTACATTAAATAAAGGGACTATCAGATACAATTCTCATAGATTCAAGATTCACAGTATCCCATAATAATTGGTAATTCTCAAGAGAACTATTACTGTGTTTGGATACCCTCACTTAAATATATGAACTGTATCTGTTACTAGAGTCTATCTATCCAAAATTCAGAGTACTAGTAATAACATGAACAGTCCATTTTAATAATACCCTCACCCAGATGTATAGTTTAAGCCAACGAATTTATACTATCGTATCGATAGTAACTATTTATCTGAAATCCAGAGTTTTAATAACAACATGAACAGTCCATGCTATTAATACCCTCACTCAGCTAAATAGTTCCCAAGGATCTCAACTAGATTTAAAGAAGTCTAATTTTACATCTATATATGTAAGAAAACACGGTTGCGAAAATAAAAGATGTTATATATATCATAATATTAAGATTCGATTACATGATTCTTATAACGAGTTCTTATTATAAGTTATTCAAACAAACAAGAATATAATCTATTCTACGTAGGGACGCTTCCCTTTATCTACTCCAGAAGTTCTAGGCTTACCATCTAAAACTGCAAAGGGAATAATTTGCAAGGGTGAGCTATGACATGCTCAGCAAGTTGTGTATTTATAACAATATAGGATTTGAAGAATTATAACAATTCAAATGTCAACTGATAGTTGTTACCATTTATGGAATTTTAACTTCACCATTTCTAGAATTTTTCTTATTTTTTTCAATCACAAAGACTTAGAAATTTTATTTAGATGTGAGATAAGGGATCAGCCTATTAAACATCCTAGGAGTATGCATATCACCTACAGTGCTCAAGATACACTTACAATTTATTGTTAATATATGGATTGACTAAACTTCGCTCCCTTACGGGATACTCAACTTCAGTATAAGATTGTCTTACCAAAACAATTTGGTTTGACACAATAGTTTATGCTCAATAAACAATATCATATGGATAACAATTCATTTCTTAGTTATGCTGGAACTATAGCAATAACTTTTCAATAATAAGGTAATTCAACTGTAGGTGTAAGATATTATATCAACAACATATCAAGATAAGAATCTTGTCAAACAATAAACAGGGTTTACAAAATTTGCTTTTTAAGGATAGAGAACTTGCGAAAGTAATAACTTGGGTATAGGAAACTTGCCTGAGCGTAGATCAGTCAAGTTATGCTATTCAAACGTTAATAAGTACCTACGATATTCATATAAATAAATCTAACACGTTAATATTGATAACAATATTCAATTATAACATTTATTTAATATCGGGTTAGATTTGAATAGGGTTTAGTATTTAATACCCTTGTCATAAGGACTAAATTTTATTTATCCATTATAATATTTTTTTAGAATTTTTAAAGTACTTAAAATATTTATTTATCCTTTAAATGATTTTTAAATCATTTATTTCTATTTATAAGTAATTAATATTTACCTAAAATTTTACAAATACGTTGAGTATTATTATTAAATAATTTATATTCACTTATTATTATTTTTATATCATTAATAATATTTTTCCATAATTATTTAGTATTTATAAATAATTATTCTAATTTCTTTATTAATAAGTAAATTCTTAATAATAATAAAATAATATAAAATAATTATTCTATTTATGTAAAAATATCGTAATTTAATTATAATAACTTAATATAATTTTTTATCATGTTATTATATTTATTTATTAATTATTTCTAATTTTTTTAATTTATTTTTAAAGAAAATAATTTTGCATCATCGCTAAAGCTCTATATAGTGACGAAAGTGTCGTCAGTAGGTGTTCTTGAATTTTAAAAGGGTAATTTGTTGGTCATGGTCGAGTGACCGGTTTGACCATCAAATAACTCGTTCATCGGTAATGATTTTGGTTAGATCAAGTATTGGTGTCAGTAGTACTCATACAATAAGACAAGATCAAGCAATAAATGTGCTTTAATCTACATCTAACAAGAGATTATAAAGGTTCAAAGTTTCTTTGTCGAAAGCTTTCTTGGGTTTCTAGACAACCCGAGCGATGTGGTAACGGCCACGTCAACGATTTTGTGGCTTCAATAACTTTGATTACATGTATTAGATGTATGTGTGTTTGTTGTAATAATGTAGTCTATATGTCAGAGTACATATATATAACATTAACATGAACAAATCTTAATTCTAAGGTCTCTATTTATGTTGGTCAAAGTACAGCTACCAATTGTTCTTCGTGTTCTTCAGTTTTCTGGAAAACCTAGAAAACTCGGTCATGCTCGGTCAACTACTTTTGACCAATAATTTCGGAAATCCTATGAGTTATTTGTTTGATTGAAGATCGTAGATATGTAGTATGTATAACAGGGTACTAATCTATAACAAAAACATAAACAATTAACAATCAAAAGATGATTAAACAGGTCGGTCAAAGTAGCCGGTTCGACTGTTCTTGAGTTTTCTGGGCAACCCAGAAAACCAAAATCTGTGAACGGTCAACCCACTTAGACTGCTTATAACTTGAAATATACGGTTCATCTGAACCTGATTTCTTTTCCAGATTGAAGACCTACTAACAGACTACAAATACCAATCGATTATCAGACCAAAACATAAACACACACGAATCTACAAGCTCTGACATTCGACTGTCAGACCAAGTTTTACAAAATTCCCAAATTTCATAAAACACTTAATTAAGGTATCTAGATGTTATGAAAATGTGTTCTACCAATCTAAAATACTTTCTAACATCCTAATACATAATTCTAAACATCTAAACAACAAATCTAACATAAGATCAATGAGAAATTTATAAACTAGGGTTTGCACCTTTTCTTGAGCAATTTATGATTCTAGCTTCTGATGTTGTTGTTGCTATCAATCAGGCTTGATATGGTAGGTTTATAAGTGTATCTTGGCTTTGAGAATTTGTGAGTTTGCTCAGCCCTAAGGTTCCTATTTATAGAATTCTTTAACTTGACTTTTTGGTCATTTTTCCACCTACTTGCCTCTATAAAGATCTGATTTGTGACTCTTCTGCTGCTTGGGAGTTTAGAAGCATGTCATGTGATGTTTTGGAACTTGAAATGGTGACTCTCAACCTACTTGTGATCTAGTTGATCAAATTAGTAGCTTAATTAGGCTTAAATCTTCACTAATCTTGATTAGGGTTTTGTTTCTAATGATTAGGAATGTTAAGTAATGTTAATTAGTACCTAATTGAAGTTTACTAACCATGATTAGGTGTTATCATAAGCTAATTAGGGTTAAATTAGCTAATTAGGGTTTAATTAATAAACTAGGATTAGGGTTTTGCTAATTAGGGTTAGGGTTTGTTAACCTAGGTTTACTAACCTAAATTTCTCACTAATCCTAACAAGCACGACAAAGCGTTTTGTCAGTGTAAGCACGACAAAGCAACAAAAAAAAATTAAGCACGAGGTGTCAAGCACGACGTTTTTCGGATAAAAATTTATTTGGTCAATTTTGTCAAACCAAGTATATAATGACACATAACACTTTCAGAACAGAGAAATTTTATTTTATATAACGGGATTTAACATACGAGTCTTATTAGGGTTTTGGGTTTTTACACTCGGTCATCGATTAAAAACCACACCAATATAGCTCGGTAAACATTAATCATGCTTGACAGAATCATAATATAAGTCTAGCTAAAAGAATTGGCTTTGACTTCATCATTCAAGACTTCATGCGAAAGAATACATGAATTACACAGCTTGTCCAGAATGAACTAGAACAAGGGTTAGAATACTTGCCTTTAGCATCTGCTTACTGATTATCACACATACACTTTAAGTCTCTAAGTCTCTACAATACATGATCATATAACATACCACATTAGGTCTTATATAATCAAGTAAGTATATTATTATATCTTACCCTTCATCTCAATCTAAAATCTAACTTAGATCTGTTATTATAGTTTCTGGCTTTTCATTACGTCATTCACATTACGTTCACATTCAATTGATTATCAACCTTTAATCATCATGCATTAAGTGTCTAACAATGCCTTAACAATGCTATATTGACACCTTAGTTCATTACTAATGAGTTATGTTTCCTTCTATACTTGTAAACATTCTTGTCTGTTAAAACTTTGGATCTGAAATAGTATTTCACACTTACTTAGCTCTTCATCTCATGCCATGCATGTGAGTTAAAGATGATGCCTTAACACACATTACGGTATTAAGCAAAGACCACTCATTTGGCCTTGGGTCAGGCATGCATGGCCAACTCTCAGGCTCTCGACTAGTTTGCAAAACTTGAAAATTTTACGAAACTCCCAGACTCATAACTTCTTCGTTATAAGTCCGAATTGGCTCGTTCAAAAGCCTACGGTTCACAAATTACATACTATATACGTTCATTCAAGAATTTTATCTATTTGACTTCGTTTCCTAAAAATTCACCTATTAGTTCATTTTTAACGAAAATGATAAACGTTCGTGAACGTTCAACGCTCGTTTCTTCGTTCTAAGTCGGAATTCGGTCATTTTCGAGTCCGCAACTCTATAATGACAAATATGACTTATTTCCATTGAAAATAAACGTTTCCGACTCCAAACACAAAATATGACTTCCATTCTGAGAATTTCACGAATTCGACGATTATCGTCTAATCGTGTGAATTTCGGCTAAGCTTCATTACTAATCGTTCTAAATGGATTTTAATCAACACATGAACAATTCAAGTTACTTATTACACCAACTTATTGACAAAGTAGGTTTTGACTTATTCTCATAAGTCAATGACTTATTTAACTTATGAACTATAAATTCTCATGCTTAGGACTTACTATGAACTTAAGTCCATCAATCAATGTTCTCATACTGTATTGAACATACTAACATCACATGACAAACATATGATAAGTTCTTCACAAGTTTATCAATTTTTTTAGGTTCAAGTTGCTTATTCAACTTATTCGGCTTAAGTTCGTTCATCAATGACTTCTTATATGTTCTTAGCATACAATCCCACTTCTCTATCAATCCTATCATGGTAGAGATAAAGATATAATAGACAAGAGTCTTACCCTTGAAGACTATTACTTCACTTCTCTTTGGAAAATCTAGCAAAGGTTGAAATGACTTATAAGTGCTTATGTGGCTTATTCTCTCTAACAATTAAGTTGCTTATCTTGAGAGGATTTGGGATAAATTGAACAACCAACAAATGAAAAATCAAGCCTTCTATTTATAGGAAACTCAAAGTAAGGGCTTATTAGTCTTTTGGACCATCCCACCTCCTTATTTACTTCCTCAACTTCTACCTCCTTACTATTCATTACCTAGCAACCAAGTAAACTTGCTAGTTACTTCTATTTCTTGGCCATCACAACACTTGGTCACCACACAAAATGTTTGCCCATCAAGTCTACCCATTTCTCACTTGGTTTGTCCCATGGGTCATAGCTTAATCCCCTTGCGCTTGCTAATTAATCTAGCTAATTTCTTGTTGGGCTTATACTACAATAGATTGAACTTATGATTTATCAAACACTTGGGCTTGAGTATCACATTCTATTGGACTTCTATCATTAAGCTAATAATCCTACAAGTCCATTACATTTAATTAACAACTTAACATATATACACCACGTATAATTCTCGTATGCTAGCTCGTATATTTATTCGTAATATACGTTATTCCATTCTCCATACATAATAGTATAATACGTCGTATTATACTTACGTTCATTACTTCATATAATGCATACGCATCATATGATTTCAACTTTCTTTCCTAAACGCTTAATAAACCTAACGTTCCCAAATTAAGTCCGCATGCGAAATATTACGTTTTCCATACTTAGGTTATTATTACATAATCCATCTCATATTGATATTATAACATTACGCATTTCTCGGAAATTTAAAAATATTTTCCGAGCAGAAATCGATGAATAGTTTTTTTCAGAAAATTTCTCGGAAAGCTTTTATTTTCGTTTCAGAACACTTTAATTCTCCCACGTAGTTAAAATACTACGGCTTTCCGACATTTCTAGGTTATAGAACGACATTCATCTTATCAACACGTAGTAATAATAAATAATATTATTTTATTCATTATTAAAAGTATTTATAAAAGGTTCAATTTTCTGGGGCGTTGCAGGAAAAATGATAACCATCGTGGGGGAAATTATCATGCCAAGAATGGTAACCACTTCGGTGGTAATCATAGCCAAGATAATAGAAGTGAAAATTTAAAGAAGAGAAGGTTCAATAATGATGGAAAGACAGCAGCACCAACACCCGTTTCAAAGGAAGAAGAACGACCACCGGTCGTATGTTTCAAATGCGGACAGGAGGGACACATCCATTCAAACTCAGACGTAAAGAATCCAAAGCGTATTTTAAATGAGGAAGAGAAGGTCACCTAGCTCGATTTTGTTATGTAGTGAAGTCAAGTCCAGCTGAGATAATGATGTCAAAGGATGTCTCAACCAAGTCAAAACTGGTAGTTTAAGTGAGAGCGTTTATCAAGGAACCCGAACGAGGTTATTATGGGTAAGCTTATCATAAACTCTAGCGAAGTCTATACCTTGTTAGATACCGGTTCTACCCACTCTTTTATTTCACCTAGTTGTGTTCAATGTTTGAACATAACTTTGGAGAAATTAGACTTTGACTTATCGATTGAAACTCTGTTAGGAGAAACCTTCGTTACATCCACTGTTTATAAATCTTGTTTAATTCAAATCGACACTTTCACGTTACCTGTCGATCATATCTCTTTGAAAATACTTGCCTTTGATGTGATTTTAGGAATCGATTGGTTAACTACTCATCCTGCCAAAATTGATTATTTTTGTAAGGTTGTTAGGTTTCATATTCCTAACAAACCTATTATGCGAATTCTAGCAACCAAACCACTAAATTCAATCACTGTTATATTAAGCCATAAGTAAAGAGCCTCGAACCTTTCGTTGGTGACTTCCTTGTGTGGAATGCACCTAAGCCAGACTTTCCGTAGGGGACGCCGTGAATAACGGTGGCAAGTTGATAGGTATCAATGTGACGTTCTATCCAAGTCTTGGATGAGGGTCACAGTTTTGAATGATATTTCTATCGTTAATAAATTTCTTGACGTATTCCCGAAGACTTTTTGGCCTACCCCAGAGCGTGAAATCGAATTTTGTATTGACCCCATTACAAAACACATTTCTAAAAACCCTTAAATATTTCTTCAACTAAAACAAACGTAACATGCGCCAAAGACGTTGGCTCGAGCTGCTGAAGATTACGATCGTACCATTCAATATCACCGTGGAAGAGCGAACGTGGTAGCTGACGCGTTGAGTAGAAGATCATATGCGTTTACGAGTGCGATGTTGTTAACACAAAAACCCATTTCGTATAGCTTACAAATGATGAAGATAGAGTTAAAAAATCTAGAGACCCACGTGAAGATAACGAATATACGATTAGAATTGTCTTTAATTGATAAAGTTAAAGCCGCTCAAGCTACACACCCGAAGCTGATGAATGTGAAGAAGAAGGTTCAAGAGGGCGTTATTCTAGAAGCAAGAATCGACGAAGAGAGAAAATCTCAACCCTCAATTTTATGGCCCATTTGAAATCCTCGATTGAGTAGGGCGTGGGCTATAGACTCGCTTTTACCGCTAAGTATGTCGGCGTGTTCATAACGCTTTTTCACGATCAATGTTACGTAATTATGTGGACGATTCGAACCACATTATTAAATTAGAACTAGACGATATAGCAGAAGATTTAACGTATGAGGAGATACGTGTTAAAATCTTGGATAAGAAGGATCGAATTCAACACTCAAAGGTTATACCTCAAGAGTTAGAATTTGAAATGAAGTCAAGGTACCCTCATCATACCAGGTACGTACTTATATTTCAAGGGCAAAATTTCATAAGGAGGGGAGATTGTGAGACCCCAAATTTCATGAATAAAGATTTAAATTTCTCAAAATATTTTTTTGAATATTATGGAATGAACTTGATATAATGTTATAGTTGTGGGTAATATTTATAAATTTTGAAAAGTATGCAAGTTTTTGTATAATATTCGATTGGTCGGGGAATATTCTTTTTGTCAGGGAATATCCGTACGACGGTACAATCATTGGTGGACCCCACACCGAAATTATTGTCGGATTGAGAAAACGACAAAAATATTTTTATGAAAATAACGGCAGAAATTTTACCGTTAAAATTGTTGAACTACTACCTAGTAGTAAAAGTACGAGAATCTGGCGTGGTTGCATAAGAGTATGTGGTATTGATTATTGATTCTTACGTGAGAAGTCACTCATTTTTGTTCAATTATTATTACAAAGAATTGCCGATATAGTATCTCACGTTATTTGATTCAATTATTGTTGATATTTTATATATTATTAAATCAATAATTGAGACGACAAAGTTATTAATATTATTATTTACAATATTAACGATTTCTAGAAGTTCTGCCAAGGAGAGGTTGGTCACCTAATTGCACGCCAATAGGGAGAAATCCTTATTGGAAAGCCCCCTCTTTCCTGGGAACGACCTGGTCGATTAATATTGTGAATTATAATAAAGGTGATAAGTTTTGTTTTATTATTATTATAAATGTAATAAAACAGAAAACTTTTATAAAGTTATTTGTTTTATTAGACTATAAATAGAATATATAATATTCTATTATGCATAGTGTCTGCATAGTGCCTGCATAGTATTTGTATAGTAAAATCTTTTTATATAAAATGTAATACTTTTATAAAGTTATTTGTTTTATTAGACTACAAATAGAATATATAATATTCTATTATGCATAGTGTTTGCATAGTGCTTGCATAGTAAAATCTTTTTATATAAAACAGAATACTTTTATTAAGTTATTCGTTTTATTAGATTATAAATAGATTATATTATGTTTTATTTAAAAGATTTTGTTTTATTAGAATATTTTATTAATACTGCATAGTAAATCAATATGGACCGTCCGTTTAAAAGTAAATCAATCTGGACCGTTCATGAATTAGTTACTATTCAGTCCATTCTCCTATAAATAGAAGCTCATTCCTTCATTATTTCTTACGAATTCACTGAAACTCTAGAGAGAGAAACTATAAAGAGAAAGAAGAAAAGTATTCTACTACATCACTACTCCTATATCCAGTTTCTTCTAAGGTAAGAGATATTATTTGTTGTACTCGTAAGGGGTATTATTTCTTTCGTCTTCATGAAGAGAACTTCTGTTATTCCATTCTTTATTATTCTGTTGGAATAACCTGTATATGCGGACTACCCTATACTTGGTGAAATTCTTCTGTTATTCCAATATTTATTATTTTGTTGGAATATCCTGTCTGTGAGTTTACGCATGACCTGGTTCCGTTCTTTATTATTCTGTTGGAACATCCTGTCTGTGCGGTTTACACATGACTTGGTTTCGTTCTTTATTATTCTGTTGAAACATCCTGTTTGTGCGGATTACGTATAACCTGGTTCCATTCTTTATTATTCTGTTAAAATAACCTGTCTGTGCGGTCTATCGCATGCATGGTGATTTCTTCTGTTATTCCATTCTTTATTATTCTGTTGGAATAACCTGTCTATGTGGATTATCACATGCATGGTGAATGATCCTTTGTATTCATTCCTTATTAAATTGTAGAAATGATTTGTCTAAGTGGATTACCGCATGGCGGACGAAAATCAATTTGCAGTTTCATATATTCTCTTATACTCAGTTGGTTAAAGCTTTGACTTCTATACTCCATGAAATTAGTGGAATATCCTTGATATTTGCGCTTCATTCAGTATCTTTTCATAAAAATATTCTTCTGAGCATTCTTGAATTTTACTCCACAAAGAATCATGTTGACAATTTGGACGTTATTGGTTCCTAGATAAATTAATTCTTGAACTTGTTTTATTGAATTCTTATATCATTGTCATCATCCTCATGTTTATATTATGTTGAAAGTCATTTGTGGCCTGTAGTGCATTGATGGACTTAGTATGATTATGACCAGGGATTATTCGGTATAATCATGACCGTAAAGTTACAAATGATGTGGTAAAAATCCTCATTGGCCCGTAGTGCATTGATGGAAAGTTGTTGGCATGATCATGACCATTAATGAATACACGAATATCCTTGGCCCGTAGTGCATGGATAATTTGTGGTCGTGATACTAAAGAATATCCTTGGCCGTAGTGAAGGGGTGATTCGATGATGTGGATTATTTATTAAGTTGAGTCTTAGTGATAAAGTTGATGAAAATCTTTTTAAATCATAGAAGATAGTAGATTTCAGCTCTACTTGACTCTTCTAATGGATTGCTTATTCCGCTGTAGTTTTTGATCTAAAACTTGTTGTCTATTATATTCTATCAGTTGTTATACTGTTGAAGGCTAAGGATAATTTATTCTGCATTATCTTAGTCATAATATTTCTTACTAGGCTAGTTGAGCTCACCCTTTTGCTTTCATTGTTCTCTTCAGAAAATGAGAACATAGCAGGAACTAGTCGGGAACGGAGTGACAGTCCAGAGGATATCATTAGTAGTCCTCACTATTCTATGAAATAGTTTGTTAATAAATGTATTGAGGACTTTTTTGAGTTTGAATCTTTATGCCTGAAGACAATATTTGTATTAAAACTTACATTTCATGTCAGTATATTTAAGATTATATTTGTATTATCACGTACCATGTATTTGGTGACTCAGAATATGTGATGTATACCTATTTTGGGGGCGTCACATTATATTGATTTATTTTAATTAAAATTCAAAATTCAAAAGCCATAAGGCTTTGTTTGGCAAAAACTCTTTAAAAATTAAAGACTTAATATCTTTAAGCCTTGTCTAGCAAAACTAAATTAAACTCCTTTAATTTATTTTAATAACTCGTTTATAGCATAGTTTATTGTCACACTTTTATTACCAAATTAAATTAAAATATTATAATAATCTATTTAATCCCTATCAACTCTCTAACTTAATTATTAAATTAAATTAGAATATAATTTCATAATAATTAATTTCCTTCACTCATTAATTATTTATTTAACAAATAAATAATCAAATCAAATCAAACAAATATTTATTTAACAATACACACATCAATTAAATATTTATATAATTAAATAAATATTTAATATTATAATTTAAAATTACGGATTGTTACACAATTGTTAAGAAAACTTGTAATAACCCTAGATTTTCTATATAAATAAATCGAAATTTTAAGTATAATTTTTTTTATTAAAATAAATATGGGGAATAAGTATAAGTCAAAACGTATGAATTTATGTGATAAATAAAAAATATATTTATTACATGAATAATTAAAAATAATTTTATTTCAGAATTTTTTATCATTATAAACTTTATTCTTATAATAATTAATATGGCTAGATCTACAAACAACAATTAAAGAATGTGCAAAATGTAAATTTGGTCATTTGAATTACAAATTTAATGGCACATTGGTAAACTTGTCAAACCCTTAGGGTTTGACCCTAAGGTTTTCAAAAATTAAATTTTCTAGGCTTTTAATTTAGGGTTTAAAATAAAATAAAATTTTTAGTTTCTAAAAATAGTAAATTAGGTTTCCTAATTATCTATACTTACTAATTAGGTTTAAAGAGTTAATAATTAGCATTAAGATGACTACATTAATGATTAAGACTCCCAATTAGCAAATTATGGTTAATAACTTAACAATTAGGGTTTTAAATTTGGAAATTAGGGTTTCCAATTAACAATTAGAGTTTCCTATAATTAGGTTTTCCTAATTATTATTAAATTCCATAATACTTAACCTTAATTATAATAACACGGTTATATAACAATCTCAAACTCATAATTAAGTTTCAAAATAGGGTTTAACAAATTGATATAAGGGTTTTGACATTATATACCATAATTAACCAACCATTATCAATACACACATATAGTACATATTTATAGTCTTTGAAATATAATTAATATAATACTAATATTCTCTTTCCTTATTCCAAATCCAAAATTGGGGTTTGGATTCCATATCGATTTATCTTGATAAATAACATCATTAATTAAGTTAAAAAGTTAACTTAACTAATCTGAAATAAATTCACATAATAGAATAAAATTCTATAATTATTTCATATATTATTTAAATAATATATAATCATATTTTCATGGAAAATAATTACATTGTTCAACATCCCTATACAGTACAAACACATATTCAACAGTACAATTATTTAATCATATTTTCTATCGAATCCCTATCCGAAACTTAGGGTTAGAATTTCTAAAGCTGTTAAGCACAACTCTACTCTATTTTCTTAGTCAATACTTAATTTGACCATTTCTCGAGACTTGTCTCACAAATTCTCAGTACAATATTAACAATCAATGTCAATATTAAATAAAAAAAATATTATTCGTAAAATTTTGATTATTCGAAATCCCGGGTTATCACAATAAAGCTTAGTTTGGTTCCTTTAATTTCCAAAATGTAATTTTAATGTACAATTGTTACTATAACAAGTAAATTTAGAAATTATTTACGTACTCACAACATATAGTCCATGTACATTAGTCCACATAATATTTTAATTGGGCTAACTATCATTCAGTTGGGTATTCCCAACCTATTACTTCTTATGTAACGCCCGAGAAAAAATCAGATTTTTACGAGAATTAAATTTTTATTTGATTATGTGGATTAAATGAAGTTAATTAATTTTTTATGTGAGTAAGTTATTTGAAGGTCGTTCTATAACCTAGAATATGTGTACGTGGTTAGGATTTTGGCTACGTGGTAGAATTAAAGTGTTTGAATTTCCAAGACGAAAATAAAAGTTTTCCGAGAAATTTTCGTAAAAACACTATTCACTGATTTCTGCTTGGGATTATTTTTCAACTTTCGAGAAATACGTAACGATAGAATATCGAGGTGAGATAGATTATGTAATAATAATTCACGTATGGCAAACACAGTTTTTTGCCTGCGGACTAAATTTGAGAACGTTAAGGAAAGTAAAGCTTAAATGAGTTAAACGATGATCGTATGATGCATAAATATTATACGAGGTAATGAATACGAGTATAATACGAGGTATTATGCAAGTATGTATGAATGATGGTATGTCGTATATGATGAATAAGTATATGAGTTAGGATACGAGATTAATACGTAGATAATACGTTCTAAGGCTTTAAGCTATATGTAATGGACTTGTAAGATGGTGTAGGAAGTGTTAAAGTCCAATTGGAATTAAAGGTTAAGGCACAAATGTTTATTAATGTACAAGCCCAATGTTAAGTAAAGTCAAGCCAAGATAGGCCCAATAAGAATTAATTCTAAGGCCCAAACTAAGAAACTAAATCATGGGTCGAATTGATGGGTTATCGGATGGTTAAAACCCATGGGAAAACCCATGGGTGACCCAAAGTGGTGGCCAAGTAAAGTGCTTATACTTGGTGGCTAAGTAAAGGATAAGCTATGTGATTAGCAAGTAAACTTGATGGCTAAGTAAGTAATAGTAAGGAGGTGGAATTAAGGAGGTGGGATGGTTTAATGACTAAACTACCCTAACTTAGGAAATTCTATAAATATGAGACTTACTAGATCATTTCTCACTTGCTAAATTTTCCACCAATAACTTATAACTTTTTGGTTAGAGAGAAAAAGCTAGAAAAGCTAGAAAAGTTAGACTTTGTAATTCAAGAAGCAAGAAGGAAGAACAATGCTTAACCAAGTAATCTTCAAGCGTAAGCGCCTAGATTATGATTCTCCCTCTCTTCAATTGTTAGAGAAATGATTAGTGGTAGAACTTGTATGCTAAGAAGAAGTAGGAATGGATAATTAATGGACTTAAGCTTTAATAAGTCATGAATGAGCAAATTATACTTTTATAAGTCATAAACTTATGAAGAACAAGTAAGAACTTATCATGTAAATAAGTTAATAAAATATGTGTGTTAAGATGTTAGTATGATCGATTGAATCCATTTAAAACGATGAACAATTCTTAAGTAACGAAGTTATGGCGGAATTCACAAGTTTGGACGATAAACGTCAAAATCGTGAAATTCTTGGAATGGAAGTCAAATTTTGACATTGAGCTCAGAAATGTTGATTTTTGATGGGGATAAGTCTTATTTGGCATTATAGAGTTGCGGACTCAAAAATGACCAAATTCTGACTTAGAACGAAGAAACGAGCGTTGAACGTTCGTGAATGTTTATCGTTTTTGTTAAAATGAACTAATAGATGAATTTTAAGTTAACGGATTCAAAAATGTAAAATTCTTGCATAAACACTTAGAGTATCTGATTTGTGAGCTAATGGCTTTTGAACGAGCCAATTCGGACTTAAAATGAAGAATTTAGGAGTTCGGGAAATTCATTTATATAAGAAATCTTTTAAAATTATATGGCACTGAGGTCTGGCACCGCAGCGCCAGCCAAAGCACCATAAGAGGTACCGTAGCGCCAAGAATGCCCAGGAGCTATTGAGGTCTCGTCTTGCATTGTGGCCGAATGAACTAAGCGATGGTACCAAGAACGCCAAGGTAGGTTTCAAGCCCATCACGACTCACGCCGCAGTAAATGGCGTAGAGAAGGAAGTCAAAAAAGTAATGCCATCACTATAAGGTAGATAGAGAAGAAAGATTTTGAATGTAAAGTGAGGAGAAGTGATTAAAGAGTGAATTAAATCCTTAATTAACTTAATGTAACATCATTTAGGATGTTATAACCTTAAGTATAACACTAAAGGTCGGAGGTAAGCCAATTGAACATGAACGTAAGAATAAGGTAAAACGTAATGGAAAGCCAGAACCAATAATAAAAAATCTAATAAATGATTAGATTCAGAAGAAGAGTAAGATACGTTAGGTACTATACATGTTTATTCATGACCTAATGTGGTATGTATGGGGTTATGTATTGTAGAGACTCTAAAGACGCCCCCAAATTCAGGTACTTGAAACCTGAACTCGGTGCTTCACGATACCATTTCTATGAGCGGAATAATACTAATAATAATAACAATAATATAAATATCAAACTTAATTTACATATGCATCAGAGTCTACTCCCAAGTACGTAACCTTTAAACATTCATTACATGATACTTAATAGTTATCATTATCTTAATAAAGTCATACTATTACATAGAATACCACAAATCTTATTCTGTTTGCTTTCCTTTTCCTTTGTTTCTGCATGATCCTTCTGGTTGTTCACACTTAGCTGAAAACATTTAAATTAAGCAAGGATGAGCATTTTAGTGCCCAACAAGTAATAGCAATTATAAATATTAGCTGGAAGAAGTAAATGTTTTCTTTGTACGATACTTCTACAACGAATTAACAGTTGTGAAGTAAGTTGAACCAATAATAACAATATATTAATTCTACATCAAATTTTTTAAACTACGTACTGACTATAACTGGAGATTAGTCTA